>CM023617.1:17905518-18188018 GCA_013358685.1 Antennarius maculatus | reverse complement strand
GTTAAGATAAAATGACAAATTTTAAACAGGACATTCAACTGGCAGGTTAAGGCCAGTGTAATTTATCATCTTTCGGCATTTCAATGTAAAGTTTCTTTATCGAATTTTGCTCTGAGGCGTTCTGCCTTGTCAGCAAATCACTGTCTGACTGAGCAAAATTCCAAGTCAACCTTTGGGAATTCAAAGCCAAAATCACCTCTGTTTCCTTCTGGGAAAAGAAAACATTATAATGGCAGAGACACCTAGACCCTTTTTCTTCACTAAAAGAAATTTTTATATTTATATATTTAGCAGAAAAACTAAATGAGAGCAAGAACTCAAGGTACGACAGCTCTGATTTTTATTTGCAGAATGTCTCAGTCATGAAGATTTCGAAGAATTGTTCCTGTTCTGACAAGTTAATATGTTTTCCTGTATTGAAAAGAATGTTTTATCTTTGCATGATTGTCGAATATTACTGCAATATTCACTTTAACATTAAATTTGGGTCTTGATTGACCGTGAAGCGTGATGCTGATGAGGTGCTGAATAGTGGCATGCAAAAATACAGCATTGGGTTTGGGTTTTGTGACAGCTCAGTGGACTATATCGCTATCAGTACATTACACGGCTTGAAATCCATTGTTGGCTGTCATCCCACATGTTTCTCCCATCTGTCTTGTTATTTTTCACCATCATCTAAAGAAACTGGAATAAACAACAAACTTTCATCAAATTCGAGAAAGTTTTGAAGACAATTTTCCCCAAGGAATGCAAGCACTTGACAAAAATATGCTTGATCATAAGGAACGATAAAACGTTAATGCAGAACAGCGTTTCACAAGAAAAGCAATTTCTGTCTGTTTCCTTGACCTCCATGTCCCATTTTGCAAAACTGCTCTGATTGATTGAGAGGTAATTGAGTTTTTTTCCATGACTCCTCACTTTTCATCAGGAGAAGAATCACACTTCAGCTGCAGAAACGCAATTCTCTATGGGCAGCGTTTATTTCTGACGGGTGGGTTGATTGCTGCTGCTTTTCTTCAGTCTAACATGACGTTTTATTGCCATTACTTAATTCTCACCCCAGTCATCATCTTCTTTCTCAGTGACACAGGTGGATGCCTCCTTCTCCTGTCTATCAGGCTCAGTTGCACCGACACTTACTTTCTCCATCTTACAGAACATTCCTTTCTGTCATCCTGTAGCTACCGAAACGATGTAAAGGATTTTCTCTCGTTGATGGAATTAGATGCAGTACGCGTCTCCACCACTCGACTTAAGTACACCTTTGATGTATTTTTACTTTACAGGAATATATCTATTTTATGTAACTTTATATTTCTACTCTAGAGGTAAATGGTATACTCTTTGCTTGACTCTTTTTGAACAACTTCAGTGTATTGTATTAGAAAATTAGGTTCCGACTTTTCAGACCCTTCTTGTCCGATGTCCATATATGAGCAAATTCCGTGATCTTAAATATGAATGGTTTTGATTAACTGGAGGATTAACTAATCCTTCATCATCTGCCAAAATGATTTTGAAAATGAGTTATGTAACAGTAAGTAGCAGTAACAAAAACTCAAATATATTCAAACATTGTATAAATAGTTTAATACGGTAAAGCTGACAACAGTATATATCATAAGTATATATTAGATGTTATTTTTCTCTTATAAGGTGTATTAATATTAATATGATATCTATACATGTATCTTGACATACAGTAACTTATTTTTTTACCTTTTATGACTACAGCAGGATTATTAGAATTATAGTGTGATGGTCAAATTCATTTGGAAAACTACCACCACAATACAGTTATGGGAGCTAAAACAGACTTTATTTTTGTAACTAAATTAATGAGATGTACTTATTTCTTTGGGATGTAAAATTTAGCTGTTTTAAAATCAATTCTTATCTCTCTATTCAGACACACTGATGAGACAGTCTTCGGGAAGAAAAAAGTTGGTTTAGAAAATGAAAATCAGGCTCACTCAGATGTTTTGGCAACTATTTATTCAACAATTTTATTTCATACATGAGAACGAAACTTCTAAATTAAATATAATAAATCCCACAGACAATGGGAGAAAAACACCTCCATAATGGTGATTATATATCCATTCAAGCCTTCTTGGTACAGCTGGATATGAAACCCTTTACTTCTTCAGGGTACATCAGAAGCTGAACTAATGTGTCTAGCTCTAATCCTGATCTTCACTGTAGATATTTTGTGAGTGACTGATTGTGTGTTGCTACAAGGAAAACATGAAGAGGACAAAAGCATTGAACTGCTTACACACCTTAAGCTAAAATTAGATAACACTTTGTATAAACACACCTTCTATCAATCTTGAAACTCATGATTATTTGCAGCATATTTCTAAACATCGGTATTTCTAGTCAATGATCATATTAAAAAACAATTTCTTAAATTGGATATCCCAATGCCATCAAGATGACAGAGTTACCAAAGAATCGATGGATATTTTATTAACATAGTGATAATCTTAAACGCAACAAATTACATGGTGTCAGCATCCAGGGGATAGTGGAGCGGGGAATCGCATTATTCCCAGCTTTAAGACAGAAAGCAAACAATCAAAAAAGTCTAAATGAAATATATTCCTGAGATGCAAAAACAAATATAATTGAAAAAAACCCAAAAAAGCAATAAAATCCAAAATATCATTATCAGTGATTGTGTCACATGTTGCTCTCATCATGACAATATGGAAATTGGGCTGACGGATTCTAGCGTAATTGTAGAAAAAGGATCAACAATATGGAATTATATGCAGTTAAAATAAACAATTTTAAATTTTGTTTAAAAGTGGTCTGATCTTGTTCTTCATCTTTTTCTTATTAGAGAGTTTTTAGTTGATACGAGCCTCTAATTTCCTGAAACTGGGGGTAAGTGCTGGCTAAAGCTTGGGACCATATGTGCATGTGTCCCACTGGCTGCAATGTTCTGTGACCAGAGGTGCTAATGATGCAGTGCAGCATGGTGAAAAGGCGGCAGCGAGATGAATACATAATACAGTGTCAGCAGGTGGCGTCTGGACAAACTTCAATACCTATCAGTTCCGTCAACTTGTCTCATCCTTTCTTTGCTAGAAGCAGACGAGCAGGAAGAGGGTAAAGGGGCAAACTGGAGGTGCGGAATCAAAAGGCACACAAAAACAGCTTTTAAAATATGGACTCAAGAATGTTCTGATGCTTCCTTATTTCAATTTCCACCTTAGGATGCACTAATATATGTTGATATGGTCTTATTAATAAAATAATATGAATGTTTTACACAACATTGATTCTAAGCTGCAGTATACTAAAATGTGGCTGTCTGTGACCTAATGCAGGGAGGTCACACACGTGACCCCTGTAGTATAATTTTAACCAATTTAATTGTACCTTATGTGCATTTAAATCTGTGCTGGAATAAAAAAGAAAGGTCATATAAATGTGAAAGAGGTGAAACTCATGCCTACGTGAAGATTTTTTGGGGAGTTTTGTACAGGTCTGCATTTGCCACCGCCAACATGCAAGTTGTTAAGAAAAATTTTAATGGCAAAACTACTGCCAGCATTGCATCGTTTTTGTATTAAGACGTTAATCAGCTGAAGCACTCCCACCTTCAGTCAAAGAAGTGGGTTTGCATGGACCTAACAAAGACAAAGCTAGACTTGTGCCCAATAAATATGGCATCGTGTCCACAAATATGTCATGCGTTTACCGTCTTACAGCCAGAGACTTTAGAGGCCTTTAATGTGTAGATATTCTGTGAATGGACAAATGTTGAGAAGCAAGGAGAAGAGTTTAAAGCTTAGTTTCAAACTGACAACAAGAAGGAATAAGATTCACGACTGACCCCGGACTTGTTGCCTCTACCGTAGCTAAATAGTGCATTATGGCACGTGCCGGTCTGTGAGAATACCAGATGGGCAAAAATTCAGGTTTGGTCTATCTTTCATAAAAAGCCATTTGCAACAAATTAGCTCATTACTGTCATGTCAAAACAAATATTTACATGTGCTTTTAGAGTGAAAAACAAAAACACATTTCACCGTTCACAAAGAAATACCCATCAAATTAGTCAGAGTGCATATCTCTGTAAATGGCACCTGTTTGTTTGTAATTCAAACACCAACGCATCACCATGATCCGGGTATTGATGAGCATCCAGTTAATATAAAACATCTGGTTTCACTTTCTTCAGAAGCAACTAACAAATCAGCTCGTTACTTCCAAATGGTGTGAAGCAATAGAAAAATCGATTCACACCATTATTGATTTACGGCACAATGAAAAGAATTAGATACAAAAGTAAAAAAAAAAAGAAAAAAAAAAAGTACAAGACATTACATCATTGTGATAAATGTGTCTATACATAAAGGTGATGAAGAAGGTTCCTGAAGATGAGAGCTAGTTTAGGACGTCAAAGGATCTACTGGTGCGTTGAAGTTAAAAATAAATCATGGTGTATTAATTAAGTGCATGAAAACTGTAAAAATCCAGAAACTGTGGAAAAAGCTTCAGAATATTTCAAAGAAAGTGGTGAACATATCTAAAATGAGATATTATACACTGGCTAGATCTGTATACGTGAGGAGACGGGCAAGAGGTGGTCGATCTAATGAAGAACTTGTGATTCACCCTAGCAGTGCTGGAGTAAAGACCTTACTTGCTGACCTTATTTGCATAATGTTGTAAATTGGCCTTCAAATTGGGGACAGCTGGGCCCACTATTTTATTGCCCTTGGTAATAATTTGCTCCCTCTTAGTAGATTAGCGCCTGCCTTTAAGCCTTTCTTTCCAGAGGCCACAGTGTTTTTCCCTCTTTCATAGGAGAGTAAATCAGCCATATTCCTTCAAATTGATGAGAGACAAATGGCAGGAATATAATATGCCAAGAAACTGTTTGAAACGTTGCCTCAGATGCGAAGGTAATGTTCCTTTTAATTCATTTTTAAATTGTAGAGTAAGATTTGTGTGCAAATGTCCAAAAAACAAGGTTTGTTTTGTTTTGTTGATTGTTCACTGAATAATTTCTGTTGTTGTTCACACAAATCAGGTCTGTGGCCAACCAACAGCCTGCGTCAAACACAAGATGCTCCTGTCCTTCAAAATTAAATCTCAAATGAACTTCCTTTGTGGCTTCCTGCTTAAATAACTTCACTTCAAATAAATTAAATATGAAGAAAGCCCAAACAAAAACATGCTAATGTGTATTTAAGTTTAGATTTCACACATTATATACATGCTTTATGCCAAAACAGAATACATTTTTAAAGTCTTTTAATAAGGATTTTACAATGAAAAAAAAAAGATAAGATGACTAATATACAAAGTTGAAGGAATATGGGAATCCATAATTTAACAGCAATTTTCACAATCAATCACATTTTAGCAGACACAATATACAGCAGGGAGCTCAGAACAAAAAATATATATATTTAATATAAAAGACATGATTTAGTTTTCAAAAAGATAATTCTTCTTCCAGAATTGAATTAAAGACTGGCTTGTAATCTTTCCTATTCGAGTAAAAGAACAATTCCAAAGGCAATCTACTTGTTGGCAAAGGAACGCAGTAACTCATTCAGATGTTTTTGTGCTTCTGTTTGTCTTCAGCTTTTAGTTTTCGAGAGGAGGCCCCTGCAGATCTGTGACCCAGCACACTATTTCCTTTTTTTACCTGCTTGAGAACCCCATGAAATGGAAATCAATTTTCTGTTCATGGCGAGCGACTCTGACAAAATGGAAATAGGAGGAGCAGTTATGCGGTTTGAAAGCTGGGACTACACAACGTGTTGGACAAATACAGCTGAAGTAAAACTGATAGAAACAGAAATTTTGATTTTTTCATGAATTACTACCATAATTTAATTCTTATCTATAAGTGTATCCCTTATTATGTATTCAACTAACTTCTAGTTATTCATTTTACATTTCATGGGGTTCTCTACACTTCACTTTTTTTTTTTTCCAAAATATGAATAAACGTAAAGAAAAATAATTCAAAATAAAAAGCTAAACTAACTTTAATACATTTTATACAGCTTTTAGAGAGAGAAAATTTTATGTTTCTGTACACCTGAACCGTTAATGTGAATCACAAACTACTTGAAGATTTTAAAGAGGACATTGACATGTTGGTGTTTTGCTAAACTGCAGCCTGGACAGTGCAGGAATATACAGACAAAAGTACATATGGACAGCAGATTTAGCAAATAGTTTAATATATTTGATTGCGTTTATTTAATGGAATGCTTCATCTAGGATCTTTGTGTATTCAATGCTCTAAACAATATCACAACTACCCTTCATTACCCCTACCCTAATAAGGAAAATCATATAATACACTTATCTGACAAACCTTACTACAGTGTTACACAAAACCTTCTTCTTATCTTACAAGTGTCAACTGTTTAATTACAAGTCTATTAGGAGGGGATGTTGTTCGAGGTGGTGGGTCATCTGGAAGTACCATATTCAGTGTAACAGACATGTTAAGGCGTAAAAAGCAACACTTTTTTTTTTCTTTCAAATAAAAATAATATTAAAAACAAAAGATGCAATGTATAATAAAAAAGCAGTGAGCTAAGCAATGAAATGATGGTCCGGTTAACCACCCACAAAGCATTTACATCGCTACCGACAGACGATACATGAAGGCATTGACAGAAGTTCAATGGCGTCTGTATTTTTAGGCACCGTGTTGATGTGTGATATGGTGTGTTTTTGGACGTGTGCGAACAAAAAAAAGATCTAGTATCTGGTGTCTGCTGGACGGGAAACAGAAGAGAGGACCAACATGGGCTCATGTAAGAAGCAGATATGCAGACCTCCAGTTATTGATATCAAGACTGAGGAACACTGTGTAAAATGGGACAACAGCACCTGCTGCCAAAACAGGAAATAAAAGACAAATATAAATGACAGAAACGGTTTCAACAGAAGGCAATAAGAGGAAAACGCTTGGGGAACCTCTCTGTGGACTGACTGCCTGCTGATGGACTGGACTGCCTCCTCTTTGACATGACTGGGGCAGTGGTCAGATGTGCAGAGTAAAAGGTGAGAGATGGACAAAGTAAAAGAAAAAGATATACAGAGGTTGAAGGTGTAAGGAAAAGGGGGGGGGGGGGGGGGGGGGGGGGAAGAGAGCTGCACAGCTCCCTCTCCAGTCTAAATGAAGTATTCTTTCTTTTCTTCTGCGTGTGCGTGGTTGCCCTCAGCATTAATGATGGCTGTGTCGGCATCGGGCGCATCATCTGCTCCTTTGGCCTCGTTTGTCAAGTACGTTCCTAAGGAAGCGAAAAATAAACCTATATCAAGGAAAGCAAATGCTGAGCAGCCCCGTGTGGTGTAAGCTGCCTGAGGCGAAAAGCAGATCTGTGAGAAACATCAGTAATGCTACATAATTCATATCCAAAGTGATGAGAAGCTACGATAGGACAGCATATCTGAACGCAGCAGGAAGTAGCACAAATACCTGTCTTGTTTTCAATGGCAGGGATATATAACCGCTTCCATATGATATACATGATACACAGGTCATACTGTATATCCTTGTATCTCTCTCTTCTGAATAAGTATTAATAAGTGCTAATAGAGAAAGTAAGCACAATGGCATTTCTTGATGCACTGGTGAAATCATATCATGTTCTGGGTTGGACAACAAAATTAATTCCCTTTTCTTTCCTGAACACTGAAGTGTAATCACACCAGTGCAACATGTTCCACTGGTACTGGAAGCTTTGGGAGGCTTGGATCTGATCCACTTTGGTTTTACCTTTATGCCTGGCCAGGTATCTTCCCAGAACAATGATTAAACACAAGGTGACAAAGACCACGACAGCCACCACTCCTCCAATCAAGGCGTGGTCAGTGCCATGCTGCCCCACGGCGTTGGGATCTGAGGAGACATGGAGACAGACACAAAGAGAGCAGATGAAGCAGTCAGTTTGTATGAGGTGAAGGTGCCAGGGCAGCAAGAGACAGGAAAATACCAAACAGAGCACGGAAGAAAATATCAGCCTGAGCTCATTGTTGCATTAATGAGCTGCTGTCATGCCTCTCTCCTTTCACATCCTGCAGGCAGATTTACCCGACTCGCTGAATAAAATAAGGAAAAGAAAGAAAGAGAGACGGATGCCACTATGACACAGAGGGACACTATGCAGACTAAGGGAAAAATAAAATGAAATAAGGACTTGAGAAAAAGACAAATTAATAATTTATCATCTTCCCCCACGGTGCTGCAGGAGACCCCAACATAAAACTGGAGGTAGTGGTGTCGTGGAAATACTACACAATAAATAAATCATCAAGAGGAAAATAAAAAAAAGAAAAGAAAAGTCTTTGCTCTGTTCCTTATTGAAAAAGGATTGCTGGTAGGAACATTAATCGGGTGTTAGGTTTACTATGCTGTTTGGAAAGCAGTCGGGTAACATATCCTGAAGTATATATAAGTTAATAGCAGCATCTACTTGATGACAGTGTTCACACTACATGACTAACAATAGCTCATTCCCTTTATCCACCTGCACTTCCTTCTTTCCACATTACTCAAAAACGTGGAAGGACATGATGATAATACGTTCAACGGTGGCTGAAAAGTTGATGCTGATGGCGAACGGGAAAGATGGGTAATGAAATATGGTGCATTCATATATCAGCCTCAATATCTAAGAAATTACTACTCATCCTAATGTCAAGTCTTACACAAAACCTGAATTAAAACAGCAGTGATTCAGACAACAGCACACGTCACCTGACGCTGTCTCTTGTTCTGTGTCTGTCCATGTGACCAAATTGAACAGCTGGGTTTCTCTTGCTCCATAACTCTCCATGGTCTGAGTGACCAGGCCGTCACACTTCACCACCTCTCGCTGGACAAACACACTCCGACAAAAACACACACACACTAACACACAATGGCACACGTAAGCGTGGTTTCATTGTGCAGCAGTTCTGCTTGATCAGTGAAGCAAAGCGTAGAAGAATGTTCTCCCCTGGCACTTCCCAGCAGGGCCAAGACATTCAGTTAGGCACGTGGACGGTCTGCATACCCCTATCTGTCAGCCGAGCCCGTGTTTTTTACCATTACACACACACACACACACGATTCAGCCCTTTTTTTACGAACCAATGCATGTGCAAACAAGCCATGACCGTGCAGTCGTATGTCTGTCTCTACACAGCTACACACTTTGAACACGCAATGTGCTGGTGTCATGTCTGAGAAATCCTGCTACAAGCTAAACCCCTTGGTGATTCCAGGACATGTCTGATCCCAGCGCTCCTACTGCATCACTTCCTTGGAGGAATATACAATGAAAGAATATATCTGAATAAAATATAAAAATAACTGGGAAACTACCGGTATATTTACAATTTATATTTACAACACATATAGTCAGAAGCCACACTTTGACACTTCTTCCTTCAGTGATAATCTTTACTTTCGGTATGCTGCAGACAGTTGAAAGTTCTTAACAATGGTGCTAAACGTGTCCCCCATAATAAGCTGTTGCCTGCTTTTAGCTCTAAGACAGAAGTTGCATGGTAAGTCATTTCCTTACAAAGTAAAATGCAATTGTGATGTCAGTTGTGTACTGCATTCCGATCCAAAGAATCAAGAGAGGTGTTTATGCAGCCAGAGTAACAGTATTGTAGTTTCCAGAGCCAGAACCATCTCTACCTCTGCTGATTTTACCGATCTAAGTGTTTTCAAGCACGAAGGAGAAGTGCGAAGGAGTTAAACTGGTATTTATTTTTTCCAGAGGCTCACTGCCAAAGAGAACTGGTACGTTAAGTTAAACCATACACTCATTTGCATTAAGCACATAATCCTGAGAAAGGCTGCAGTGAAAGAACAAGTAATGGCAGATGAAGTGTCACAGCTGACTTTCTGCTCTTTCCTCTCCAAGTATGTTTTTGCCTGAGTTTCATTTCTCTTCTCTATCCTCTCTCCCCTCATCACTTGTGGGCGTGACCACACACACACACACCTGACTGCCAGCTCGGCTCCGAACCTGCCTCCAATCTCCTAATTATCAGCTGCTGGTAGGATTACAACACATCATCAGTACGGTAAAACAAACCTGCCTTATGACAGTCTAATCCTAGCTCGTGTTATCTATTAGTGGGTGAAAATCACTTTCTTCCGGTCTCAACATATATGTATATGTGTGCGTGTATGTGTATATATTTATATATATTTTCTTTACACACACAGGTATATAAGTCTTTATATAAGCCTTTTCTGTCTCATATATATGTATATATATATACACACACACACACACACACACACACACACACACACACACACACATATATATATATATATATATATATATATATATAGACAGAGGGAGGGAGAGTAAGAGAGAGAGACAGAGAGAGACGGGTGTGTAACAAGCATTGACAGAAGGAGCTCATTAGCATTTAATGGTGGAGGCTTGAAACAGCCTGTTCTGAGTAGAGGCGATTTGAGCGACTTTTAGACAGCTGAAATTCAGGACCAGGGATAAGTTTGGGGCAATACATTTCGAATACAGTGTAGTTGGAAGTCTGACAGCTGTGTGAAATTGATTAAAAAGAGTATAATATGGGATCTTTAAAAAAAACCGAAGCTGAATTGCAGTCCCTGTCTGTTGGTGCATCAAACTGACACACACAGTAGAGTGTTTGCCAGCCGACAAATAACATCAAAATTGAAGGACAGTCTCTCAGCAAACAAACATTATGAGATTTATTTAGCCATTTCAAATTCATTCAAAAGCAATCAACGTAAGCGTAAGTGAAGAGAGGGTTTACAAAGGACTTTTTGCTTGAAAGATACCTACAAATCACCTCAAGTGATATCACTCAATTGGAGTTGGTTTGAACATCAGAAAAAAGTTTAAAAATTAATATGGGCGTATGAAGTTAGACGGAAGCAAGCTTTCCAGACCTCTACCGTGAGAACTTATGACTTGTAAACTAATTTAATAGTTTCTAAAAAACAAAAACAAAACATGGCTCTTGTAATGCATTCTTATGCACTGTGTTCTGTTCCCGGTAGGAACACAGGACATATGAAGACACACAGGGGAAGGAAATGAAAAAAAAAAACAGATTGATGGTCATGGAAAGGTTGAAATTTTCAGTTACAGCAACATGGAACGGGAAAGACAACAAGGACAAAAGGGATCTGGAGAGGAGAGTTATACATTTTTATGGTCCCAAAACACATTATCTTTTCATGATGACACATACATTCTTCTCTGTGAGATTTAATATGGGAGTGTGGTAGAGCAAACTCCTCTTTTAATATTTATAACATTCTCCTTGTCGCCTGGCCGAGTGAGTTGGGCTTTTTTAATAAATTAAAGGGGTCCAAGGCTTCTGTGAGCCACTGCTCAGACAAACTAAAGCAAAACTGTTACTGTTAAACTGTCCACCTAACTCATCTGATGTATTCCACTGGCTCTATGTCCTGTACTGGACTATTGCGTAATGGAGACACTGTGTTGGTTTCTCAAGAGAATGTGTAACGTTGTAATTGGAAATAATAGAATCTGCAAATTGATGATCTGCACATTTTACTTGCTGCTCCAGCAGAACAGAGAAATGAAATACATTATGGGAACGACTGATTGCATGACTTTGAATGCAATCAGGTTATCTGAGTTTTTCATCTTTTCATGTTTAATCTCTGTGAAACCATTCATTCAAATGAACTCTCATGTCTTTCATTAGAAAATCTATTGAAAGAGGTAAGTGGCCGAGGAGCTTGATTTTGCCTGCTGTGGTCAGTGTAGGAAGGTTTTAGCGTAATAGTGGATGTCTGTAGAACAAATGCAAGCAAAATTTGCAGAAAAATTGAAAGTGTTAAAAAAATACATTTTAATCACTGACATTTCAGCATTTCAAGATTATAAACATCAAAAAACTTACAATAGTCTTTGCATAAGAGTTCTTATCTTATTCTTCATATCATATTAATTGACTGAACTTGATTCCTGGTAGTGTTGTTATAGCCTTTCTCTGAACTTCGCCCCCATCATCATCTGCACTAATATTTATCCAAATCACTCTTTAAATTAATGTCAAATGATCACATACAGCATTTCTGAAGTCATCATAACAGCATGCAGCTCATATGGCCTTCACACACTGTAGATTTACACCCCCTCTCCTTACCCTTTGGTATAATTTGAGTTGATATTAAATTTTATCCCCTACAGACTTATTTTCCTTTTTTGGATTAGGCTTCCCTCCATCTTAGATGTGGCTCTATGATGGAATGGGTTCACTTACTTAGCTCAATAAAGCAGAAGCAAGCTTAAGCATAAGCCTATACAGCTGGAGTGTCCTTATGTCTGTGGTGTGGGTCAGGGAATCTGTATGTGAGCATTTCATTATCATAGTAGCAGTTTGCATGAACAAGAATTCAAGTGTAGTCTAGAAAATCTTTTGGAGGACGGGAGGTAAGGCAGTTTTTTTTTTTCCCTTTTCTATAGATTGTGTTTTTTGCACCTTTATGATTGTGACTCTTATTCAAGATAAGGTACGATTACCTGGAAAAAAAAAAAAAAGAAACCCAACAAATTCTTCACCTCTAATGGTTTCTAATCATTAAATGAGGAACACAAAGAAAGACTATTTTTCATCACTTCTGCTGCAGTCAAAGTTAGACACAGCACAGAAATGCTCTCTGCAAACAATGGAAAAGTAAAGGCGAGTGAAAAGAGCCTGCAGACTTCACTTGTTTGATGAGTTAATTATGCCCAACTATTTGACTGAGACTAGAACTTCACCAATCTGCATCTAAAGCTGGCTCTGTACTGCCAAGATGAAAAGCGTCCCTGAAGGCTAAAGCAGAGGGCCAAAAGACACGTGTGAACGAATGCAACCATGCATGGGAGTCAGAAAAGACAGAAAAGAGGAGACGTTACCAGCGTGTTTGTGTGTGTGTGTGTGTGTGCGTGTGTGTGTGTGTCCTTGCACATTTATTTCTTGCTGGGTCAGAGTGGATTGATTAGATTCTGAAAACAAATTACTTCTGCTAATCATTCAATAAAGCCCACACGTGGACTTGGACACTATCTTGAATATTCAACAACCTCCTACGCTCTCCTCAGAGGGAGAAAGAAATTGTGGTCAGCAGGGTAACAACATGAAGTTATAAGAAAAAGCAAGATAATTAATCACATGAGTTTGCCATTGCATGTAAGAATCAATCTATCAAAGCAGCTCTTTGTTTGGCATCCATCATGAAGTCTTGAAAAGAGCAATAAAAAACATACAGAGGAAGGAGCATGAAGAACAGATCAATGTACACCGGGAATAACTTGATCAGGGCTACATTGCTACTGCTGCTTTCCCATCATAAACTGCATTATACTAGTTAGTCTGGAAGAAACACATTGTGTGAGACAACTTCAGAACAGGAGCAACAGAAACAGACGCCTGCATAGAAATGAGTGATCTTGGAGGATGTCGGTTTTTACAGGCGCACTTATCCCACAAGGAGTCAAGAGGAGAAAATTGAATACAATGCTAAACACAACAATGCCAACAAATCAACTGTGAGTGCACAACTCTGTATATGCACGTGAGCGTTTTTCTTTGAGTGTCAATGAGACTTAATGAGTAGAGTGGCTGTTAGATATAATTCATAATACCAGCCCCAGAATCTAATAATTGCTCATTTTCTGTTCTACACTTTATTTCAAGCAGTTGTTATAATTCTTCCCCCGAGTGCGCTTTTGAGACAGGTCATCAATAATAATTGCCCACCAATAGGTGGAAAGAACTTTATATTATGTTTTAATTTCTTCTGTGATTCTCAGTTTTATGGCAGAGTGAAAACGGAGAGAAGATGGTCGATACTATCCCCCCCCCCCAGCTGCAACTCGAACCCAGCCTTTCTGGTTTAAAGGCAACAGCCAATCAGCTGCCCTGCAGGCTTGGCCTTAAGAAAATCTTGACGTCTTGATACCTTTTGCTCATCACAAAGACTAACCTGTGCCCCCCATTTAAAACAATCAATAGCAATGGAATAAAGCGAGTGCAGATACGTAAGAGGAATAAAATAGTCCTTTCCACTTACTGGGTTTCCTCAAAAGGTTTGTCCTTGATACAAAGCAGCTTCAATAGAACATAAAGAGGACATAGAACAATAGCTGTGTGGTAAAAAACCTGTCCTTTCAATCTAAAATATTTTCTAACAGCGGTAAAATTCCAGCAGATTTCCTCAATTTCAAAACATATTGTTATAGAGTTAATAGACTCTTTTTTATTCCTCACTGAAACTTTTCTTCTTAATTCCAGATGTTTTCTGATCTTTCCTCATCTGATACTTAAACTGTTAGATACTTTTTAAAATGCTGTACCCTGTCTCTTATTTCCCAACAAATGTTTAATTCGCTGTTGTTGACCTTTTGAATATACTACAGCTTGTGTGTTCTTGGCTTTTCTGTTTGCTTCCAGCATATTTGAACAAGGGTTCAAAGTATTCTGACTAAATAAAGGAAAAAAACAAATGCAAGGTTTTGAACTAAAGTTGATGTTTATTTTTTCTCAGTGCTAATGGCACTGTTTAATAAATCCCCAGTAATCCTTTCAGGACTCTTACTTAAGAAAGAGACTATATTTTAACTATATATATATATATATATATATATATATATATATATATATATATATATATATATATATATAAAGGTTCTTTTTCACTGGTTTGTCCAAGATCCCAAAACATCTTCAGAGGTAAAACAACAGTTTAGTTGTGTTTCCAGAGCCTTATGGAGAAGTCCTCACATGATGTCATTAATAAATACAGATGGCTCAAGTCCCTAAAGGACTTAACAGGGTAAGAGTGCTTCTGTTTTAATGTATTGCCATCCATACGCTGCTTTTGGCCAGCTTTCACTCGACGAGAGAGAAACTCAGATGAATCAAGACCCATCCATTGCCTCTACTGTTTTTTTACACTGTGCCATATTACGTATTAAGGTTGAGAGGAAAGACGTCTCTCTGCTTTGCTTTAAATCACTATCACAATGACGCTTACTGGTCTCCACCATTAGTTAAAACCCTGGGTTTGACACAATTTACCATTTTTTAAAACTATGGAATGGTATATTTTCAAAGATGATGTGCACATTATTTATTTTTCTCTTGTTGCTTTATGGCATAGACCAAAGAAAAGAGAGCTTTCAGCCTGTAAGTGAGGTAGATGGGTGTTATTGCAGCTTTTCAGGCTTCTCTAGTAGAAGAGACACCAGGCATGAATAATTGCTGTCTTCTAGGCACCGGGTCTTTGTCTGCAGTAGTATCAGGCTACAGGGGCTGGGGTGGGCCACACGAATGCTGATTATGAGAAGTGAATAGTAAATATTTTAAACACCAAAGAAACCTCTGTGCATGGTTCAACAATTCAGCTTCCCAAGGTCAAAACTAATTTGCAAGCCATGAAAAAAGCATTTCATAATATTTAGAGAGATCAGTGGTGGTGGTGGCGAGCTTGGATGTGTTCTTGGATGGAGGTGTCAGATGACATTGCATAGACCTCTGATACTTAGCAAAAAGAGTATATTATAGCCATTAAGGTTGACTAGGTTATGGATGCAGTGTGTGTGTTGGGCATACCTGCCAGCACTTCATGAATAAAGTAAAGCACAGACTGCAGCCCTGTATGGGTCTGGCCATTAAGAAGAATGGATGAAAAGCAGAGGTATCTCTTGCACACCTGTATAAAAGCTACATTCCAAAGGTTTGAAACTGTCAACATTTACATTTTTTCCTTTAAATTGGTAGGGTATGTTTTTAGAATATTCATATTGTAATATTTTTGTAAGGTGAATAAATGTCTCAATTAAACAGTACATTTCTACATTGGCTTAGAGTCTCCACATTCCAAAAATTAAATAGTTACATGCTACTGTAATTATAAAATAATACTGTGAAATGACAATAAGCATCTGCAACGATCTGGCGACTTGTCCAAGGTTTACCCCGCCACTATGTCAGATAGACTTCAGCGTACACCTGTGACCAAGATTTGCTTAACACTCTGAAGACTAGGCAATTACTGATTGTCTAGTCTTCAAGAAAATAAATGAAAGAACGAACAATAAGAATTTCATATCTCAAAAACACAAATTTGCACATACAACATCTTCAGTCCCACAGCTGCTGAGGAAAGCAAATCATGCAGAAAAAAAAAGAAGTGTGGGCAGCTCTTTTCAACTAATTTACACTTGTCAAGTAAATGGTGTTTCTCACTCTTGAATTGAGTAGAGCGACATCGCATTAGAGAATTTCAAGTTAAGTGTAAACAGGTGATGAGCAGAAAAAGCCATAATATGTTAATATATGGATAATATATTACATTATAATCACATTGGTACCAATTAGCATATTCTGGATAGCAGTCAGGAAATAAATGTAATAATAACCATGTCTCACATAATTTGTTTAGGGACATTCTAATTATTAATCTATTTTCAAGACGTTATGAAAATTCAACAAGTTGTTTTAGATTTGATCTGCGTTTATTCCAAATGTGAAGGTTATTTTATGCTTGAGTAATATAACATGAAGTTTGCCAAGAAACAAATTTGCCTCTGGGCCTAATGATAGCTCAGCCTTATATTTCTTTAATACACGTAGGCGTCAGCTCGCTGGTCGAAGGTTTTCAAGGAAGCTGGAGGGCTTATTAAAAAAAAGACCTCACTTTTGACTCCGTGTGAGAGCAGCAACACTACAGGAGCTCATTCATGACTAAGGTCTTACCACAACAGGTCTGAGACACTGAGGATATTGTAATTTTTGAAAAGTGAAATAAGAAGAAAAACAATAATGAGGGAAGAAAGGGGAAGAAATACTGACAATCTCTGAGTTTTTTTTTTTTTAAATTATGTTGTGTAATTATTGATCATGTGCAGAAAATTAGTGTAGCAATCTAATTTAAATTAGATAGTTAATTCTAGGTGGAAATCAATGAAAGTTTTAATTTAATTTCTGGTGTTTGTTATATTGTGTATTAAGATTCCAAAACCAGGGTTTTGGAATCTAGGCTTTGAACTGCAATTGGACAATTATCAACATAAGAAACAACACTTATTTTAAAAAAAGATTAACAGAACTGAGATTCGCCACCAGCCATTAAAATCTTCTGTGCTCTAATAATTTCTTGTAGGATAATGCCTCAGTCCTAAAATGCAACATTCATGTAATAAAACCAGCATAAAAGAAACGAAGATAAAGTTCTGTCCAGGACGGCTCATCACATATATAACATCCTACTACTCCACTTACAGACTATAATGCTGAAGCTTACAATGAGTATTTCATCTACACTGGGAGACAATTTTATTAAAAAGACAAAACATTACAACCCTGGTACGGTTCCACAGTTGTTTGCTTTCATCCAGAGCCTGGAAAGGCCTGGTAATAAATCAAGTCGACACATGAAAGAAGATAGTGTAGTATCCTGTGACTGGGGATGCAGTGAAGGAGTCTGATATTTAGATTCCCTGAAGATACACAGAGAGTCTCAGCTCCTCTTGTGTTGCTGCTCTACACAAACAGACATCAGAGAAGAATTGAGACACGTTGATGTAGAATATCCAACAACGTGTGAAAGCCTGTTATCTCAACAGGGCCTTCAGAGAGCAGTGAGGGTAGAAGAGACAAAGGGGGTAAAGGAAAATGGAGACAAAAGCTTTGATAGAGAGCAAAGCAGCTGAGGAAAGGTAGAGGGGGAGTCAGGGCTCCTGAAGGACTTTAAAGATGGTAATTTAGTGAAAGCAACAGCGATGAGAGGAAATTATTCTGAGTGAATAGGACTGTGGAGGGCCATGAAGCTGAGAGCAAAGAAGATGGGTCGCAGAAAAAAAAGCAGACACAAGACGGAATGCAGACTCCGCTCAATCTATATGATGAAGTAACAGCCGAATTAATGAGAATAAATGATGCTGCAGATGCTCCACCCACTACCTGTCAATCAAGTGCCCAACCAATCACGGCACATTTGTCAGAAGGAAACACGTGAACAAGAGCTCCTGAGAGCATCGTGGAATTAAATAAACAGCTGTCACCACAAAAAAATACTCTATTTTCTGTTTAATGGGAGACTTAAATGACTTTGTGTTGTTGTCAAGATACAATATTTTTGAAATCTCAGATTTAGGGCAACCACCTCAGAGAGGGTCGTCCCTTTGGCCTTCATCTGGACAACCTTCTGCCGGAGGGTTTCAGCCACTTTAGAACGACTCACCATCTTGTAGAGTCAGTGATACTGGATATTAGGCTGCCAGTTAAACATTGGTTGTCAGATAATCAAGGACATAAGCGCCGGGTGTCAGATTAACACCAACAACTGGGAGGTCTCTGAAAGTGTTCTCTAATTTTGATCAATGTTCTTTTTCTAATATCTCATTTATGTTTTTTAAACTACGCTTCAGGATATATGTAACTCTAAATTTGGTGTGTGTGAATGTGTGTATATGTGTGTGTGTGTGTGTACAGCTCACTCATATCATATCTATGTATTCAGCCTGTCACACAACATCTCGACACGTCACTTTACGATAACAGACGGTGCCGTGTCAGCATTTATTTTATGATTGAAATTCAGCATGTAGAGTCAGAATCACTGGAAGCAACTACATCATTTTTATTTTAACTTTATCCAAAGTAGGATTTATCCATGCGAATTCATGTGAAATTTGGCAAAAATAATTAGCATTTTTCACAATTCTGATGTAAGTTTCAGAAAAAGAGTGTAACTTGGTTTCCTTTCGATAATGAAGAAAGAGTTTAAAATGAATGAGGTAAGATCACATCTTGTACATGTTTAACATAGATGAAATGAGATGTGGTGTCAGAGGAGTTCCTATCACTTCCTACAGTTTGTGGAAACATCTTTCCATTACTGCTGCTCCATCCGTGTTACAGTGATGTTGAAACATCCTGTTTCTCAAACACATCTCAAACATCCTGTTTCTCCTCTAGCTACTCCTGAAGTATCCACAGACTCACCAGCCAGTTGGGACAGACCATCTCTCCAGCATCACAGAGCCGATTTGCAGCAAGCGCCTTTTGGTCATGCCTAAACCAGTCTAAACTACTCCTTTAACTACCTACGCAATACAGAGTTCAGGTGAATGGACTCAATTACAGTCGGCAAAGTGGGATTAAATTGGACATTTGACAAAACAGCTGTGGGCCAAAGAGAAACTAGCAGCACAAAAGAAACATACAATGAAAGCTGGCAGAGCTACATTATCTATATTATGTAGAGATGCTGGAATGACTTAACCTAAATGGATGCTCTGCACTCAAACACAATCAATGACAAGACACAACTGACGGTATGCTTGTATAATTGATGAGCGTACATGGAATTTCCACTCCAAGTACAAGACAGGATTACTGATAACAACAGCACATATACTCATACTCATGTTTGCCTTTGTTGAGAAGAGCAAACACACTGAAACTTTAAAAACATACAGGTATGTGTAAATGCAACAAACAAAAGCAAATATGAAATCATAATAAATTTGAGAAAAAGACAAATCAAGGGCCCACAAAACAACCAAAATTTACATATGCATGATGGACACACAACAATTTAGATATTCTGCATATTTTAGAATATATAATGCACAGTATGAGTTAATATGTTTCTAATCTATGTAGAGGATCAAATTTTGCTGCTGCATTAAATATAGATACAAGCCGCATTGACAGGTTCCGAATCAGGCATGGATTTTCCATTCCAACAAACATTTTCCATCTCAGCCTCTGGGTTGTTGGCAGAGTTCTCTTTGTCTCATCTTCCTGGCCTACGTCAGCGGTGTTTTACGCCTGGTGACAACATGACAACATCTTTCCAGTGGCTTCTTGGGTTGCTGCCATGCCACCTACAACATGTTCTACTCAAATACTATTTCCCCAAACTTCCCAAAGAAGGTGCAAGCTTACCACCAAACGTATACTATATGTAGGTATTTCCAGTCCAAATAAGCTCCAGTCTCTTTCTCATCCTAAATACTGTAAGTAAATAAGCCATGGAATAGCATCGGACGACATCTAACTTCGACAAAACCAGTCGATTATGCAACTTACTCTTAGTGTTGAGCTTGTACTTGGCTTTGGTTTTTTCTGGATGACATTAATGCATCGAAACACAGAAGAGAACTTATGCTGCATAACAGGCAGGGATTTTAAAATCCCTGACCAAACCTCTGCAGGATTTGACTTCAGTATTAACTCACTGAAAAGACTTTTCAAGCTACGAATCCCAGAGATCTGGCACAACACAAGGAATTGTGATGGGACATCTCCAGTGGTCATACATTTTCATTTTGACATGACATTTGCTGCTTTGAGGTTTCAGTACTCTGAAGTAAAATACCAAGAGGGCATGAGCTGTAGAGGCTCAACAGCTGAACTCCTTTTGAATTCAATGCCTCCGTGTATCTTAAAGACATAAATGCAGACAGAAAAAGTTCATTTCATTGGGCATCAGTGTGTCATTGTCCAAAGGATGCAACGTATATTTACAGTCTTACAAGCATAGAGCAAAAAACAAACAAATAAACAACGGGAGACAAATCAGAGTATCAGAAAAAAGTAAAGATATTTATCCAAAGGATTTTGTGGTTACAAAGTGGAACACTATATATATATATATATATATATATATATATAGAGTTATATATAGTTATATATAGTTATAGTTATTTTATGTAGCTAATTTCATGGTTTGTCTCCCATCTTACAGTATTTTGACATACCGCTCAATAAATGAATGATTTTTTCCAGCCAAAGTTAGAGGACGCTTTAACAACAGGAAAGTTGACCAATATGGACTTGATGAGCTTAAATGATATTTTAGATAACAAGGTGATTAAGCTACATCTGGTGAAAAAGATGCATGATTGTATATTTTAGTTGGTGTTAATGGGACATTTTATGAATGCCATGTCCCAAATTTAAGTTGATCATAAACGGAATGTCTTTCTTGACTGTACGCTAGCTACTTAGTTGTCTCAGTGTGTAATTATGTACTTAACTTGTAAAAAAATGTAACATGCCCAATAGCGTTTGTCAGCTGATAGTTTTCTGTTATCTGCGTCTCAGTGTGTTCACATAAGACAGACTCACCAATGCTTGAGGCTTGGATTTGCTTGACAGCAGCTGACAGAGGGAAGTAAGAGGGAAGTGGGAATATAAAGTAGCACGCTGAGGACAGAGTGGAGATGTGTGGGGTGGTGCTTTACCTCTGTTGCCAGTGACTGTGGGGTCTGAGGTGTGGGTGCCTAATAGAGCAGTAGGATCTGGAGGGATGGGATGTAGGGGGGGAGTGGTGGATGGAGGCAGGGTGGTGGGGACGTCTGGTGGAGACAGACACATATATGCAAACAGAAAAAAAAATATGACAAACACAACAAAAATTAATTCACACGTGAGACGTTTGAATCGTTATAAGCAAAATGAGGAAAACTTGACATGAGAAATAAAAAGGGACAAATATAACACAATCAAAATAGGAATACAACATTGATCACCTGTTTGAAGGTATTAACCAATTAATGCAAAGCGATGAGAAACACAACATATATTTCACACATAGTTGACTATATTTGTGGGTTAGCAATGCTCAGAGGAATGGATTTTAAGTGTCAAACAGAGGGACTTATATGTCTCATACTGCTTGCATGTACTACAAGGAGCGTGAGGGCTATAAGGAATAAAAAGAAGATAATCAAAAAATAAAAAAGACAAGATTAGCATTGGACTTTTTCTGCAGGGGTGGGTGTAGCCTGCAGGAAAATCTTAGGCTAAGGCAAAGTGGAAAATCTGAAAAAAAAAAAAAAAAAAATGCAACACACCTCAAAGTACTAGAACAACATTTAAAAGTTGCAATCATTAACATATTCATTTACATTACAGTCCAAATCCTTTTGTTTGGCGCTGCGGTCTAAAATGCTTTGTCTTTGATGTGAGGGTTATGAGAATGAATCTGCTAAACGATGGCTGCTACGTCTCACACTGGGAACCTGTCTAGCAAACTTCGATAAAACAAAGTGAGTAAAGTAATTGGACACTATTTCTGTGTCAATTATCCATGTTTGCAAGGGTGACTTCCAGGAGTTGGTAGTCAGGTAGTCATTTGCTTGTTTTTACTACTGGCTACAAGTATTATGGCAGCAACGCTTCCTCCAAAGCACCGATTCTCACTATCACATGTTTAAGCAACAAGAAAAATAGGGATGAAACATTAAATCACACAGTTAATGAGGTTACCCTACCACCTTGGGTTTTATGTGTATGTCACTGTGTTTTTGTGATGAGCGAGAGGCTTTTAATTGGCTGTGGAAAACTGTCTCAAGGCCAACTGTCCTGCATGACTGTGTGACATTTCGGCCCGAGCGTGAATTACCAAGCAGCAAAGAACACATCTTTAGGGAAGAGGGAAGAGAGGAAAAGTCGCCTTGTTGGAGGGGAGCCATTAAAAAGATATTTTCTGAGAATTATGGTGGCAATTGCAAAAGGCTAAAAGGTGTGCTAATCACTAATGAAGGTTAGGAACAGAGTGGCTGCCATTTCAAAAGAACACGTAATGAATTTGGACGCGACTCTTCAACCTTCCTACACCCAATTGCCTTTTTTTTTGTGGTGTAGAATTTGTCAGTTTAATTACATCACCGTCATTAAAGCGCATCGGTCATTCTTGTTTTTATATTCAGCTGACATTTGAAGGAATTGTTAGGTGAACACAGCCTCCATAGCATATGGGATCATTTTAGTGAGGAAGAGCAACATTAGAAAAGCATGAGATGAAGCTTTCAAGGCAATGCAATAAATTTCAATATTGCAATTTATCTCAGCAAAAGAATTAAGAATTGAAATACCTTCTCCTCTATTGATTTTAAAGTTTTAATTTTAACACACTATTGCCATAAAGGTTATTTGGAAGATGAAAATGTAATTTTAATAACATTTACAGCCATATTTTGAAATGAGGATCTATGTTTTAACTTCTGTAATGGAACTATCAGATAAAACCTTCCCTGTACACTAAGTCTCCTCCTCATGGTGTGATGAATAGATGCTAGAATGGCTCATATTATAATTATTGCATCCATGTGGCAACAAAGTCAACTCATTTCAAAAAGTGAACGCATCTGCTTATGCAGACAGGCCACACAAACCAAACGCCAACCTCGCCTACATTTACGGAGGCAGAGTTCATATTAGCTTCTATTGAAGTGTCTAGACTCCTTACATTAATAAATGACAGTATAGTCTGATCATATCATTAGATGCAACTTCAGGGTCATTAAATGTTCTTCTTGAATATGATAAAAATCCTGACTTTGAATTCTAACAATCAATGCTTTGCCTTTGCCATGACACTAAAGCACTGTTGGAGTTACTGATAATAACTACGTCCTTCATTAGGTTGTCTTAAACAACTTAACTGTAACCAAATTAAGAGTGCTTTAAAATATAGGAGGAACAAAAATTAAATGTAAATATCATGATAACAATGTCTTTCAAAGAAATCCTTCTTAGTCAATTTTCTGTTAGCTGTATGGTGTGTCTAGCCAAAAGCTACCTGGCTTTTTTTGTCCCTCCACACATACTGTCTTCCAGACACTCAGGAAAAAGAGATGTGTCACTGCTCCGGTGTCTGTTTTTTAAGTATAATTACTTATTGCCAAGAGACAAATGGCAGGGGAGAAAAGGATGAAATATCTGTTTTTCTTCGAATGGAGTCCCCCACCTCCTCTGGCGTTACTTGGAATTACTTATCCTTTCTGGTGATATTCCTGACAGCACAGCACTAAATTCTGCCTGTCTTATATATTTGCCTCTGAGTTTGTGTGCGTGTGTGTGTGTGTGTGTGTGTGTGTGGGATCTGGGACGCAGGTTTATTTAAGGAAAGGCGTTGGTGGCATTTGTGTCACCTGAGGCCCTTGTTCATCCTGTGAGAGATAGTACCACTAATCACACTTAGCACTGATATAGTATGCAGATCAGGCAATATTATAATCCTAGTTTTTACAATAGAGTGTTGTGCTTGTGGCTGTGAGGTTAATACTCTTCACTACTTATAAATCATATTATTGGCATTCCCTTTTGATTTCATTTTTTTTTCTTTTACAGGCCCTTCATCCATCAAATTAGTAGCTAGAAAAAGTTTTCCTTTTTGTTCCTTTCCACTGAATCACAGGAGACATGATTTCCCACACAGCAGTCTTTCAGTCTGAACTCACCGTAGACATAAAGAACATATTCAGCACTGCTGGTCCCTAGGTGGTTGCTGGCTTCGCAGCGGTAGGTGCCATTGTCTGTCTTGTTGAGTGAAGTAAAAGTGAGTTCTCTCCCCTCTACAATCATCCTCTCCAGGTCAGGAAGATCACCTCCATCCTTTGTCCACATCACAGGATCTGGCCTGTGAGGTTAGAGGATGTGAAGAAGAAACAAGACATGCTACATGTTCCTGTCTGGAGCATTTTATAAAAGGGCTGACATTCGTTGATGTAGAAGGTGAATGACTCACGAAGGGTTGGCTTTGGACACACACTCCAGCTTTAAGTATTGACCCTCCTGAGGGACTGTAAGGGAGGGTGTGATCTCCACACGAGGGGCATCTAGGACACATGGACAAGGCTTGAAGTGACCAGAGTTAATATGGAACACATTTCTATTGAGATATCACATGGTTACATTGAAATTGTGTTGTTACATAAATATTTTTGGGAAAGCAGGAGGTTAAAGTGGGCTAGAGCAGATAAATAAACAAATTTGATTTTATATTTACATCCCCCCAAAAAATATAGTTCTTTTCTAGTCTTGAAACTGTGAAGTCATGAAACTGATGATTTGAGAATGAATACCAGTATTGTTTTCCTTAAATTGCATTAATTTCTGCTACTTTCATGGTCAGACATTTGTTTAATCTAATTACATATCTTTATGTAGACCTGGTCTCGCTCTTGCAGCGCTCTGGAATTACAGGTTGCCCCCCTCCTACCAATGCCCATTTAAATATATGATAAGACTGAAATATAATTATCTGACATGTCAACCTGTGACAGATTTTGATAAAAATCGCATGAATCAGAAATTTGAATTATGACATTTCATTTTGAGAAAATTATAATGATTTGTCACAGAAGTGCATGGAGATGTGCATGATATATAAATCAGCATAATTTTATATACAAATAGAAACCATGGAATGCTAACGCTGAAATAATAAACATTGTAACAAAAGCATTTTTCTGAAGGTTGAATGACAATTTTACAGGATTCAGTTATGCCCATTTCCATTAATTTTTCCTTACCCCACCTCTAAACTACATGTCTGTGTTTTGAGATTATGCATGTGTGTCCACTCACAGTGGACCTCCAGTACTTCAGTGGCCTGTTGTGGTGCCTGTGCGAGTGCCACGTGATCCACTTTGCAGGTGTAAGCCACTCCGTCATCATTTCGGTCCACGTGAAGCTGTAGAGAACTCCGCACCGTGAATGTCTTCCCGCTTGCATTCACCTCTTTGGCACCTTTGGAGAGGTACATATTGTCACAATGCAATCATTTACATTTTGAAAAATATGATGGCTGTACACCAACATGATGGCCCTCTATTGATACCTGAGTCTGGTTTTTATTTGTATTGCAGTTTTTAGATAGTTTTGGAGAGTTCTGGAAACCATTATTCCTCTGCACAGATAAAGCTTCATATTAAAGAACAAAACAAAACAAGTTATCAAAAAGAAATGACAAGATAAACTACAGATAAGCCCAAAGTGTTTGATTAAAGTGTCACGACCAGCCCTCATGACACCAATCTTTGACCACCACATTAAAGTTCCTGTAATCTCATCTGCCAACTTTTGACGGTGCCTCAGCCTACACACATGACACAAATGATCTCCTAAATTCAGAAACAGTTATGTGGGCGTTCTGCAACAAAATGACCATCCTCTTCCAGACCGCACATTTAAGGCACCACTCACAACTCACCACTGCTAGATTTTTATTCACCTGCAAGCTGTTTCCAAACTTAATTGCTTACATATATCCACCTCCAAAGCAGGTATTGTTAATGCAAGTTTGCAAACACATCTGTTCAAACAGATTTTGGGGGTACTGGTCTGCTCACATCATTCCAGCAGCCTGTATTTTAAACCATATCAAGTCTGTTCATCCAAACTCCTACAGAAACTGGGGAAAAAAAAAAAAAAAAAAAATCACTATTACTTTTCTTTTTTAGCGGCCCAGGCTTATCTCTGCATTCAGGTGTTGCCCTGCTTTGAAAAAATCATGTCCTTTTTTTTCTCTCATGATATAAAATTCAAGACAGCATCAATCTTTGTACAGTCTCCCTCTCATGATGGCGCTTTTGTTTGTATCTCCTAAAGGGACTGTTTATGCTCCATATCCTCTGCTCCTTCTGCTCATCTGCTCCACTTTCCAAGTATTCCACCCCATTGTCTCTTCTCCCCCTCGATTGTGCCAATCAACTATTCTGCACAGCCACTTCCCCCAACTGAGGACGATGAGCCCGCCTCCCCTTGAGATGAATGAGTGACGGGTCTGCGGCGTTAGCAACATCCATCCAGACAACAGGAGAGAGGGAAAAAATGGCTGGATTTCTACACAAAGAGGAAAATGCAAAAGAAAAAAGGGAGGGAAAAAAATGGAGGACAGGAGAGAGAAGACACTGAATACCTAACACCACAGGACGCTTTAGCAGTTTGCAAACATTCTCCTACTATTTCCATTATTTATTCCACGTCTTCATAGACTGTTTTCCTCTGCTTCTTTGTCTCTCCATCAGTTAGATGTGTCATTCTCCTTTTGTATGCAGCAAAAAGGTTTCCTCCACAGATATTCTGTTTTCAAAACCACCTAAACCATCTTTTTGTCTGTTTCCTCTATTTTACTCTTAATATCTGAATGGTGAGGTAATTATTGGGGATGATGAATGGTCTGTTTACGTGGCAATGGTGATTCTCTTTAAAGTAACGCAATACGATCTTCAATTTTTCTCGTTGAACAGGTAAAGTAAATAAGTTTAATTAATGTAAATATTAAGGATGGACATTTAAATTGAGAAAAACATAAAACTGTGTCCAAAACAATTGTTTTATTATGAAAATGTTTTTCTTGCACCACGCACCTAACGCTGTAGTACTGCCATAAGGTAGTGAAGGTAATACGCCTACAGGTTGTTTGAAACCAAAAGCAAAAGAAGTTCTACAAATTAAAGTGCAAAGCAGCAGCAGAAGAAGGTCATCCACATCTCAACAGTGGCTGGTTTTGTGAGCAGACAAAGAATTTTAATGTTTTAATAGAATCAACAAACGTCTGACAGCTCGTCAGGTTCCAATCACCTTGGTCTAGGGTGAAGCTTTTCAAACTATCAAATACCATTGTGATGCCCATCTCTATCATTGACTGGAAAGTTTTGGGAAAGACTTTTTTATGCCGCTCTGGCATAGATGGTAGAGTGGGTCACTCTCAAAAATTGGTGGTTTGAAATCAACTCCATCCCAGTCATATTCTGCTGTGTCTTTGCCCAGCTTGCCTCCACTTTCTCACACTGGTCTATGAATGTGAATATATGTTTGGTCGTGGTCGGAGAGGCCGTTGGCGTGAATTAGCCGCCACGTTTCCATCAGTCTGCCCCAGGGCAGCTGTGATTACAGCTGTAGTTTACCACCGCTGGTGTGGCTGTCGAGGGGAGAATGAATAATGGGTTCAGTGTAAAGTGCTTTGAGTGCCAAGAAAACATAAATCCAATCCATTTTTATTATTATTTTTGTTGTTATTCTATTTTAAAATATCAAAATTGCAGGCAGCGCGGTGACGCAGTGGGTAGTGCTGTTGCCTCGCAGCACGCACGTCCTTTATTCAATTTCACCTGGGGCCTTTTTGTGTGGAGTTTGTTTGTTCACTCCATCTATGTGAGTTCTCTTTGGGTTGTCTGGCTTCCTCCCACCACCAACAACATCTGCCACCTTAAATTGTCCATAGGTATGACTGAGAGTGTGAGAGGGTGTTTGTCTTTCTATGTGGCACTGTAATAAATCCGTGTCTTGCCCACTCTCTGTCTGATGTCAGCTGAAATAGGTTCCAGTGTAACCCCGTGTCATAGATTAGGACACCAGCTAAAGATGAGATGGTTATTCACTATCTCGTCTTCAAGAAAATGAATGAATGAATAACAAAACCCTCTTTTTTTACATATATAGAATGAATCACTTTGAATTATGCAGGCTGATCACGTTCATATGGCCAAGATATGCTGTTCGTTGCCCAGAATTTAGTACTTCAATCAATGTGATAGGCACTCGTGTAGGAACTAATCTTATGTTCTCTCTCTGTACTTAAAGCCCTCAGAATATTTCAGAAAAGCGTATCTTCTTAAAGCTAGTGTGAGATCGACAGCTTCACTTTCTATTTAAAGCTGCTGTGAGGTTTAGGCATCCAGACCAGCTTAAATTTTCTTCTCATGGATATTATAATGGGACCTGATTGCCTGTGTGTGATTCAGGGAAAGAGTGCGACAAAGTGGACAGGATCCCTCAAAGTTTGAGTTCATAAATGTCATTACTTGGTTCAAAGGCTTGAAATTCCACTTTGGGAACATAATGACAGATGTCTAACAGCAACTACACAGACCTTTAGGGGTATCAATGTGCCCCCACAATCCTCAAAGTGTTGTACAGATACTGGCCAGAATCAAACCACAATTACTGTTTTTTTTGGATGCAGACTTTTTTTTTTTTTTGAACAGATCAAAAATGTTGGACAGAAAATCACATTATATGAGCAAGTTTTACTTTACACATTGATAGCTTTTACGGTGAATAATGTAGGATTTCTTAAGCCCTTTTTAAAACCTTGCCAACCTGAAATTGTGTTACTTCAAAGCAAATATCTTGGCCTTTACTGATGAATCTTACAGAATTTGCAGACAATCATTTTCATTTCGTGTTCCAATCAAACACTTCCATTTGGTAAAAAAAAAAAAAAAAAAAAAAAAAAAAAAAGGAAAATTGAGTTTTGAATGGGGACAAGTTTTATTTTACTTTGCTAACATGCTTTCAAGATCAAACACAAAAACAGTATCAGAGATGTCACACATCGGTGTCACACAGTAATGCCTTAATAACCGTCAGGTTACAAAATCCTTCTTGAATAATGAAAACTTTATTTTAATTCTTAAGGAAAGTGTGTGTGAGTGAGCGTGAATAGCACAACATGCTATCACTTGCAAAAAAAAAAAAAAATCACAAAAACAGTTGAATATCAAATCATGGCTTGCAATCAATCAAAAATGGATAGGCAGACCAAGGAATGAATCTTCATATAATATAGATTTATTGAATTGAAATTAAATGTAAAAAAAAATATTTAAAACAATATATGTTATTAGAATTAAAGAAAATAAACCTCATATAATATCCAACTCTGATGCCTCTCCTTAACCAAAATCCTGGCAAGATTTGGCTGTGACTGCGGCGCACTGTTCTGTGGGTGGGTGGGTGCGCAGAGCTCTGCATCATTGTTATGCGCCAAGACAGCACCGTGGAGGATTAGAAAATGGCAATGACAGGCACAAAATGTAAGAATCTGAATCTTTTTATGCCATTTCACAGGAAAGATGGACGAAGCAAGAAAAAAAAAATGAAGGGACAGATGAGAAAGGCAGAGAATGACTGCTGAGTTTTGTATGTCAGGGTAAGGGCAACCAAAATATAGTGTTCTGAATGGTTAAATGCAGCAAAAGTCACTATGCAAATAGAAATAAACATGTTGCATAAGGTCATAACGTGTGAGCTTTCTCTCAGATGAGGAACTGGGTTGATATGTTTAAACCTGAACTTCACCTCAATCATTCTGGCGACTGTACCGTGTTCAGAGATGTGTCTGCCTGCAAGAGTTATCCTCACTCTGACCCGTCTCCCCAGCTTGACTTTGCACCTATCTGACAGATGAATACGACCAGGGAGCACTGTTAAATGTTAGGACAGTTTCAATCTGGGCCTGGAAAACCTGTATCATAATGTCCTGTCTGACAAAAACTCCCTTGGTACTTGGAGTTAAAAACAGTGAAGATGGTTTAAAGCTGGCCCTCAAAATGAGAGGTCTGGTTGGTCTCGGTGGCTTGGCATTTAAAAACACCAGAAAGGTGTTTCACCTCCAGGATGTTGCTCTTCATACGTATTAATGGTTGTTCTAACTATATTACCCACCCATCTTTAAGTCAGCCACACTTGTATACGAGTATATTTAATCAAGGGGTCACAAGTCAAGAAAAGAAAAAGAAAAACAAGACATATCTGTCAGTACGTATCTCTGCTCTTCTTGGGGTTAAGTTGAAAGTGAACAAGGAAATTCAAGTTGCAAGAAGATGTAGGACGGCGCTAAAAGACAGACAGGTGTTTTATTTCATACACTATCTAATACGTTTTCATAAATCTCAGTCCAAGCACCTGTTTGCACATTACATGTGTGCATGCATGCAAGTCCTTTAGAGCTTGTACTGCACATGATAGAGAGGGTGAATATGTGTTTCTGTGGGCACATCTTTTATTCATGGCACTGTGACTTGCAGAAGCCATCTTGAAATTACATCTTTAATGGCCATTGATTTGCTCCACCCTGGGGAGCTGGATAGTATAAATGTAGTCCCAGCACAGACCTTTAAAGCCTTGTGCAAGTTGTCAAACAATGCCGAAATAACCAAAAAAATAACCAAACAAAGCTTCTTTAAATTCCTGAACTTATTTCTAATTTTAGTGTCACCAGCAGTCTTGTCCACTTCACCATCACCCTCTTTGAAATGAGCTCCAAGAGCTATTTTCTATTCACTTTCCTCAATAACACTTTCCCGAGAAGGCTTCAGAATAATGATGGCCAAGTTATCCTGTTCTCACTCAGAGCAGTCAAGGACAATTACCTCTAAATGGAGAAATAGTCTGCACATTTTCAAAAGGTTGTTCAGTCACTGTTAAATCCTTTGGTGAATAGGTAGACTAGAGCGGTAGCGTACTGGAAAGTCAGTAGACAATGACCTGAAGTATTGTAAGGTTTGTCTGCTCCAATACTTTCCTGTCCTTGACTAACAAGTTCGACAACAGTACGGGGATGTGACCGCAAGCAATTTCGCATTAAATCTTCATGTTTTCTTCCTTAAGCCCACTTGGAATAGAGTTATCTTGTAACGCGATGAAGCAATAACCTCTACAGTTTAGGTCACAGTCTATGATAATACCAGTGTGATGGCGAACAACCCCACCCATATCTGAAATAAATATTCATTTCATCTCTGCCTTGGTTGGTATCCACGCAGCTCCCTCTGGTTCAGTGGTGTGTAAACAAGTGGTACATGTGGTGATATTGGCAGAGGTCTCTCTGGGTTGCGGTGTGTAACTGAGATAGAAATATATCATTACTGGGTGGGGACTGAGGGGATCTGAGGGACAAAGAGACTGAGAAATAGGAATATTGGATTCTATTCCACACACACAAGCTTATGTCCTTATACGGTGGCTGTCTGCTCCATTCGTCTATTTTGCTCACGTAGATCCACACGTATACGCAAATGCACACACATGCACAAACACACCAAGCATTAGGTGTATGTTAAGCGCACGCGAATGGATGATGGACTGCTCCAGTGGCTCTGTCTGTAATATAATCTTCTCTATTTCCCCAGATCCCACACCAATATGTCACAATTGTCATTTATTCCCAACGTGGTCACCCACAATCAGGTGGCTTTTCACACTGAACACACGCCGAACCCGTCTGGAGGATGAGCACTTTTGCACCTATACATAGATATACACAGATTGCGTATAAAAGTGTCGATCTTGTACTTGTGTTTATTAATGTAGTCAGTTTCAAGAGTGTCAGAGAGTAGATGACTATGTTAACTTTGTTTTTATGAAATGCGAACGCACAGTTATGCATATGTAAAAGTGTGTAACAGTGAGTGGGAAATAGTGTGTAATAGCTTGCAATAAATGGTAATAGAGTGTACTAGTGAATAATCAATAATAAGTCAAATACTGTTAGAAACGCTAAAGAAAATATCACAACAAGGTCAGGTGAAATAGATTAGTTAAAGAAAATAATACTAATTAGAGATATTAATTAGGCAAAGAGATAAAGAAAAGATATATTAATTAGGTTGAGAAAAAGCAAAACAGATATATTTTGATTGTTTATTCACTTCAAGAGTTTTTGTTATCGCATATGAAAACCAGTTCGTACGGAATAATTTCTGTTTGGATTAAGAATATCTGGATCTATAGCTATCGAAATGGATTGGTTTGGTCTGCGACCAGACAGGAGGGATTCGCAGGGTTTTGTGAAAAAAAAAAAAAGAGTTAGAAAAAAGGAGAGCGAAGAAGACGAAGAAGTTGACGAGCGTCATGTGGACGGATGAAAAATTAATAAAATATACACATGGATTAAGAAAACGGCATCGCCCGTTGGTGATTTTAATCCCCCTTTTTTTTGGAGTGTAACACATAGGCTATATTTATATACAAACTCTCAACCGGTGTCATGTGTAACAACCCAGAATGACTTCTGCAGGTGACATTTCACACCAGCCAGCCATAATCACAAGAAAATAAACACATCTTGAATATATAGTATGTGACCAAACCATCATATGGAGGAGGAATAAACTGCTAATCAAAAAACAAAAAAAGCCCCGTACTTGTCAGGAAAGGCAGGGTGTTAATCAAGAGGTATGTTTTTTTCACCTCCTTTGAGGTAATTAGTTGTTTCCACATTTATAAATACCTGCCTATATTATTTCTTTCAGAATGATGAAAAAAGATAATTACAAGCTAGGTACCAGAGGAAAGCATGTAAAGAAACTATCCTTTACTGTGTTCAATGGAGATTTTAGGAAAACTGAAAAATCTTTTATATTGCTTTATGTTCTTTTAATGCCTTTAGCATTTTTATGATGGCACTTTGGATTGCCTTGCTGAAATATGCTTCACAAAAAACAACAACTTGCCTTTCCCCATTTTCCAGATATTCTGAGGAAGCAAGGGGAAAAGTAATGACAGAAATTCAATATCTCCCCTCAACTACAATTCATTAAATGAAAGGATACCTTAATATGTGCCTAAAACTGTGTGGAAAATAAATACTAATTTGAAGCTACAGTATATCCTTGCTTATCTGGACCCTGAAAAACCCTCAAGCGAGATAGTTGGGCATAAACTAGGGTAGAAGGAGTATCTCATTAAGAAATCATCAAAACTAAGCTGAGACGCTACATAAAACACATACAGAGGGAGAGAGAGAGAGTACAGTAATAGTATAAAGCAGTGAATGATGAATTGCCATTGGAGAGAGAGTTATATCAGCTGACCTTAATAGGATAGCATATTCTCTTGAGGCTGCCTTTCCTTCAAACCACCAAGGATAATTCTACCTGTTCAATTTCTGTGGTGAATTTAAAAGAACATTTTGTCCTGACTTTATTTCCATTTGCCTTACAGGAAGCTCCTCTCTCAGTAGCGGGCCACTGGGAGAGGCAATAATCACCCCGAGAGACACAAAAAGCCTGTAAGGAGAAATTCTCACTCTCCCAATTAGTGTAGTCTTTTCCTATAAGCATCCTCAGAAGAGCAACAAGATGAAAAATAAAGTGGAAAGACCAACTATAATAAACAGGACATAAAGATGTGATGATGATGATGATGATGTTTCCTGAATGAATAATGGGGAAAACATAAAGTTTTATCAGGGTTGTGTGCGATATTGAAGGAAGATTATTAGCATTTTGCAAACTAAAGATGAACCAGGAAGTTATTTTTCTGTCAAACTGAAAGTGTGTTTGTGACATCATGGATTTTTCTAGATTAACAAATGATTTCAGTCTTTAAAACACGATCTATCTGTGGGGATCCTCTCTGTAATGGAGTGAGACACACGGAATACAAATCTGAACCTGTCAGTGGCACAAACAAGTACTTTTCGTGGATGTACTTTGGCAGACTAGTTGCCCCCAAGGGCATCGCGGCCGTTGCAGCTCGTGTTGCGGTTGTCGGCTGACATGATCTATTGGAGCGATTCCAAACCTTTGTGTACCAATTATACATCAAAGAAAATAAACATCGAACCTAGGGTTAAAAAATAAAACCCTTAAGGGTTTCTGTAGTGGTGGCAAAAATGTGTATATATAATGCATAAAAACAATGTAAAAAACACTTCAATAACAAACAGGTATAAATATGTGAATAAGCAACATATTGTAATTATGGAGGTGAATAAAATAGGGAAAGATTCAATGAACCAACATAGAGTAAGCTTTGGAAATTTCTTTTTGCTTTATCGTTAATGTGCTTGTGTTTATTTTGCATCTCAAATATGTTTTTAATATTAATTTACATCTAATTGAGCATTTACGGAAAGCATCATTTGGCTGCTTATTATTCCCATTGAGAATATCATTCTCAATTATCTCTTTATTGTGAAAGTGTCTTTATGCCGTATAAAGAAAGCAAAAATAAAAAAAAACTTAAAAGAATCACCTATAATTCTGAATGGTAACACTTGCACTCATTTAAACAAGTAAAACCAGTTTGCATTTTGTCATAGCGTATGCTATGACAAAACAGAATAAAAAAAAAACTTTGTTGATCTGTGACAGTCTGTCCCACTGGGTTAAATGTTAAATTTGATACCATGAACAAAAACCAACAAAAAACAAAAAACAAAAGAAAAACTAAAAAAAATGGATTTCATAATTTTGTGTCCCTGGTCTCTTTCCTAATGTCACTTCCTCACTCTCATTCAAACAAGTGTAGGTCGGGTAGATCATGACGGAGGCTACAGCCTGGTAGAAATGAGTAGTTTAGTCCAGACGGGGTGATTCAAAGCAGCCCTCTGATAACAATGTGTACGGTGTGTCCAAGGCCTCGGGAAACATGGTGAGTCTGCTCTATTAGAAAGAACTTGTTCTGAACAAAACAATACATAACTGAGACATCAACTGAAGCAGCTTCATGATGTCAGTTTCATAAAAAAAACCCAGCAACAACAACAAAAAAGAAGAACCAATGCAGTCACAGACCGCAACATCCCGTGACACCCCTGAATTCAAAATTTTGTCCAGACCTACTTACATAGTTTAAATATCAAAGCTAGTGCTCTGACTTATTTTCATAGATCAAAACACTCGCTTTGATCTACAGTCTTACTCATACTGGCCTTCTCCCTCGTCTTTCTATCTTATCCAGTTCATGAGTGTACAAAAGTTGAAATTTGACCTTGACCTAATTTTCTCAAGCTCAAGGTCATCATCTCATTTTCATTCCCTTTACTGCCTCAGTAATGTGCTTTTTGTTCCATCTTTCTATCAGCAACGGTTGCGAAGATATGTGATGGGCTAACGGACGGATGGACGGACGAACACACAAACGCTGACAATTACAAAACATCACCGCTTTGAAGCGGAATGTAAAAAAACAAGAACAGATGCTTCTGAACATCCTTTCAAGTATCTTTCATCAAGGGAACTATAGGCTCAACATACGAATTGCTATAAGATGAATTGCTATAATGTCTGGTCAGAGCAGAAATAAATGTGAAGTACCTTTGATCTCTTTTTCGTTCCTGAACCAGCGCAGGTCGGCAGCGGGCTTGCTGCCCTGAGTGATGCAGGTCAGAGTGATGTGGTCTCCCTCCAGGGCGGGCTTCGTCAGGCCGTCGATCTCTGGCTTCTCTGGCACACCTGAAGTAGGGAATGGAAATCATCCCTACGGAACTAACTCACACCCAGCATCACGTCAACATGCAACCACAACATTATCGTGCCTTATTTGGAAATTCTTCTGCAGCTAAAACCCCTGCAGAGACATTAAAGAGCAGATTACCCAGCAGCAACATCCTCCTCAAAGAGACTTTTTGCTGACACATTGGCAAATAGTCTCTCTACCAGTGAGCCATCTCCTTCTCTTTCCTATCTCACATACAGTACATTTCTAGTATTCAGCTAAGCAGGTAGTTTCTTTATGTTGTGTTTGGTCTGGTAAAATGAAAAAATTGCATTAAATAAATCAAAAGCAACATCGTCAAAGTTTCAATCCGTGTCAAGTTGTGTGATCAGATTTCACTGCAAATACAGTAGCTCCTACAGTAACAACTGAATCACTGACAACAAAAAAAGAAGATAAAATATTCTCATGGATAGATAGAACAAGAAGTAAGTAGAAAGATGTGCTTTTTGCTTGCAAAGGAGGACACACATTTGCAAAGAAAATGTACTTCTGGCCTTTTCCATAATGAGTGATTTAAGTGTGGCATGTCTGCCCTTCTGATGTCAATGAGCATGAAGCCTGCCTTGAGTTGGGTGACGGAAAGGTCTGTCAGTCAATGCCATTGACTCTGGCCTTGTCTGTCTCTCCACCTCCCGAAAAGTTTATTACCAGGCATAAAGGTCTTCCTCTATTCTGTTTACCACATGTTTGCATACACAGTCTGAACACCAGCTATTGATTGGAAGACACATTGGACAATGAGATCCCTTTACATAACATATGCATACATTTATTGTGCATGTTTTTCTGTGAGGTTTTTATGTAGGGCAAAGTGCGAATGGCCTTCTGCACTGTAGTGAATGTTTAGTTATGCAAAAGAGTCAGTGTGCCTTGAGTCAAAGAAAGAGTTGAATGGTGTTTCTGTCTGAATGAGAACAGATCAAATACGATGTTCATCTTATAGACATGTTCCCTCTGGGTCGCTAAAGGTTGTAACGCTTTCATCTATTTGTGTGAATGTGTGAATATAGTGAGTCCTTGTGCTTTTGCTGCGCATGCATGTGCATTGTCAATGTACCAGCTGTGGGTCATAAATGTGTGTACGACAGTTATCGTATAGTCAAGAGTGTTTACAAGATATGAAAAAGAGATTAAACCATAATTTCTGGTGCCTGGTACATTTTGAGTAAGTTATTGAGAGCAAATTGCAAAGTTAATCACTTGGAACAATTTAGTGTTTGTCTGGTGAGGATGAGTTAATCTGTCCGTCTTGAAAAGATGAAATATTGTGACATTTTAATCATGGCATTCATGACGAGTAATGACTGTGACGACTCCGACCTGTCTTCTACACAAGGTTCATGCGTGTGCTTTAGAGCAAGTTGTCTCAAACATTCTTGGATGAGATGAGAGATGAGAGGAGATGAGATAGTGCTTTATTGCTCCCCGTGGGGAAGTTACCTATGGAAATCTATGGGGATGAATTGCAACTAACCTTTTTTGCACATATTCGAGTGCCTCATAGAGTATATTTTGATGACTGAGTACTTAGCCTGCATCTTACACCACAGGTCTGCTCAAATTTAAATGATTCAATACGTTTATGAAGAAATACCTTCACGTTACCCTCAGCTGTACTTGTGTCTAGTTCTAATTAGCAAATATTAGCGTGCAAATGCCATAAACCTTTATGGTTAACAAGGGAAACAGTATAAGAGCTAAACTTCATTGTGTTAGCATAGTAATAGCATCCTGCTGTTGGCATGTGGATCACATACAGACTGAGTAAAAACCTCACAGCCACCGGAATCATTTTGCTGATTTGTTTGGAATTGAATGTTTTCTAAGGTGTTTGTGGTAATAGACAAACTCCGGTTGATATTTACTCACCAAAATGGGATGTGAATGTGACACTCATTTCATTGCTTTTTATTTAATGGTTTGGTATTATTTGTTGTCTTTATTCCCAGCTTTCACAGTCCTGACACAACAGCTGATAAAGCAGCCATTTCCAGGCCATTTTGTACGTGTATTAAATCCCCCTGTTTCCTGGCTTGCACCATTAAGCATTGTTCAGTAATGCAAAATAATTTTCTCCATATCCTTATTGAACAGTAGCCACTAATGTCTCTAATTCTCTGAATGCTTGTTAACCAGAGAGCCAGCTAATGGTCCTGGGGTGCACACACTCATCTATTAACATTAGCAAAAACTAATTGGAGAGATAATAAGCCCAGCGGCAGGAAATGAGACAATGTTTTTGTGGGGCTACGATCACAACTCAAACATTACGAGGAAGCCTAATGATATGTTTTTATTTGTCTGCAGGAACAGTTTCTTACAAAATAAAGACAACAGCAACAACAAAGAAAATTGTAAATGTTTTAAACTGGAAAAAAAAAAAGGCTTTGCAATTAAAAAGCACTCAAAAGTTACCTTTCAATTTTCTGTCATTTTATTCTGACTGCACTAAAAAATCTGTTGAATGCATCAATAATGTCTAAAATTGCATTATTATTTTATCTTTTTTTTTTTTTTTTTTTTTTTACTGTGATTGACCTCAGATTTCTGTACCTCCTTATCATAACTTAGGCGATTTTTGTTGTTTCTACACAACAGGTTTGGTTGTGACACTGGCCTCATAGTGCATTTTTTTTGGGAATGTTTTTATATTCAACTAACAGTGTGAAGAATGCTGATGGTGAATGATTTACTATTTCTTTCTCAAACAGCAGATTCTCTAATTAAGTATACGGTATTAAAAGAGACATTTTTTAAATATATATTTCATAGCAAATTTCTATGAGTAGACCTTTCTTTACAGTTTTTAGACCACAAAATATTATCCCCACTTGTAATGTAGGAGGTGTGCACTCCAAAAAAATGATGCTATTACAGACATACCGTTATGTAACAGCTTATCCACAAATAAACTTTTCTGCCTCTTAGCAAAACACCACTTGTGTAAATCCTGTACTTACCTAGAACCGTCAGGTAGGCTTTGGCTGTTCTGACAGGCATGGTGAAGAGAGAACAGGTGTACATGCCTTCATCAGACAACGCGACATCAGTGATACTGATGGTCAACTCCGACCATGATGCGTGCACCAGTTCGATCCTGTTGTCCCTTAAAGCTGGGCAGAGTCAGACAGAGACAAAGAATTAGACAGCAACAAAAACTGTTTAAAGTAGAATCAAATCTGAATCCCACTTTACAAACTAGAGTGGTGAGGGATATCTCAGCAGTGCTGCTTGGACGCATGCTTCCTGCAGTGCAGATTACTGACACAGCATGAATGTCATTATTCTGATGTATTTAGTGTCCTGATGTGTGTAGAGTTTATTCTTGTGCTCTTTTTATTTGATGAACTATTTTGAATTATGTTTTTTGCATTGCAGTAATAAACTTTAATAAATGTAAGGCAGATGGAAAACACAGATCAATGCGAATATTTTGCGTATTGACAAAACAACAGAAGTACCATGTCAATCCCACACATTAATCTTTTTTTAAAAATTCTAATACTATAAACATGTCAATACACCAAAAATAATTGAAATTCAGCTGAAGGCATTATTTTTGCTTAATGTGAGCTTGTGAAAAGCCAAACTTGTTGGTTTGTTATGTTTATTGCCGGTGCCAAAAGGTGCAAAACTCATTTTCATTGTTTCCTTCTTTGAAATAAACATCCCTGATCTGAACCAAATCCAGCAATGTTGTGCATACAGTAAAATGATTTAAATACATGGAAAACATCCAACATTGTATAAAAAGTGACCTCTAAACTGTTGAATCTGACAATGAATTCATGAGTTCTTCTTCCCTGCTTGACAGCCTTGTAGACATTTACTTTTATGAAAATGTAATCTTCCAAAAGACATAAAGGGAATGGAAATCAATACTGTAATAACAAGCTGAGAAAGAGGCCTAATGACGATTTGGCACGTTGAGAAGGTTGCAATGGATCTGCTGTAATTGCACAGCTAGTTGGAAGATATTCCATGGTCTTCAAAGTAGATTTTTTATCTGTGATAGAGTGGGAGCAAGCACTTTGATTCTAGAATGGAGTAAGAACTTGACATGATTCATGCTTGCTGTGTCCAAGGGGTCAAATGTTGCATAAAATTAAAATTGCAGAGAGGACATTATGAAAAGAGTGCACAAAGTGTTTTATGCATTCTATTTTAATGTGTGGCTGCTTATGAAATTCAATCAAGCCGTTCCTTTTGCAGTTTCTAAAAAGGTTATATCGATATGAAAAGCTACAGTCGATTAGGTTTCATTCAACAACGGAATGTATCGGCACCAAACTCAAGAAAGTGCGGGGAATGGCAGTGTTTGTGTGATATTGGGCAAAAAAAAAAAGAGGTTTCATTATTCGCACATTAAGTAATAATATTTTCCTTTTGTGAGGCTGCATGAGAGATTATTATACTCTAGTATTTTTGAGCATCGCATTAAACATAGAAAACTCAGCCATAGGAACAATGTCCGGTCTATTTGGAGGTTTCTTTAAAGGGTTTACGACTGAATGGGGAGAAAAAAACCCTCTAATGTATCCAAAGCACAATTGGCTTGACATCCTGTCTGTAAGCGAGTGTTTTTTAAAAAAGTCCTTTACTTTCCCAAATAAACTGCACCTCCCTGCTTTCCAGATAATTAATTGAAGTACTTTCTCTTTTACTATGCAAATCTCCAATTAACTTGTTTATGCACTGTATGAGTAATAAACGTAAGAAATATCTTTCCTTATATTTACTGAGAAAGACAATTTCAGAGGCGGTCAATGAAGTTGTGAAAGAGTTTTATTAAACACTGCACACACGTCTTTACTTTACTGTGACTCATGGCACTCATGGTATATTACTAGCATTAACTTTCATTGAACCGCCGTCACATCATACATGTTTTCAGCTTCAATGTGTCAGCTTTTGTTAAAGCTCCAGCCTTTTGTGATGACTATGAAAACAATCAGGCACATCCTTTTCCAGCTCCCGTGTGTTCATTGCAACAATTATCACAGAACCAACATGAGTAGTGAAATTTCAGCAGAGCACGCTATCTCATGTCATTTTCTCCTGCCAGGGGAAGGATAGCTTTGCTCCGCCAATTCCAGGCTAAACACCTCTAGTAAGCAGCAGTAGAGTTGTAATCAGTTTGGCTAAACGACAGCTGCTCTCTCTAATTTATTACTGCATTTGTTCTGTACCTTCCCCTCCCTCACAACACTAGTTATCTCTACATGCTGTGCACCCAGCCTGAGCAGCCGTGACACGTTGATACAAGCGCAAAACCTATCTTTAGGCTTGGCGCTGGTGACAGTACGTTTCTGTTTCTCCGAGTATGGTGGGCCATTTATGCAAATCTACAGAATTAGATTTAGACTTGATTTAGATTTGAAACGCGTCTCGAAATATGGTATCGTTCATGTGGCATGGATTTACACACAAATGTGGACGCCTCGTTTTATCAAACAATAAACTAAGACAAATAAGAGATTATTTCGACTGATTCCAGAGGAATAGCAGATTGTCTTTGGCAGCATGCAGGTATATCTCTATCACTCTCTCTCTTTCCTGCAGACCTCAATCTGTCTGCAAGTCACATAACTCACAGGAGAATGCGTACAATTTAAACAATGCCTCTTTTCAACTGTTGTCCTATTTGCTATGAGGAAGAAAGTATGAACTGGCAAATATCAGAAAATACATTTACTGTTGCTGGCTGTTGTGATACAACTCTCTCTTCCCTCTTCTCAACAGCGGGCCTGGGATAGAGTTAGGCCAGGAGAGTGGATATATTGACAGTTGTTTGATTAGTAGGCCTGAATGGAATATTCTGACTTTTTGGTCAGCCCCAGAGAGTTATAACATCTTGTCAATCAACCGTTAAGAGACTGATAACTCAGATTCTAATGGTTATAGATGGGGATCAGCACATTTTCAGTTTAAGTGCCATCCTGATCCCCACGGAAGAGCGGATTCATGCTGGATTTAGAAACATGAATATATCATACATAACCAAAGATTCACAATATATCCAGTGAGGATACAATTTATATTTTACAGCTTGTCTCATTAATATAAATCTATCATTGCAAAAGCTAAACACCAATCAAATTTACCTGTGAAAACACACAGATAAATAAATACATGTAACATAGGACTTACTTTTAAAACATTTTCGATAGTTAAATCTAGAACACACCAGAAAGTATCCCATCTTGTTCTCTATTTCTCTTCTCATTCCTGTGACCTGGATATTGATATCAACAAAAATAAACTCAGCATAGTGTTTATTTATAGAGAACTAATTGGTAAATCCCCTTAGCACTTCACTAGTCTTTTGTTAACCCGCAGCTTAAGCCACACAGGTAGTTCACTCTGAAAAACCAAGATACGGTAGAGGGCTGTATGACGGTGGCCTTTAGTATGGCTGCATCTATTATATGAAATAATGAGCGAGTGACTCAGGGCTAGAAAAAAATACCTGCAACTACTTCAACTGTTCACAAATGAGCATGTATATACAGTGTACTGACAGAAAGAGACTGTAGAGCTTGGGAAAACGATTCAGAGGTGATTCTTTGCAAACTTCCATCTACTGAGTTTTCCTGCAGAAAGTCTAATTTATGTTCCACAATTCTATGTACGATATTTTTTATTTTTTGTAATGTATTGAAAAATACAAGAACATTTCAACAACTTACTTCTGTTTGAAAAACTACTGTATGAATCATTCTACATGTTTCTATAAGAATAGTTTGCTATGGAAATGATAAAAATGGTATTCAAAGTCATGTCTGATAAATATCAATTACCTTTATATGATAGGATACAGAGTCCAATAAACCAAAACTATACTTTGGAAATTTAATATGGTAGAAGTGAAATATAACATTGCCAATAGCAGAACTGCAAAACCAGACAGACCTAACTTGTATAAATTTTCAATCAGTGCAAACAAAGCAATATTTGTGAATTTATACATATGTCTGTAAAAGGCTTGACTTAGAGTTCACAGTAAAGTGTCCGTTTTGTTTTCCTCTAACCCACAGAAACGACTCAAACGTCTGCTCCCAGCTTAACAGTAGATCTCTGAAAACAAAGTCAACTGGGAAATGCATGCACAGACCAAACGTATGTTTGTAGACAAGCTAGCAGCCATGACACTGGGTTTACACTGTGATCAGATACCGAGATTACAGCAGGCATTATCTCTCCTCCACTGACCCGAAAACACTTCAGGCAGAGACACAATCAGTGAATGTTGTCCTGAAATCTGAAAGAAGTTACACCAGACAGACTTCTCTTCATGACCATTCATCAGAAATTAGGACCACAAGTATTTTCCTTTTTGTATTCAGCAGCATATTTATTACATTGGAATAAAATTGTCTAACTTGACTCAATTAATGTTACTGTTGATACTGAAATGCTCTAAAGTGCAGGCATGTCCTTTCTTATTTTTCATTATAGTCTGCATGTGTCTTGTCAAAATGTAAAGTTAAAAAAAAAGAAGCTGTTTTAAATGTATTTGTTTACTCAGTGCAAAATCAACACTGGCTTCCTTGAGATGTGACAATTATGAGTTGGCAAAAAAGTAGATGCAGTTAAATATTCACAACCAGGTGGATTTCTCATTTAATTACTGGCGCTAACGACTGACTACTTATGTCAAGGTTCGTCTAAATGCAGCCATGACAATGAGATAAGAAAAAATAAATTTCTTTGCCCCCTAATAATAAAGGGAGAGACAAGAGTGATGAGACATAGCCAACTCTTGTTTTGAAGAAATCTGTGAAGGGTCAGAATGAAAGGACATCAGAGAGAAGCTGCATGAAGAGAAAGTCAAAATCGTTAGAACGGTTTCTCTTAAATTAATATTAGTCATAAGTAATTCAATAACAACATGTAACAGTATTTATTTTTTCTGATAAATGTTTTGGTGTGGAAACTTAATTTTTGGAAAAATACTGTACTGTATGTTGCAAATGTGAGTCTATTTGATAACCAAGCACAGTCACATTGACATGAACCTTTGGTTGGTTACCCAAATCAGTCAAGATGCTTTATTATTACATGATGGAGGAAGACAGGCCTCAGACTTTTCTAATTAATGGTCACATTCACAGCTAACAGACAATATTTCAAGTACCTTTACTACCCCGTCCCAAACCAAAAGAACCAAACCACAACCCAAAGAGCTTCCAATTCAACATGGAGAGAATAAAGTCTGTTTCCACGCACAGTTCATGTTTATTTTATTGTTATTGTTTTGTATATCACCGGGGATTCAAAAAATAGCATCTAATCACTGGGAAGATGACCTCAGAGCATCAGAGACATTCTCTATATACACACATTCTCTCTTTCTCTCTCACCCTCTCTCTACGTATATACTGTATATATATATATATATATATATATATATATATATATATATATATACTCACTCACACACTATATAGAACAGTCAACCAGCACATATCCAAATAAATTGGCTGCATAGCTACCATTTTTTCCGGTTACTCTCCATCATTAAAAACAGCACGAAAGTCAACATTGTGGGTGGAAATGGGCATATGTGTGTATGAAGGGAAATATCATTTGTATGTGTTTATTGTCTGGCATACTGACTGCATGCATAAGCAAATAATGTGACGTTACACTCACACTCACTGAGCCTTCATGTTCTCACATTTCATTTTATACACCCTTTATTTCCCATCTCTCTTTTCCCTCCTGACCTGTCCTCTCTCATCCTTTCCCCTGCCCCCCTCCCCCCAACCACCCCCGCCCCTTCTCCCTTCATCTATCTAGAGACAGTATATATTAGTATAGAACCTTGGCAGGTGTTTGCTCATTCATGTGACACAGTTTTATAATGAGAAAAGTGCAAATTTCAGACTATACATTCAGCTGCCTGCGCCTGAATACGGCCGCTCTCTTTTCCTTGTCAACAACCCATCTGGTGACTTGAGTTTGGGTATGTATATATGTGAGTGTGTGTGTGTGTGTGTTTGTGTGTGTGTGAGCGAGAGTGAGCGAGCGAGAGAGAGGTGGGGGGCAACGGCGTTGCCATGTTTATTGAATATCTTGAAGTATATTCTGTATCTCATCTGTTTCTCCACCTCCTTTACCTGTTATTCCTTTCCGAGGCACACAATGCTTTTAAAATGTAAAATGCGCTGTACTGTACACAGTAATTGGCTTGTACAATTTTTTTTAATGGTTTTCTACCTGCCATGCTGATTTCAGTGGGGCAACACTGGCAGTCCTACTTTACCAAGAGAGCAGCCGCTCAGGGAGGAGGCTTTCTTATAATTCTAAGGCGCCTGCGACAGCCTTCCTTCCCGGCATGAAAAGAAGTAGGTAATGTTTATGGAGACATATCTTAGCGCCTATTGATAATGCTGGCAATCATTGAATTTCTATTCTATTATGAAATGTTATTAAAAGTTTCTTATCATCAACTCTGTGCTCCAACTTTTTTCCGGAAGAAAGAATATGTCGGTCTTTATAAGAGCAAACTAATTATTCCAATTTGCCTCAGGTACTTTTCTCTACACCTCTCATTTGATAAGTGGCTCTCCTAATAATGGTGGTAATAACTGGATCTATTGCTTCGTTTGACAATGTAGTTTCTCTCTCTCTCCCTCAATCTGACCTGCTTTAAAGCCATGCAGCAAACAAAGCTGACATTTGCCTTACAATGGATTGTCTGATCCACAGCAAACACTCACAGTTGATGACAACTCCATAAAAAATGTTAATTATTAGAGCTGTCTGTAACTCTAAATATAATGAAAACAGTAGTTAGTTAGACAAAGAGTTTTCTAATCAAAACTGCAATGTTTCAGTCAAAGACAGACATCTAAAAAGAAATATGACAAAGGAAGCAGATGCTGAACACTCAAGGTCAAGGAAAACTATTCTTGTCTTTTGGATGTGATAACTGTGTCTAAACGCTTTCATAAAATGCCTCCTTAATTCGCCTTCTTTATCCCACCAAGGCCTACTTTTCATCTCCTTTTTCCACTTCCTTCTCATGTTTTATGGTCCTTGTCTTGGGGAGAGGGGACTTGTTAGGGATCTTTGGAGATTTACAGTCAAGTATTTTTCTATCAGAAAGAACACCGTACCAATTTTTAGACCGCTACGAAAAGATGTTTCACGGTGGCAGTCTTCCAGGAAATAAAATAAGATGGCTGTCTCAAAAGTTTAACTTTGCTGCAAAGAGAAGTTTGAAGAAAAAGTTCTGAGATGTGTTAAATAAAAATCTGCCAGGTGTTTTTGTTTTTTAACTTTTAAAAGCCTATTTCTTGAATTGCTCAGGCAAGGACATTCAAATTGCATCAAATCTTTCGTGATTTCACAGGAAATGGGACGCTTGACATTCCAGGTGAACGCACACATGGTACGTGGACTTATACAACTGCACAAATATACACCAAAACAAACAGCCTGCAAATTATTTTAGACAGCTGGATATTTGACATCTGAGGATACAAATAGGTTCAAATTCAGCAGCTAAGGGTCCTAAATATGGGGAGCTGACCCTTAGCAGCTGACCCATAAAACTAATCTTAATGCTCAAACAGATTCAATCAGTCTGTAGATGGCATATGTGTGTGAAAGGCCCAGAAATGTGTAGTAAGGCAACATGGATGTCCTTACTTTCTCTAGTATACAAATTTATCAGTCAGACAAAACCAATTTAACCAAAGACCTTAAATGAGGATTCGTAATTTGCATTTTTTTCTGCAACAAGCTAATTGTTGCATAATTGCAAGCCATACTCACTCACATTTAGATTATTTCATTAACAAGTTGTAGCAGAAAAAAAATATTCAATTCAATGGGTTATAGTAGAATATTATAGTAACTAAGCTAAATATTGCACAAGGTTAGTAGTGTAGTGGATATATAGGACATGTTTAATTTGATATCATACAAGGCTCATTCATGGCACATGAATGTAATATTTGATTTGTTCACAAAAAAACAACAGCCAAACAACTAACTATTCATTATTTTCTACAATAAATCAGTGGGAGAGATACATATATGTGCATGCTGGACAATATTATTATTATTATTATTATTAGTAGTATTTCTGTGCAAGAAAAACTTCCTCTCCAGGATAAACTTAGTTCAGATTTGACCTTGAACAAAGAATTACTCTTTTATCATGAATCAAACTTAATCCCACAGAATGCCCTTAACCTGTCTACTAGGAAAAATTTTGTGTGCGTGAAGCTGCATTCGTCACACGTGGGATGAAGTCATTATAAAATCAGGTCTACTAAATGCATGCTGTAGCATTCGTTATAATGCTTGGACAGGTACACCAGGATCTTGCCAGTCTCTGGATTGCAGGGGTGGACAGATAATTAAAGAAAAAGAAAGGGATCAACAGTGTCCTGTAGGCTGAAAATGAAAATACAGATGTGGGTGAGAAAATGGGATAAAAAAAAGGGTTGGCAAATTTACAGCAACCATGTGGAATAAATGATTTAAATGTCAAACCTTAGCCATGGCTTACAGACGATGAGTCCACTTAATAGGTGTCTGGAAAGTAATTACACACATAGGTTCTTTCTAGCATGGGGAAAATGAATAGATTGCAATTATGCTTCAATGCCAAATTTTTCAATCCATGAAATAAAGCTATCATCAAGTCTTGAATTACACAAAACCAAAAGAGCAATTTGTAAAATGATATTAGCCTCTGTTCAATCTGGGAAAAGAGAGAATCCCTCTTGCCCAGCGCTCATCTCTCTCCCTCTGTCTCTCTCTCTTTCTCTTTCTTCTCTGTAGCTCTCTAAGTCCCTCAGTAGTAAGTGACGGAAAGGACAAAACTAGCTACTTTGGGAACAGCAACTTAATTCGAAATTCAAATAACTCTTCACTGTCATCAGAGCGCCTATGAGAGGACAGAAGACAAGAGGAGTCTTTCATCTGACTAAACAGCTTAGAGGTGAGCCTCTGCCCTGACATTAAACAACAGCACCAGTGAAACAACACCACTCAAAGGACTGTAATGCCGACAGCTGCTGCATTTGTCTTTGAAAAGACAATATGTTTATGCTAATGCTCTGTGGCTGACTTTAATAGGGGATGTAAGTGACACTCTCGGAGACGCAACACATGCACCAGGCAGGCACATGTTGCAGGCAATCTGTTGCATTAGACGGCACTGCAGATTCTGTTGCCTGCATATTCAAAAATCTGGAGTAGTATTCAGCATGATATCCCTGGAAGATTGATCATATCTATGCAGTATCTTTTTAATTAGACTGCAATTAAATTACATTTTTGAAAACTTTTACTGCCTCTTGCTCCTTTTAGAAATACTTCAATGAAATCTTTTACAGTAGTTTGAAGAAAGTAGATTTCCTTCCCATATAACTAAATGCAACAGAGCAAAGTATTGGAAAAGTTGGCAAGGTAGGCTTGCATTTTTGAGGAACTGTGTGTTTGCCCTAATCCCAATATTCTTTTTTCCCAATAGGCAGCTAGGAAAATTAATCTGAAACCTACTGTGCTCAAAGGCGCTTGCAGCAGAGACATCTTTCCTTTCTCACACTGCCAGTGGCACTTTGGAAACACTCACCATCTCACTGCTCCCATCAGCATGTGCATCTGAATTCGCCACGTTCAGCAAGAGAGCTCCCAAAGCACACACACACACACACACACACACACACACACACACACACACACACACACACACACACACACACACACACACACACACACATGCATGCACAGATACACACACAGCAAAGCACAGCACAGCAATGCAATTCTGAGGCCTCAGTGGTATCCCTTGGCTTTTTTGATAATAAGAGAGTCCTTGGCTGCTTTTTCATTTCCAATCTCAGAGCTCTGCACTGTAAATGCCATGAAATAGACCCCCAAGCCCGACCCCTGGTGTGTTATGGAATAACCTGCAGAGAACATCAACTGTTGAATTTGATGCTCAGTGCAGCTTTTTAACGCTGCTCTTTTTCGAAAAAAAGGCAGGTAAGTGAAAATATGAATGGTTGAAAATTGTTGCTTTTTGCATGAATGTATTCATTTACTGGATGCAAAAAAATAGGAAAGATACAAACAAAAACATGCACATGAACAAAAAAAAGAAACATGCAGAGACGGTCCCACAATACTCAAACACAGAAACACACACACACACAGCAGCCCATTGGGTGGATGGATAATGGAGAATGACTGTGGAAATCCCACATGTGCTTAATCCAGACACTTACAAGAGAGTGTGATTCATACTCTATTACACTTGTCTAATACAGCTGAGAGATGCACAGGGTGCAATCATGTCAGCCAGCATAAACCAACAAAATAACACCCATGAATCGTCTTTATGGGGACTTTACTGAAGAGGGTGTGAAAGGTCAGGGATAAATGCTTTGTACTTACTAGCCATTAAAACATTGGTGTCTTGGTGTGTGTCTGTGTGTGTGTGCATGTGCAGTGTTGTGTCAATAAATGCTTGCAAAGATAAAGGTTTACATTCATTAAATGGATGGAATTTTTTTTTGCAAGTGTCTGCTATAAAATGTAGTTTTTTAAGTAAAGAAGGGAGCTTTGTCTGCATGTTATATCACCATCAGGTTGTTTGTTCCCGGGATGAGGAATGTTACAATATGAAGTTGTTGAATGTCTCCGTTAGAAAATGTTTTTTGTTCATGTTATATAATAAGCTGAGGATTCATAGTTAAATCAAGACAATATTGACAGTTATTGTGACAACATGTAGTCTCACCAAAATTCATATATTTGGACTATCAATAAACACAGATGCTAAGATGTGTTTGAAGCACACAAACCTTAAGCCCACAAGCGCCAACAAGCGTATCCAAGCACACAATGCACACCAACTACTATTGGTAACAATTGTGGTAAAAATAGATGATTTTGAATCATTTAAAATTTGATTAACAACTTTCCTTGATTGTAATGTAGTCAATCCGCTCCAAGCACGCAAATTTAGCTGTGCTGCACACACAGAATCCTCCCATGATAGACCTCCTTCTCGTCAACATCAACACATCCTGGAAATTGGTGTACAATTTGAGCTGCAACAATAATCCATCTCCCTCTCTGTCTGTCACTGCTACTGCCCTACCTTATTGCACCACTTTGTCGTCTTGTCTACTGCACGCTGCCGCTAACAATCTTGAGATGAGTGAAATTGCTGCAGGTGGAAGCTTTACTAAAATGAGAAGAATTTGATCATATTGCACCAGCATTCACCTCGCTTCACCGGCTTCCTGATCACGTCACATCAGATGAATCTGATGATTGATTTAGAAATGTGCTCACTACTTCATAACGATCTAACCTTGTGAAACCTTGTATCTCAATCCTGTATATTTTGCTCTCATAATGCAAAGCTGTGAATGCTTTCTATATTTTGGAAAGCGTCTCTATTGGACTAGAGGAACCTAATTCACCCTGAACTCTAGGTGCCTCGTTCAGATGCTGAATCTGGATCATCCTTCTTTTTCATAATTTGCTAAATCTTTTTGCTAATTTTGTCAGCGTGGCTCGTTTTTGTACAGGTTATTATAGTGGTGAGAAAAACCTTGAGCTACACAGTTCTCCACCTGTATCCCCATTCTTCACATTAAAATCTACAGGCATCAGGCATTTTGTCACAGAAATCTGCTTATTCTGGTATTTACACAGCAACCACTAATCAAACAGACAGGTCATTCCTATTTTGCCTATCAAATGTGTGTCCTTTACAGATGTTTGCATGTATCTGTGAGTTTTTGTAATGGTAGTGCATACATTCTCTATTTCTTTTAATTTGTCAGCAACTAAAACACGTATTACATGCTGGGCTTCATCTGCCATGTGAGTGCTCCTGTCAATATCCAACTCACCTTTTTTGTCCCCAAAAAAGAGGGTTTGCTGTGCTGGGTTTGACCACTGGAGGGAGGTGTTGTCATTATACTCCACTCGACAGGTCAGGTTGGCGGTCCCCCCCTCTGTCACCGTCATGTTCTGAACCAGAGGGTACTGACCGCTGATGCCTGCAGCATGACACATCAGAGAGGGAGACGTGTTAGGATGCATCAGGAGAGAGATGCATTTAATAGTTTGTAAGATTCCTTTGTTCATGAAAGTCATATGGGACATTTCAAATGACTGCATGGATAATCATATAAAATATGATAGATTACTACAATTTTATCCAGTGTAGGCATAAAATCAAGCTTTAAATAAATAAATGAATGAGTAAGTAAATAAATAAACAAATAAATGCTGGCACGGTGGCGCAGTGGGTAGCGCTGCTGCTGCACAGCATGGCGGGTTCTGGGTTCAAGTCCCCCTCTGTTCCTCCCACCTCCAAAAACATGCACTTCAGGCGAATTAGCTGGCTTTAAATTGCCAGTAGGTGTGAGTGTGTGCGTGCCTGCGTGGTTGTTTGTCTATATGTGGCTCCACGGTGCACTGGAGTTGCACCTGGACTGTCTCCAGCCTCACACCCTCCCAGTTGGCTGGGATACACTCCAGTACCCTGCGACCCGCCACAGTGGATGAAGAGGGTGTAGAAGATGAATGAATAAATGAATGAATGAATGAATAAATAAAGAAAGAAAGGAAGAGAATGAAAGAAAGAAAAGAGAAAAAACAAAAGAAAGAATTTTCAGTCACTGGAAGGTCGAAGCAGCCCCTCATGATTCCACAGGACAAAAAAGGAAATCTAGTATTCTTTGAAAAAAGTCCTACATCCTAATTACAACACAGTGGCCCCTCACTGCTGTGCGCTAAATTGGACCCTTTCACGGAACATACAGGCGACATTAAGCCTGTGGTACCCACACCGAAGCCTCAGTTGCTCAAGAAAGAACAATTAAAAACCCCTCTCTGTGGCGTTGTCTATGTGTGTGTGTGTGTGTGTGTGTCGATGCAGGTGTGTGTAATGCCTGCATTCAATGAGAAAAAGAAAGAAAGACGAGTTCTGTGTTACCAAGTCCTGTTGGATTTCAGCACCATGGACAGGTCGCCTTTACAGCTGGTTCTCAGAGTCTGGACAGCTCACACGCAATCGTTTGCTTTGGTGCGTATGTTTGTGTGTGGTTTATTGCTTGTATGTGTATGAGGGAGTCTGTAAGCAAGTAAATAATAATAACCATAAATCTATCCCCGCCCCCATCCCCGGAGGACAGGTTTTAAAGACTGTGAGAATACAAGCTTAGGTAAGAAAGATAATTCATCCCAAGCTAACACTCCTGTCTTAAGCCACCATTCCCCTGAGGAAAGGATCATAAAACTGAATACAGAATCATAAGAGTAGAAAGAAATAAGATATTTACAAATGAGGAGCTCTGAAATGCCAAATCTTTTTGTTTCTGTCGGATGCTTTTCCATTCAATCGCTTCAAATGTGTGAGATCATATTTGGCAGGTGATCGTTTTACATCAGCTAATGACTCACAGGTAGCATTAACACTCAAACAGCGCTCCTCTATGGGGTTGGGTGATGACAGAAAACCATTACTGAAAGACCAGTGGTGAAGGGCATGTTGAGGAGAGAGTGGGTAAGAGGATGGAAGGAGAAAAAAGGAGAGGTAAAGAGAGGTACTTCAAGGGCCACAGGTCACTTCCAGTGTTGATTAAGGCCCCTCAAGGTTAATCATGCATGTGTGAGACAGAGGGAATAGGAGGGAAACAGAAGAAAAATAGATCAGAGCTAGGGGGGCTGGGAGTATGTTTAATTCATGAAGGGTTTGCATGAGGCATGATCTGCCAGCGATTTGCACTTCTCCTGCGCCCACCCTTGCTTCTCTTTATTACTTCCTCTCTTTAAATCACTTACTTTTTCTCATTTTTCTCACACAGCCGGTAGGATAACATGCAGCCTGGTGTGATACATTTTATTTCCTTTGTGGTGGCCACAAAGGGAAGTCAACTATCATAGCAGTGATGAGTTTTGTGTAAATTTGACAATATGAGTGCAAAATTTTAGTTCATTACTGCAGCAAAAAGTGTGACTGAAAAATTTCAACAAAGACAGAAACACTCTGAGGATATGTTAACTTGTGCTAACTGTACTCATGCCTGAAAACATAATCTGCTAAGTTGAGCTTCAAATTTTCTGTTTTTCAAACAAGAAAATGCAAGTTTTATTAGAACAGCAGAACAACATTCCCCCAATTAAAGTAGTTATTTTATGTAGCTGCATTTACAAATACATATCATTGTGTGGATATATTTTGATGGGGTTTTTTCATTGACATCAATCTTGCGATATGACACTTTAAAAGAATTATGAATTAATATATTGTGGGTTTTTTTTTTTTTTAATTTGTGTTTATTGTTTCAATTAGCTCAAATTTTTGAATGAAAATTAGAATCAGTACTGACAGTATTGCAACACATAATATTACCATATTCAATGAATTGGTGACTTTTATTTCTTATATTACTGCCAAAATGATACAACAGACGTGCCTTAGTGAAAATCTGTTGTGCAGGTGAGACTCATGACACCCAGCGAGTTTACTCACTGGGGCAGAAACATTAGAAATATCAAAGTCGCTTTTTTGGTTGCTTTTTTTTTCTTTTCTCTCCAGTGTTACTTGGGTCTACAAATAAAAAAAAAATACTATAATTGGGGATTCCTCACCCTCAGACATGCCTGAGTGTCTGCTGCTGCACAGTCTAGTGGGACTAGAGGGGCCAAAGGGCCAACAGTGATGGTTATATTAGAACAGTGCAGTGCTCTCTGTGAGCCTAATTGGCCGGTGGAGTAGGTTCTCCCATCCTCCTTTTGGCCACCCAAACCTCATTTTAATGTATCTCCTGAGGGAAGGAGGCAGCTGTTCTCTCCTGATTTCCATGTCTAAATTTAGGTCCCCTCCCTCACTTCAACTCTGCCGCTTTCTCCTACTTTAGGTTTCTTGCTCTGTCTTTTCCAGTTCACTTCCATTCTACTCAATTCTCTTCTCTCTATTCCTCTCCCTCGGTGTGTGTCACGCTTCCTCCTCTGGTTGATCTGTGAATGGTGGCATTTCCACTTTCTTAGTCTCTCATTTTAATATTCTCTCTGTCTCCTGATGCTCTTTCAAATTTATCTTGATCCTACCTTCTTCTTTGTGCTCCATTGTTCTCGATCTCTCGTTGAGAATGGGGTCAGTTTAATTGCCCTCCACTTTGACTGACATGCCAAGGCTAAGCCAGGTCAACAACGTCCTCCTCCGCACGGCATTATATAGTGAGGATATAATGAAATTAGCGTTGCTTTATGTATCATGAATCGGGTGAGGACTTTTCAAAGCTGACTACAAAACCATTGAATAATTTAGACTTGTGCCTCTAATTATGTATGGTAGCAATAAAATAAAATAAAGTAAAATAAAAGAAATCTCTAACTCATCAAATGATCAATTTATAATAAAACCCACAAACGTGGCTTTCAGTTGGTACAGATTTTCATTTATGAAGACCACAGCCAGACACACATTACATTAAACCAAAAATAAACTACCGGACAAATAATATTGAGAAGAGCATTGTGGATTCCTTCTGTCTCCTCTTTGACATGACCTTTCAAGCAAGAGAAGTTGAGTCTGCTAACCATTCTTATTTAGGCATTCAAGAAGCACAGAAAACGAGTAAAGAAGCAGGCAGAGAGATAAACAGCCTGGAGCTACTGACCTTTATACCAGGACTGGAGCTCAACTGACCTGTAGAGATATGTATGGCTGGGAATACAGGATTACAAACAGATAGAGGCTGCCCATAGTTCTGATGAGCTAATTAACCTTTAAGTCAATTGTAACTTATAAATGCAGACTTGGGATTGCAGTTGCAGATTTCAATTCATTCCAGAATTTTGTTTCCAGCATATCAAGATTTATTATGGCATTTATCATCAGTGTCATCTGCAGTCACACATTGAGCAGATAGTCACACATTGAGCACACGTAGATGCGCTCATAATCATTACAATACATAAACTTGTGTGTATGTATGAGGAACAAAATTTAGGCAAACAGTAGGGGTGGTAAACACAGTGTGAATATATATAGGAATGTACATTTAGATCATAATTTTACTGTTCGTCTTCTTTCTTTTCCAAACTAGTTTGACTAAATTTATATTTTAATTAATACTGCACTCCATTATCTTGTTAGCAGTTTTATTTTTTTTTAAATTCTAGATAAAAAGGCTTCAGGCTATTGTTTCTGTAATAATGACTCAAAATATGCATTCCAAACCACGTACAATTTCAGCACGTACGATCTATGCTGATTAAACAGCGGTGTCTAAAACCCTTTATATACAGAGATCACACAATACTGCCACAAGGAAGACCCTTCTCTTGGCTGCCTTTGTTTATTTTTGCTGAACAAAGCCGGTGTGTGATTTTAGATTTCACACCAGTATTCCACGAGAAATACGTGACACATACGCACAGCAGCCTCTTCGTCCAAGGTTGCATCTTCCAAAGACACTGAACAGCACTTCTAAATCATTGAACAGCATGGCAAACATGGTGATCATTAATCATGACTGGGATTGGAGTTTAGATATAAAGTGAAGTGTGTTTTGGCTCTTCAGGAAGAAAATCTGAGCAGGGAAGCAAAAGAATACCTCCTTACTGATCTAATGCACAAATAAAACATTACACCAGAAACACACTGTAATAAAAATATAAATGTACTGCATGTTCCACATGCTGGAAAAAAAAAAACAAAAACCAAGTAGGAAAACAATTTTATTTTTATAAAAAAAATCACACAATCTGTTCCTAGTAACTTCCTGGAACAGCAGCAAAGACGAGTTAGACAAGTGCATCATCACTGTCTGCCCTCGCCCCGGAATTCTTCCTCCCACTGTGACAGTTTTCACACAAACGCCTTCATATTTCTGAAGAACATGTCATATATCTGACTTCTGTGAAACAGAATATTTTGTACTGAAGGAATGAAAAACCAAATCAAAAACACACAGATCGGTTTTTGGTTGGAGTGGAGACAAAGTTCCATTTACATCACCAAGGAAATCGTTTTGGTTTTCTTATATTTAAGGACGTATGCATTATCTGAAAAACACCTCCAGTACATTTCAAGGAGATGTTATCTGGATGCAAAATTGTGCACCAGCTCTTATCCTCTTTTTCACTTTTTTTGTGAAAAAGAATAATTTTCTGTGATGAAGTAACTTACCTATTTCTTTTCGCTACTGTTTATCAAAAAATACTTTATGACTACACATGGAGGCACAAATAGAGAATTTAAAATGACAACGTTATCTTTTCTAGACACCATGCTGGTCAAATTGGTAATAAAGCTATGAATATAATTATTGGAAATATGTATGTAAATCATTTTACCGTTATGCAAATAGCATCCTCTATTTGTCAGCTCTGTTTGTTTTTCTGAATAAAATGTGTGCAGTTTTACTGTGTGTGTGTGTGTGTTTGTGTGTGAAAAGTGTGTGAGCACATCTCATCTAAAGATTCCAGCTGTGAGCAAATCGAATATAGCCCCCGCGGAGGGCGGAGTTAGCTTTGTATTCACTGCTGTCGTACAACCACCTAAGGACTTTTCTGATCTTGAGATATGAGAATAATTATGCGTCACCAGAGAGGCTGGCTGTGACAGTTTACATACAGTAATTAGAGTGGACAACTGTTGATGCTGCTATCTCTATGTCCAACTCCACCCCTGGAGTGAGAATCCAGTTCCAAGCATTTGGGGTTTGAAAGGTGTTTAAGGGCTGGTTTAAACAACTTTCTTCCATGATGGCAGTATCTTCTATGTATTTTTATTTTTTGCAAAAATAAATTTATCATATATATATATATATGTATGGAATACATTTTTTTTTCTTACTGGGATACAAACCCCTGCCTATTCTCTGAGCTCTGAACTCCTTGAGTTCCAGGATGGCTAGAGACCTCAGTATCCTTTCTCAGCCAAGAGCAAAAATCTCATGGTTTTATGGCTGAGGCAAACCTGGCCTTCATAAATACTGCATATAATCTTATGTTTTCTGGCAGCAAAAGCAGGCAGAAGAAGCTGAGAGCAAAGGCGATTTAGATAAGGCCAGAAGTACATATTTTGACAGATAAGTGAACGCGAGGAAAGAAAGTAGTTAACAACTGAGTCTTTTGCAAAAAACAAAAGCACAATTTCTTAAACGGATTTCTTTTCACCAAAAGAATGTGTTCCCCACAGAGTCAGAGATGTTTGCTAGATATGCAGAAAGCAGGTTCAAATTACATCGCCTTGATTTATGCATAAAATTTGAGTAGGTATAAAAGTGTTACTTTGTGTGCTTCACTTCTGTTTACTTTACACATAATTGGCTTAATTTTAAAAGTATTAAATGTTATTTTCAGTTAGTCCTGTTGAAAATTTCAACCTCTTAGCAATGTCTGTCTTATTTATAGCTTCACAAGGACACAAAAGACAAAGCTTTGGCTACATAGATTATATCTACATAACCACTCCGAACATAAGGCCAAGCAAGGGCAAAGCAATATTAGCAGTCACCTAAGCACTAGCTGGCTTCATTGGGTGTTCTGAATTAAATGTCATAAAAGCATCAGGGAATTCAAATTTCTTGTCTACTATTGAAATTCGGAATATCTTCAAGCTGATGTGGTGTAAAACTGTGCTTCATTTCCTTTTTTTTTCATCCCAAGAATCAATTCATTTCTTATGCTTTCATACAGGGTGAGACCAGGATGATCGCAGACTGGAGTGTCATTCAGGAGGGAAATCAGACTAATCACTGCTGCCACAAAACTCCCAAATTCCCCGAATCAACACGCCACAGTCTGATTTTCTAATGTGTGGTGATGTGTTGACAGATAATGTTCATTTAAGAGTGATCAAGGGGAATGCTTGGTGCTGTGGGGGAGGTTTGCAAGTGAGCATAAAGTGATAGTTTTAACAACAGTGCTTATAATTTGACTTGTGTGTGTCAGGCTTACTTTATGGAGCTATTTTAATGCAGATTCCAGTCGTTACTCACAGTGCTGGTGCTGACAATGAAGATCACAGAGGAAATGTCGCCCTGGATGTCAACCAATAAGCTCTCCCTCATTGCGTAGAAGACATACTTTAAATGGCGCCAAACTTGCAAAATAAATACAGGCTAAAAAATGGTGCATCCATGGGCACATTTTCATAAAATAACCTTGATCTAATTTAAACAGGAAAATCAACATTCATGGTCCCACAGAAAATGATTGGCGGTACCATAACATACATTTAAAAATGACTGTATGACAAAGAAACCATTAACCACTTACCCAACCCCTCAATTGCATACATAATCCTAGTTATGCACACACACATGCACACGCACACACACACACACATACACACCCATGCACGCACACACACTGTTGAATTGCTGCTTTGAGGTAAATTGAGGCTTTATCAGCCCACAGATCAGCATGAATCTTATCTGGCTTGTTGTGTTTCCCAACCAACAGCTTTATTGTAATAGCAAGAAAGGCAGGCGAGAAGCATGTGCTTGACTCTGATCCACACATCCTCTGTTCCCCCGCTAAGAGCACGATGGATTTCCTATACCGTCACAGTGGAAAAGAATGACAGCCGGGTTGGGGTGGCCTTTTAAGAGATGAAGGGGTCAGTGAATGAGTGAAGATATTACAGTCAAATACATGTAGCTGGATGCTGGCCCTGGAGAGGGATGACTTAAATGAATTACACTGTCAGACACAGCAGGAAAAATGGAAACCCTGCGGAGTTAAGTGTGGAGGGGAAACATGTGATGTTGATGCTGCTATTATCATTGCTAGAGCTAAGGATGGTGATGAGGAGGAAGGGAGGACCGCGGTGCTATTTTTGTGCTTCATTTTTTTAGCACTTTCTGTACAAAGATAAATGTTTTTTGCAAGCATATAAATTCTATTTTGAAAAGAAAATACTAGGTGCAAAGAATAGCTTAACCTGAGCAAAACAGAAATCCGAGCCCAATAGATACATTTATTTGTTTGATATTTTTCAAAAGATGCATTATAAAAATGTCTGACAGTCTGTTTTAGTAATGTGTTCTCTTAACATCTCTGTTCTGGGATCCCTCAAGTCTGGCGTCTTTCTCGCTTCGCCTGGCACAGCATTACAATGGATCACAAAACCGACCAATAACAGATATGGAAAAAGTAATCAGGTCACTAGTAGAATTATTAAGTAATCTGGAAGGACTAGCTACTGACCATAGGTTTCTTTGAAGGGTTAAGATGGGGTTGTAGAGCCTGTTACTCTTTGCTGCAGGCCATCTCAATTTTCCAATGCAATTGTGAATCTTAACAATACAAACATGTGTTTATTTTTTTATTTTTGCTGATGTTTCATGTTAGGGACACTGCTTGAGCTTCTTCTCCAGGGTTTTGCAGCACCTACTGCAAAGCTATGGCTGATGGTTCCTGGGGTTTGCAAACTTCTACAGAAGGTTCACATGTAATTATACCACTGCTGCTCCCCACTAACTACTCTTACGTTTTCCAATGTCACCTGGTCCTGGTCAGTGCTGCTGCAGAGGGTATTAGTAGACTTAAAAGAGAATTCACCTCTGCTCCCATTTTCATCCCGTCTGATCCTCAGCTACAGTTTCAGGTTGAGGTGGATGTCTCTGATGTGGGTACCATCCTGTCTCAGTTCTCCTCCAGGGGTGACAAATTGCAACGACTGTCCCCCACTAAGGGAAATTACAATATCAGCAATCGAGAGTTGTTGGCAGTCAAGTTGGCATTGGAAGAGAGGCGACCTTTGTTGGAGGGGGTACAGATATAGTCCTTGGTTTGTACTCCATATAATTATCTGGAATACATCAAGACAGCTAAGTGTCTTCCAGGCAAGCCACGGCAAGCAGGACTGTTTGTGCAATGTCACGCTGCTTTATCAGTGGGAGACAATCCCAAGCCGCCACTACCCTGCCCAGATCGTGTTTGGTTGCCACTGCCCAGTATTTTGTTGGGCAAGAGGTATTGGAGGCCCTTTGTCAACATCCATCCCGAGGTAATGACTCCAGGGGAAGGCTGCTTTCCTTGTGTCTGTCCGTTCAGAGACCCTTCAGTTGGCTCATGTGTCCAGACATGCCTGCCACCATTGACCTTAGTCATTCTCCAACAGATGTTTTGCCCTAACTGCTCAGGCCAAACCATCTAACCGTCCACTAGCTGCATTGCTGTACCCACTGCCCATGCCTCTTTGGCGCTGGTCAGACATCTTTGAACTTTGTCACCAGCCTCCCAACACAGTGACCCTTAGTATTGCGAATCATTTCTTCAATAATCATTTCTTCAATGATCTGTGCACTTTGTTCTTCTCCCAAAATTCTCCACAGCTTAAGCTAACTGCTTAACTTCTTGTGCAACATGTTTTTAGACAACATGAACTGCCTTTCTCTGTGGTCTAGGACAGTGTACTTCAAATCAGCTCTGATTTTTGGAAATTATAGCTGCATCAGTTGAACTGTCCATGAGCTTCCATCCACAGATGAACGGTCAAACAGAGAGGGCTAATCAACATATGCCCTCCACTACATGTTCAGTTAAACCCCTTCCTTCTAGAGTCAGGTCCTTCCATGGGGGTAGTATACTAACAACTCCTTGCCTGTTACATCTACACCACTCTACCTGTATCAAGTCAGTTTTGATCATCAACCCCCACTGTTACCTTCACAAGAGAACAAGACTACTATCCCTTTAGCCCAAGTTCATGTCTGCAGATTTCACCGGATAGGGCGATAAGCCCATGCTAAACTCCTGTGGCAGGCAGACTGTCACCAGACTGGACAAAACATCTGGTTGTCTTCCAGGGATCTTCTCCACTGGTTGGTCTCCTGATAGTTTGCTCCCAGGTTTGTTGGGCCATTTCCCATCTCTAAAATTACAAACCCATCTTCTATTTGTTAACAGTTGCCTCAGGCTCTACGGAGAATCCATCCCAATTTCCATGTCTCGGGGGTCAAGCAAATGTGTTCCAGCGCACTTGCCCCTCCTGGTAACCCTCCCCTTCTATTCCAGCTCATAGATGATGAAGTATCAGTGAAAGAAGATCCTCAAGAATAAAGTCATTGTGTCAAACCCTGTTTGCTTGCTTCTGATTAACCTAAATATTAACACCAACTTCTTTGCATTTTGTCTCTGTCAGATCATTGTTTTAGCTCCGGTCTGCTGTGTAGCTTGCTTTGTATGTTTTTGAACTTTTGTGCCTCTTTCCAGATTTACCTCAGCCTTACATCTCTGTACTTCTGGCTAAATTTAATCATTTGATATTGAAGTATGAAATTAACTAACTTTGCTGAGTTGAGATTAAACCTCTTTTTTGCCCGAATCCTGCCTGTGCCCTGTAATTCTGCATGTGGGTCTTGTTGTGGGTCCTGTTGCATGACAGATTTGCATTTGGGTTTTAATTTTGGAGTTGAATACATTTTTTCATCCCTGCTTTAATTTCAGTTCTTTAAAGAAAATACTTTTTATAACAATAAATAAAAAGGCTGACGTTAACCACGTTGACTTTACCTGTCTAAACTGACATCTATCTTCTACATCCCTGCTCAGGGTATGTGTTTCTATAATAATAAGCCATAGGAGAGAAAACTGAATAGTATTCTAAATGTGTTTACTAAATTTGCAGTTTTGAGAGGCATATTAACTGAAGCACGCAGCTGAATGAAATCAGGTTATCGCCTCTCAAATAAACACTATGCCTCTGACTCCCTCTGATCTATAATCCCCTCTCACTGCCATCCTGCAGACACAGGGAATGATGGAGAAGATTGTGATCACTGTAATTTACTGCCACCTTTCCAGAGTCTGGCAGTAGTAAAGGGCACAATAACAGAGTTAAATACTCAGTTATTAATCTGATGACCTCTAACTGTCCTTTTCTTTGTTTATGAGTTTGATTAATTTTACTGATAAATTGGACAAACACCATCAATGAAATATTGACATCAGATGAGATTTACATCCCGGTGCTGCTGCAATTTTAAAACTATAAAATGTATTATAACCTAAAACATCCTTTTTGGTGGTGATGAACACACAATGAGTAGCTTTAGAGTAGTTTAGTATGTTTGCCAAATACACAAAAATCCAATTAAAGGGGAAAAAAAAGCATATTTAAAGATTGGATAAAATTTGAAATTACTGCATGACAAAAACCATAAAAAATGACTATAAAAATTAAAATGCCATAAAAAATGGCATTTTAAAACTATTTTACATCAAAAGATAAAATAGCAAATAAAGAAATGGAAAAAAAGGGGAAACAAATAGCAAAGATTATCGATGAACATCAGGGTGATTTAATGGTATACAGTCAGAGCTCACCTCTCACTTTGCCTTTTGAAGCCATCACTGGAGTCCAAAGTGGAGAAGAGAGATTGGTTGGACAGCAATGAAGCCAGGTGGCAGAAAACAGAGAAGAAAAAGGACAGAGCAATTGATGAGATAACTGAAGAACAACGTGCCTGTTGCATATGTAAAAACAGCACTGTCTTTATCTTGAATGCCAATCATGATTGCTGAAATCAATCAACCGTGAAACAGAAAGTCCTGATTCAGCTCATCAGCAAATTGAGACCTTACAATTTTAATTAGTTGCGTCACATCATTAAGATCATGGAAGCTTGGTGCTCTCTAATGAGCTTGAAAGACTGACAGAATATGGGCAATAGGGTGTCGATATCACATTCTTGATAAGTGAGTGATGCGATTCATTTTAGATTTAGTGGAAATGAAAGGTTTTATTATCATTTTATATCAGATTAACTTATTTTTCATTGTTTAACTGATGCTTACAGGACTTTGTAGCAAAGAAAGAAAGGATTTGACTGTGTGTGTGGGAGAAAGAAAGAGAGAAAGAGAGAGCAAGAGGGAGCAAGCGAGGAAGCTCAGGACAGGCTATAGCCATGTATTCCAACACTGGTGCATCATACTGGGTTGTGACTGACAGCACTGTAATCAGTCAGGAGTAGGACAAGTGGAACTGATGTCTAGCAGACAATATGTCATGATATGGCAGTTCAGCTAAGCTTAGTGAAAACCTGAGAGATGATATACAACCACGTACGAAAACAATGGGCACCACTGCACAGAGGACCTAAACAACAATAAGAGCATCACCTATGAGACATCCTGCTGGTAAAAACAGACGAAACATTCCAATAAACACCACATATTATCTATTACTGTGTATGTGTATGTGTGTGTTTGTGTGTGTAATCCTGAGGGAATAAGTCTTATGCTTCACACACACTGATTTGCCAAATTGATGGATCTTTTGAAATGCCGCCAGTGAGTCTGAAACCTGTACAGCTCTGCGAGACAGCAGCTGAAAAAGAATGAGGTACAACAAAGGGAATCTGGAGTCTGATGTTAAAAAAAAAAAAGAAACAGTTCTCTCTGCTTCATTTGATTAATAAATCACAGTCCCTGTTCACAGCAGATTTAGAATGTCTGGTCAAAATGCTGCTTAAATTCACAAAAATGGAGGGATACAAGCCTGGTGCCGAACGATCTGACCGCTCTGTTGGCTCTCCCTGCCTGTTTTGTTTACATTTGAGGGCCACATCAAGCCCTGATAGCCAATTCCAGTGGCTGATGGTGATGATTATGTTTTGTCAGTGCTACTTCAAAGCTCGCCAAGTTATAAGACATAGCGAGGAGGCGGGAGCATCGAGTGGAGAAACAGATGATTTCCTGTCATTTCGCGTCAATTCTCAAGTTATTTTGTTGTTTGCTTTCATTGGAGTTCTTCAGACAGCACACTCACACTCACACTCACACACACACACACACACACATACACACACACACACACACACACACACACACACACACACACACACACACACACACACACGCAACCAGTACAAGTTTCACACCTTGCTGTTGTGTTTCTGGTGATGGAACAACAGAGATTAGGGCAGATGTCACATCTTTACCAACACTGCTTTCCACACCAGACTGACAGCTTTATCAAATATCCCTCCAGCAAATTCTGACCTCTCTGTTTCCGTCTCTGATCCCTGCTCTCAAGGTATAACCCCGTCACAAAACGGACTGGTGATCTTACCCAGCCAATGTTAAAATAAAGCATCTAAATCACTGCTCAAAAAGACTCTGAAGGGATTTAAAGCGGTTGGCAATACATGTAATGCATTGAACAACATCATAAATCTGGAAAATGTCATCTTTCTTTATCTCTCCAGTTTATAACCTAACCAACCTAACCTTCTGAATGGCTAACATTTATACTCTTTCTCAGATTCTAACTAATTATCACCTGTAATGACTACCCCTTACCAGATGAGAAGGGCGAATAACGACTGTCCAATCATGTTCAAGTTTCACTTTCAAAAGCTTCTACATGAAAGTTTCAATAAATGAAATGTTGTGTGCACTTACTGCAGTGATGTGTGGGCTTTCCATTACAGCACAAAGAGCCTGAAGCATCAGCTTTGATAGAACAACATTATCATCATGCAGAGAATAATCACAATGATTCTCCCGGACAACATTTTCTTGGGGTTTTGGCCAAGAACAGTAAAATATTCTGACATTGCACAAACAGTCCTGCAAACACAGCAGATCTGGAAGTTCAACAGGCCTCTCAAGGTCAAGAAGATGAGTCACTTGAAACACTCATGGGATTTAGCCAAGTGTTGGAATTTAACACTTGACCTACTAAAGGCAACACTGGAAAATGCACCAGAGCAGTTTAACCATACTAACCTCAGCTGAATAGAACACGCGGGTAAAGTCAGAAACACTGCTGGAGCCATGCAGGTACGGTGACGTCCCTGTAGCTCATCTAATACAGTTAATCTATTAGTCACTTTGTGACAAGCACAACATTTTAATGAGCCAATTCGATGTTTATTTTAGAAACAGTACAAACAAAGTATTCAGTCTTATTATCAATCCGCCCGTCTGTCCATCCATTATTGTCTGTCTGTCTTTATATCTAGTTGAGATTATTATTGATGTGATTAACTTTATTACATTTGATGCTTTGATTAATTGAACCTGCTACTGTGTGTGCGTGTGTATGTGTGTGTGTGTGCGTGTGTGTGTGTGTGTATAATTGCTGAATATATCTTTTTCAATTAGTGATTGTATCTCTATGATGATAAATATAGATAAAGTCACTACATAAAGATAGGTTGAGAGTTAAAGAGATAGAGAAAGAGAGAGAGAGACATTCAGATAGACAGACAGACAGATAGAGAGAAAGAGGAGAACAAAAGAACACAACCAGCAAAGTGCAGAGAAAAATGGTCGAAGTCTTATTGCATACACTCTCTGCACTTGTATTGCTGAGTATTACAGTTACCAGGCAACCGACATAACATTTTACTAAGGCCTGGGAAGCTGAAATTGAATAAAACACTTTTCATTTCACTCCACCATTCCCCCATTTTACCCTGCCATGAGCAGAGTATTCACAATCGATTATACAATTGCCACTTCTCACATGCTCTCAGTTCTCCTGATTGGACAGAAAACGTGACATTTTATGTCTAACGTGTGAAGAAAGTTTCAAGAAGTAATACAATATTCACATTGCAAGGATTATGCCCACCGAGCTTCTTCGATCATTAAGCAGTTGCAAAAAACAAGCAAAAACTGTCACTCAAGAAATGATAAGGGATTTGGGTTCTTTTTTTTTTAAAGCCATATTTAATAACATTTGAATATACATTTTCAAAAATAACATTTTCATGGCAGGGACAACTAGTGCTGACCTAACAAAGAATCATCACACCACTGTATCTTTTAATCTATTGGTTCAGTTGTAATTGGGTGACTAAACTGTTCCTGTACATTATTCAACAGGTAATGATTGACATCTGTTCTGCAGATCAGGTCACTTGCATGCTAACATCATTATGATACAAATTTGATGACCTGATGGTTTAGAGTATTACTGATTATTACCCAATATGGAGTGAAATAAATGTGTTAAAATAAAAAGTGCATATTGAGTATGTACCAAGTTCTGACAGTGACCTGTCAGCTCCATTCACAGAAAAAAGTGAGCACCAAGCAACATCTTCTGGTGCTCCTTTGAGGATCAGTCCAAGGATTTGATGTGCACCCTTGCTTAAATAACTGATCATTACATATATATGGGATTAAGGGGGTCACAATCTCAAAAAGAAAAGTGACTATATGTTGGTGGAACAGACATTCCACATTTGTGAACTCTTGTTATTCTCCATGTCTGTAACCGTCAGCGGAGTCATAAATACACTGTGTGATAGTTGATACAGACGCCACCTACTGTGACACACGCACCCAGGGGTGATCATAGTATTCCCTTAAGGGGTAAGCCTCCTGGGAGAACACACTCACTCAATCCGAAATCCTCCCTGTTTTCTTTCATCCCCCCCGTTCCCTTTGAATTGCACTCATTCACAGGATTTACTCACCTGCCATTTCATATTCACTTTTCCTCCTCATTAACCCATTCCTTACTCACATCTTTCTCTTGCCCTTGTTTTCTTCTCCCCTCAGGCTACCCTTTTCAAAGTGGCAGATATATTCAGAGTTTGACATGCAGGGAAAAGCCTATGGAGATCAATGTGTGCAGCGTGGCTCTCCATGCTCTCACATAACATGATGCAGAGATTAGCTTATCTTTGGTGCGGCAGCAGCTGTTTTGCCATATGTTTGATGTACTCCACGCCCTTGGAATCCAACCAATATTCCACCGATGAGCAGATTGCTGTAAAACCTCAACATACTCTTTGTCATCTTTTGACTTGCTTGCCATGGAGGCATTGATCCATGCGTACTTAGAAAGGAAAATATATACTGTACCTATTCATAGCAGGTCTGACACACCTTTGTTACCACTCTGATTTTAAGAGAATCATCAGTATCAAAATAGCTCTGAATAATACATGCAATGTATTTAAATGATATTAGATGTTGCACAGCTTTTGCTAGGGGCTACAACTCAACTTAAGGTAATAAAAAAGATGGTAAACAGTGTTAATAGATGGAATCAAGCTTACTTAACACAGCTTATTGCCAGCACACTGCCTGCTTTATTAGATGTGTCTACCTCTTCCTTGTTTTTTATCTGTTTGTTTGTCATTTAGTCTAGCATATTTGATTTAAACCACTTAACATCATTACACACACACACAAACACACACGCACACACACACACACACACACACACACACACACACACACACACACACACACACACACACACACACACACACACACACACACACACGCGCGCACACACACACACAAGCACATACAGTACCTTACTTATATTTATTGTTCAAAGACACACACTTGCAAACTTGCAGACATAAAGGTTAATAAGGGCTTTCCGTGCTTCAAATGTTTGATGACTCAATGTGGTGAGAACAATAGTGAACGGTGATCTCAGTACCACTGCTTCATTGTAGTTTTCTAGTTTCATAGCTATTAACTCTCGTATGAAAAACATAATTATAAATCGTTATCACAGAAATTCTTAATCACACAATTTTAAGTCAATTTTAGCATCGCAAAAGTGTTGCCTGTCTTGATAATTCTTGACTTGTTGTGGTTGTAATGAACAATTGTGAATATTTAATGCTTATGTGAGAATACTTGATTAAATATATAGATTTTTAAGAGAATTAGAAAAACAATGTCACAGCATGTGAAATCACATGGCATGTGGCATCATCTAAAAGCAATATGCCACCAGCGAAAAACACAGCAAACACCCAGACGCGCAAAACCACAGGAATTTCCTTCCTTTAGGAATTGTTTTATGTTAAAATTAAGCTCAAAATTTAAGACAATAAAATAACAACAGAAAAATGGCCTTTTAGTTCCTGTAAACATATTTCACTATTCTCATGACTTTATCTTAACCATAATGTGAATATGTTTGAGGGAAGTGTGACTGCAAGTTGAGTTGACAAAACACAGTATTAATGTTCCACACTTTTTTTAGTTGGTTAATGTGCACGGTTATCATAACAAATATAAACATAGACACAATCTTTCAAAATAAATACGGATGCATCCACAGAATGTCAAATGGGCAGAGAGAACAAGGAAATCCCATATTATACAGACAAAAGTTGTGATATATTTTTCATTGCCACATCTTCTTTGTGCCCTCTAGCAAATCTAGGACTCACCCTGACTACAATGTGTCTATATTGAAGTCAGTGCAGCGGCATATGTCATGTTGTGCAATAGAACAAGTGCGAGGCGTTGGAATAGTCACACATACAACAGAAGATAGCTGTTTTTTTTTGTCTGTTCTTCATGTCATCATATCTCTTTGCTTGTTGGCTTTGCTGTCTTTCGTAACACATTCAGTGTAAGCTCATTCAGTGTAATACTTCTTTTCTCCCTATAATAAAATATTATATAATGTAATTTAACATAATAATAAAAAGAATTGTAATCGTACCTAATTATTCAATGGTTGATTATTTTAATACTAAAACACACCTGCAACCTGCAACACTGCACTGCATTGCTAACATCAACTTAAAATAAACATACAGTATATTAGCTTTGGTATTTATCAGGAACATCGGTTGTACTACTGTTACACAACATGTTTCAGCTATTTTGAACAATCATCTGTGAAAAAATCAGTTTGGTGTGTGGCAAGAGATGACACATGTTCTTATCATTGACTATATTAATTTAAAGTTTGCAAAATTATGACAACAGTAGTCCGTAACTTACCTTAAATTTAAATAAAATATGCGTCAATCGCATATTTTTTTAAATGTACTTCTCTTAATGACAGTAGCATGGTGGTTTCAATGTCACAACATTTTGGTTTACAGCTCTTCTGTCACTTGACTTCACAGATGTTCTTTAAAAAAGGTCGCAGCATCCACACATTCACAAAAACACACATTGTTTGTACGCATGAGAACAGGCAAACACATAGTGAAATACAGAATGCATACCCATGCTGCCATATATTATACCTACCCAGACACACAACAAAACCTCATCAAAAGCAAAGAAACCAGTCACTGTACTGCACAGAATCCTGTCAACATGGGTAGAACGCTTTCATTTATCATGTTAATCAACAGGGACTCTGCCAGATAAATGAGATTCTTGGAACTATTAGGTGTTATCTAGATGGAGTACAGTTGTCAGATATTAAACACAAAGATTTGACATTATGGAAAAAAGAAAACAGTCTCTTACATTTTATCAAAAAACTGCACTTTGCATTTAAACATGTCTACTTTGAAGCACAGCTAAATCCACATGCTGCATTTTATCATGTCAATAAAACCCCTGAAGCCAGTGAATAATGACTAATCATCATAGGTTTGATGAGTACTTGAAATTAGTCAAGTAATAATCTCTGATTCCTCACACGGATTTGGGTATTTGTTCAAAAGTCAAAAGCTTCAAGCACAGCATTGTACTTAGAGCCACTGTTTGCATGATTATATTACCTTATATTATAAGATAATATAATAAAAATGAAATTATCCCTTTGTGAGGCACTGTTACCTCACTGCAAGAAGGTTTCAGGTCCAAATCCTGCCCTTTTCCGTCTGGAGTTTATGTGTTAACCTTGTGTGTGTGTGTTCCTCCCTCTGGGTGACATGTACTATAGATTAACTGATCGTTCTAAATTGCCCGTAGGTGTGAGTGTGAGAGGCTGGTTGTCTTTCTACATGCTGGCCCAGTGATTAACTGGCAGTGTGTTGTAGGTGTACCCCAACTCTTGCCCAATGTCAGCTGGGATAAACTCCAGCCAGAAAGGTACATAGTACTACAACTGCTCCCCTTGTCTACTGGCGGGTAAAACCACAGCAGCAAGCATTTTAATTAGCAAATCAACAAAAAACACAGAGCCATTGTTCTGTCCTAACTTATAAGTACAAGCGATGCAGACAACTATTGCTTCACGGAACAAATAAGAGTCTAAATGAATTCAGGCCTTGAGGCATTGCAAAATCTGTTTTTTTGCTTATGTTCGAACTAAAGTTCATTGTTTGACTTTTCCATTTTGCACTTGATAAATTCTTGAGGAGTAGGTCTTGTCTAGAAACGAAAAAGACTGGAATATCAAATTCATCTAATTAATTCTTCGAAGTTTCTACTGGAATATGGAAGCACCCGATCAGAGAAATTTTCAATCCACTCTGGTCATTAATGGGCAAAATATATTATGCAATTATTTTATTCAGCATTCTGCAGTGAATGAAAAAATGGAAAGGCAAAAGGAAGGACAGTCAAGACTAGTACAATTTTTCATATTGGTCATCTCACAGATGCGCCTAGACCAAAACAAATAAAAGCACTTGTGCAAAACCAGACAGACCCAGACGTCCCATCAGATTTTTTGCCAGTTAAGCTTTAAAAAATTTCCGCTGGGCTCAAGAAGCATATTTCAGTTTTTTTTAAATGATTTATTTTGTAGTTATTTTTTATACCATATTAATCCCCGAGGAGAAATTAATTAGTTGCACACTCTTTCACACTGTTATTAGTCATGCATATACAGTATATAGTGTGTACAGGCCCGTAACACAAACACTCGGGGGGCCTGTGGGCTTGCAGTGTGGGGAAGTTGGGGTGGTGGGCAGCTCCTGCATGGTGCGCCCAAATGAGCAGCTTGTAAGGGAGACTGCTCAAGGATGCCTCGGCAGTGTTTGGGAGGTGAACTGACATGTCCCACTGTCAGCTCACGGTCCGAGGTGGCTGGGTGGGACCGGGAATCGAACCGCCGATCTTGGATCTTGGGAACACTGGACGGCCCACTCTCTTATATATATATATATATATATATATATATATATATATATATATATATATATATATATATAGACACAGACACACATACACATATGTTTTTCAACAAAACACCTAAAGACTACCATGATCTTCCCCAACAATAAAGATGGACACACCTGAATGCATTGCACATGTGTGAAGTTACCCACACACAAACACACAATGTCAAACGGGAACACTGTTAGATGATGGACAGTCTGGGTTCAGCCTATAACTCAGCAGATGCTTTTCGTTTCTGCTGCTTCTTCAAATGAATAGTTTAGAGGGTGAAGTTATATTGTGATAGATGCCTTGGGGGTAACAAATGGCTTCCTCTAGACAAAGCTTGTGGATGTGTTTGCCTGGTAACCTGTAATCTCCAGCCATTCATCACAGGGTGAAGGGACAGGAAATTTCCAAGGAAACTTCCAGATGATATGAGCTCATTTTTTTAACCTGTGCAGAGGTCAAATCTCGACAGCATGAGGAGTTATGTGGTAGGAACGGGTTATTCAGCATCAAGTGGTTTCTCTAATTCAAATATAGAGATTCTGATATATTTCTTAGAGATTTTCCATTTTGCGGCTTTATCCCATAGTTTTTATCCTCGGTGTGGGGAAACACACAGCGCCGGGAAACTGCCTCACCCCTTTGATAGTGTGACTTTGATCAAAAATGTGTCATAGCATTTTGCTCAAGCTGAATTATACAAAGGTCATTGAACAAAGGCATGTTTGTGCTGTATTTCATTACAAAGGCTAGAATGATGGTAAATTGGCAAAGTGTTCGCTTTGCCTCTCTGGGGAGCTGACCGGTGAGACTCACCCTCAAGGGACTATTTGGCATCAAACAGTGCAAGCTCCCTGTGATTGTTACTGCTTCAGTCATCGCTAGGCTGTTACCTCACATTTTCAAACCATCACCTTTATATCCAATTCTATTTAGGGCATTGTGTCTCTGTAGCTTTCAGCAGGTTGGGGAGAGAATAGACTTACGCCAGGAGGGACTGAAAGCTTGGGACGTGTGAGGCTGTGCACTCCTAATGAATGTTGTATGTATGTTCCTGTGGGTGTGTGTGAGTGCTACAGTGCAAAGGGTCTGTGCTAATGATGGCAACAAGCAATCTCTAGGGCATCAGGACCACAGTCCATCTCAGCAGGCAGCAGCTCAATGGAGACCAAAGGTATAGAATACAAAGGGAAGAAGAAAGTGTTATGAGATACATGTGGACGATGGCCTCCTCTCCTCCTTACATTACCAGTCTTTTTTCATACCTACACCTTCAATGTTCTAGTTTAAAAAAGCAGTTTTTATGTTTTAATGTTTATTTTTTTTATGGACAAAATAACCAGCAATTCACAAAGTCATATTCTATTCTGGGGAGGGCTGGTGAAGGAGACAAGAGCAAGCATAGAGGAGTGCATGAAAGAAGAAAGGGGGTGGAGAGAAGAGGTTGAAGAAAATGACTAACCTTGTGTGTTTGTGTCTGGCCCCGAATTCGTGTCAAAGCCTTCATTCCACTTAAAAACCTTCAATTATTCATAAAGTGTTTCTTAAGAAAAGCTAAAATATGCATAACAAAAACAAACAGAAGAGACAAGGAAGTGTGCTAGAGTTTCGAAGGAAGCTGCTGAGATGATGAGAGCATTCCTACAACAGCCAGATTTCCCATGGGAGTTCAACCAGCTCCAGCTAACCAGGTCAGCCTACAAGGATCTCCTTCCTAGCTTTTCCAGAACAGACACTAGTTTAATAATAACTTCTGTTCCATATTTTCAGCTAATGAAACCTGGAATAGAAATGTCTGAGCCTTGATACTAAAAGCCTGATTTCTGTATGAATGTATACCAATTATAAATATTTTATCGTTTTTGTACTTCCTGCATATTGGCTAATGCTATTTCTTTTAGTATTTTCAGGTTTTTATCACATATATGACAAATGCAATTTAACTGCTAAATTTGATACAGAATAAATACAATATACTTTTGTTGCCAGAATGGCTCAAATAAAATAAACTGTCCGATATCCAGGTGCTAACACACTTTGCCTCACTCAATACCTACCACCCAAGGCTGGGAGACATGAGTAAATTTAATTTCATGCCTCAGCTTATATTTACAGAGGACAAAAGAGAAAATGTGTTCAATTATCAAAGACAAATTTGAACACATCTGTGTCATTCTGAGCAAATTAAACTGGAACTAATTCCTTCTAACTAAATAAATAAATAAAACTGTGATGTTTGCTTTTTCCCCTCATCAAATTAAAGTTGACCTCAACATGCTCCTATTATAGCTATCCACTGGCAAAAGCCCATGGGAGCTGTGTGAGGATGGAGGTGGGGGAATGGATTACACATCCATAGCATAGCACGCACATAATCCATTTTATACGACTATAAAACTAAAAAAAAAACAACCCACTCCATATTCTTTTAATCTACATACCCCCACTAACATATAACTTGCCTACCTTACCTTTAAAATCAACTCTCTTGCTTTTCTCTTTCCCTGTCTTCCTCATCCTATTACAAAGGTATAAATTGGTCACAGATAATTGAACATTACTATCCTGGGAGGTAGCTAGTGCCATCTGTTAAATGTCCGCCCCCAACATCACAGTACACCACACAATGCGCCCAAACATCCTAATACACTGTGCTTTACATTTGTGTGGGCATGCAGATGTCAGATCCCTGAATTCATTACAGTGTAAAGGAAGCAGGTACTGTGCTCAGTTTCACAAATAGGTTCTGGCTATTCTTGTTGCCATGTATGAATAACTTACTGGTCAGGAGCTTCAGTAACATTTGATATAGAACAATAATGTATTAAAACAATGCTATAATCAATTTCTATAATTAACAATATTGTATAGGCAGGATATCAGAGTATTTATAGTGTAAGACATTCTTGCGGTTCCACGGTGCACTGGCGTCACGCCCAGAGTTTCCCCCGCCTCACGCCCTAAGCCAGCTGGGATGGGCTCCAGCTCCCCGTGACTAGCGACAGCGGATAGAGCGGGAACAGAAGATAGATGGATGGATGGACACTGTAGCTACTGGTATGTCTCAAATTTTGCACTGTGTTCATGCAATCAAAGTAATTAAATAAGAAAATGAACAGATGTAAAATTACCCCCTCCAATTCACTTTATTGCTAAACGACCCCAAAAAAAATTATAAATAATAAAATTGTTCATTTTGTCTTAGAGGGTTTCCAAAAAAAAGGGCACATCTACTATATTTCTGAAGATTCCTAAGAAAAACCCGATTATTGGCTGGATTTTGATTTTGAGAATATCCATACAATAATGAGGGAGATTATCTGTGTAAGTTTTTGAAAAAAAATTAATGGTCCTCCATTCTCTCTCCCATTCTCTCTCTCACAGGGCTGATTAGCAGTTGGCACTTTTGTCTTGGCTATGTGCTAAATGAGAGATGCGACATTACCATCTCAAAGATGTCCTGCTTGCCCAGTTAATGGTCAGGACACAATCGCTGCTCAAACACTTGATGGATCATTGAGGAATGATCTCACTTGGCTTTGTGCCTCTATGTTCATTTCATGAGTGTTTACAAGAATATGTGTGAGAATATATGCGTGTGTGTGTGTGTGTGTGTGTGTGTGTGTGTGTGTGTGCGCGTGTGTTTGAGGGAAACAGACAGAGACATCCTGTATCCTGCAGGTGTGGAGTCCTACAGACCTCTCAATGGGAGCAATAATGTCAAGGAGCTGCAATGTCCTATCCATCATGGTTGGCTTTCTGTCAGGGCCAGACAAAGGTGTTGACACCTCAACACCATACAGTGAGTGAGAAGGCCATTCAAACGTCAATAACCTGACACATAGCCATGCTTTCATAGATGGGTGGTAACTAGTGATTGTCAGCTGGTAACTCAGGAAAAATGCCACTGCATATATGAAGCTCAAGAAAAGCGATCCTCTGAGACTTAACGAATTAATATGTTTTCATCCTCCCAGGAAAGTATTCAGGTGGTACAATCACACCTGTCAACTCTGGCAAATCCGCACTTATAAATAAGCGTGGCTATTCTCCATTGTGTCACAGTCACCTAGAGACATATTCACATTGCTCAAGCCAGGTGCGGACCCACCAAAGCTAACGCAAAGGATTCCTCAGCTTTTGCAGGATTCTTTGCTGCAAAATTTCACAAAACTCCTGCCAATGGAAATGGAACTACATGGGAAGTGAACTAAATAATTTTACATGACTATGTTTTCTCATGTAAAAAATAACTTTTTGATGTGGTTTGGCCTTTTCCTCATGTGAAAACTCTATTTTGAAGGATCAAACATGCTAAGTTGGATCCAAAGTACTGTTTAATCTTTTGGAAATGCTTCTGCGTCAACTGGCAAAATAAAATTCTCATGAAATTCACAATGACAAGGCCCAGCTTCACCCATGGTCTTTCTATTTTCAATCTAACAGTCATGCATGAACAACAATAAAAGACAGAGTGTGTCCACCATTATCTCTTTTACTCACCAGCATGTACAAAAATATTTGTATGTATTAGCCTTTCCTGCTTAGCTTCTAGATTTTTAGTCATTTCCCCAATATTTTCCAGTATTATAAAATGACTCACTCTACAATATAGTGCTAACCTTTCTCCTTGACCGTGCTCGCTTTGGCCAAAATGGGTGGATAGGTACATTTCCTGACCGGTGTCATGTTTTTATCACTGCAAAGCTGGAGCTGATACATGCATGAATGAAAATTTTGGATTGCATGTAATATATACTATAAATATACAGTTATGTTATCGATTAGCTATTAAAAACCTTCAAATAAACAAAAACCATCCATTAAAATTAATTGACAAGAAGGGATGAGGAAACAAATTAAAAGGGAAGTTGCTCATCTAATTGCAATAATACATGTATTTAGGAAAGTCTTCAGAATCTTGAATTACTTCAAGACAGTTGGTCTAGCCAAGTGAGCAGAAAAACCTAAGCCTTCACTTAAGGTGACCATTTACGGGATTTTTTTTTTAATTAAAAAAAAAAAAAATTAATAATCATTGATTAGTTCCTGATATCTTTATATATACAATTTAGACGTAAGATTATCATGCCACAAGCATAAAATTTGAATTGAAAGGGCATACAATATGCTGAAAAAACAGACCGACAATGTCAAGGTCTTTAAACTGACATCATGAGACAGTGACATCTGACATCTGCAAAACTAGATTCTGAATCATTAAAAGCTTGCTTAAAGGCAATGATAGGGGAATGAGGTATTGAGTGTGAGGTGGGATATGTGCTTCACAAGTCGCCACTTCATCACAGGACCCCATCAAAGTCAAACAACTTACCACATTACATTCATCCCTATGGGCAGCTCACCAATATTGTATGTTTTAGGTGGTGAGAAAAGCTGAGAATGTGCCACCATGCTGCTTCAAAAATCTTTTTGATTTAAAAACAATTAATAAACAGTGGGTGATTGCAAACCCCACCCCTTCCCCCCAAAACAAACAAACAAACAAACAAACAAACAAACAAACAAACAGTATTATATCCAAAACATGTCTTTGGCGAATGAGGAGGTCAAAGCCCAGGAGCCAAACGCAAATTTTGTTCAGCTGCTATAATGATACATATTTCAAACTCATGAGTTGCCAGGCTACAGTATTTTTATGAAAGAAGAAATGGATGCAATTATCCACATGCATAATACATTTATTCCATTTTGCATCGATAGTATTAATGCATCGGTGGGAGAGTATAATGATGTTTCTTTACAAGATTCTGCCTGATGTCAAATACTATCACCCTGACTGAAACCTTGATCCTGTAAATCTACTCTACTAGTATTTGGAGTCATGTGTTTATCATCAGTGGTTTGAGTTAAATACAAAAATAGATCTCCTCATCTAGGTGGGTTAGTTTAATGTTTTGTCTGCATAACTTTCATAAATTTATTGAACTAATTTAATGAGTCTGAGTCGATGTCCTCTCAGCCACGTCTTGGTGGCAATGCTACTTTTCAAACAGAACCCATTTGCATGCAGAAAACTGCCTCCACTAAATGTGATCATTTTCATTCATTTTAATTTTCTAGATATTTTGCGGAAAGATGGAGAAATATTTTTCCAACCCTTACTGGTGTTTGTTAACACTGAAACATATTTGGTTCTTTTATTTATAGTTATATTACAATACAGTAATCCCTCGTGCATTTGCACTTCAAGATGCCCGGTTTCACCTCATCGTGGATTTTTATTAGGTAGTCACGTGATACCGTACACGCATTCTATTGGCTGACAGCATCTGGAAGTGTGCTGCGTTCTGAGTCTAATGGAACGCAGCGCACTTCTGTGTATTAAAGAAACACTTAAAAGTGCTTTAAACAGTCTATGGAGTGTGGGAAAATGTAACACAGACATAAGGTGGTTTAATGTCAGTATGGGGAGGGTTAATAAAGGTTTAAATTACCGTAAATAATAAAATAAATAGTTTTCTGCAATGTCGCAGAATTTTGTTATTTGCGGGTGGTCCTGGAACGCATTAACCGTGAGTAACGAGGGATCACTGTATATTATAAAATTACTTATACTTAAAGATCCCTTTAACTGTTGATTCAAGTTTTTCATATGAAACTGGACAAATGTTCACAAGTCTTTAAGCACCCTGATAATGATCTAAATAAATTTCAAAGTGTTCCTAATGCAAAAATGTATTTGATTTTGTGATTAGCAAATGACCAAGTTCTTGACATCTTCATGTTATGTTAGTGGTTTAAAGTAAGAATAAAAATGTCAGCTAGAAAGAAATTAGATTTACGGCTTAAAGTAGTCTGTTTACATTGCCTCAGACAAATATGTTTGTGCAGACAAAAATACTGCTGATTACCATGACCAGATAATTTTCTCCTGACTATGTTACTTTATTACACACATAAATGCATAATTTAAAACTTCAATCACAGCAATCAGTAATATTGTGAGTGGAGAGAAAATGTGTCCCACTACAGATGAAATCAGCTGAGCCTAAATATTAGATACTAGATATTTTAAGATGAAAGTGGTGAATAAATAATAGTGTCTTTATAATAATGAAAAATATATTCCTATGAATTGAAATTAATTATTCTGATTTTACAAAGGGTAAAGGTTAGATTAATATGGATAAGTGTATGTTTTCTTGTACTTTCACAAATACCTTAACAATAGCTAAATAGTTTATAATAAAAGTCATAAGAAGTAAAGCAAACTGTTTGGATGATTACCCTTGGAGTTACTGGGCTGTTACATTAAAACTTGACCTAAGCTTTAAAACCTTTTTCATAGTGCAAAGAGGCACAGGAGGAAAATAAATTTTTATGAATCAGACAACATTGCACTGTGTGGGCAGATACCTTTTTGCATTTCAGATGAAAAGACAATGTTCCGTTTGAAAAGAAAATGAACTTACTGTCACCATTTGTTCAATGCATTAAAAGACAATTACTCACAGGAAAATAATATTCTGTCTAATCACCTGTGTTTTACAAGTGCTTTCAGTATAATTTAGCTAAATTGCTTAATAATAAGTTGAATACTGGGCTGAATAAGTGGACATGCATAATTGTTATGCTTAGTTTGTTACTGTATTTCAATTTTTTTATGCATTCTGGTGAAGGCCATTCATGAGAGGTTTAGAATTTGTCTGTTTCCATTTAGTGAAGTGAAATAAATACAACTGCCAGAACAGATTAAAGAAAGTCCAAACAGCTTTGTAATCAAACTGACGGGATACGTGGTATGTTTAAATTCAAGTTCTGTTCTAGTACCTGCTTTGATGTATTTTTAAACACAAAGTAAATGCAAATTCAATATAAGTAAAATAAGAAGTACTTCCACGCCAGAAACAAAATCTGTTCTCCAATTTAGTTACAATTTGCCTGCAGCAGACAGTTTGATTTAACTGTTCATTAAGGGAATATTTCTTCTGCAGAGGTACTAACTTGAAAAAACGTCAACCTCAGACAAATCAGTTGGGAGTTAATGCCTTTAGTTTTCTTTTTCTTATCATCAGTATTCAGTAGTTAGACAACACCTTGTGCAATAGGTCAATCATAACAGACTGAAATTGAATTTAAATGTCTCGAGACATTGATTACAGCATGTCGAAGAATGTGTTATCAGCAGAAATCCAGTAAATCCAACAGATGAAACATAAAATTAGTGTCACATTAAAATGGTCAAAGGGAGTAAGAACAATGAACTGGCAACAGAGTTATGGGTGGACAAGGCTAATTGATGTATTTGGTTATCAAAAGCTATCTTTTGTTGTCCAATCTCATTTAAGAACTATTGATGTCTGAATTGCTGAAGAAGTTGGTACTACAAAGTGCATTACAGCTTGTTTTGGATGGGCTTGCACAGGTACAGACTGGTCTGAGCCTTGTCTACTGTTGAAAGAGCCTATGAAGGTCCTGTTGAGTCCGTGCATTAATAACTCAGGGCTGTTTCTGAGGCAAATGCAGGACCCAAAAAAATATTAGGCAGGTGGCCATGATTTTATGGCCTTTCCCCAACACCAACGGACAATATACATGATAAAAAAAAGCTACCAGCGTCAGAAAAACAGCAACACTTATAACTCTGTTGTTTTGAAAGAAGGACGACTGGAAGCCAAGATCAAAATCGCTCCTGTTTTAATGGGATGCAGTAACCTCCTACATCAGCACACTTTCACTTAGGCCTGCCTGTTAGTCTCAGTTGGCTGCTCTATCCTCCCCTAGGAGAAACTCAGTAAAATACTAGACATTAATGTAGTGGAATACACACACACACACACACACACACACACACACACACACACACACACACACACACACACACACACACATGCACGCACACACGTGAATCAACGTGTGCCAGATGCAAACACGTGCAAACAAATGCAGGCACTCATTGCATGGAGGAAACTCATGATCCCCGAACTCATGTCTGTGTCATGGATTAATCAAATTAGTGCAATTGCTTTGTAAGGCCTAAATAGTGTAATCTGATATTTGACTGCAGATATGTATTGTTCAGTGACACATAAAAGGAAGTTATAGATTAAAATATAACCACTACGTTCTTCCAGTGCTATGGTTAAAATTTGTTAAAATTGATCACATTTTGCCACAAACCTTCACTGCTGTTCACAAAAACAAACATGGAGGAATCACATTTCACTGTTTAGATTGTGTTTTTATGACTAGTGGGCTTAGTTGCAGCTTTGCAAGCACAAATCAGAAACAAACTCCAAAAGTGCAGTTGTTTTTGTATCTATTGCACAAAATGTTTAATGCTGGATCATCCAAAGCATACATAGTAAAAGCAGAGGAAAATCCTGCCTCGGAGTTTTATTGATTCCGGTGATCCAATCCACTGTGTGTGCACCAGTGTGTGTTCAAATGTTACAAATGTGATTGTTGTGTGTGTCCATGTGTGCACCCTTTGAATTGATCCCTCACTTTGTTCACATTATCAGTAAATGTGGGGCCTAATACTGCTGTCCACACAAGTATTAGAGCAACAGAGGGAACAGCATGCGAAAGAAAAAAGGCTGGGGTGGGGGGTGGGGGGAGGACAAGGCGGAGGAAGAGACAGATGATGCAAAGGCAAAAGAAAGTGGAGAAAAAATGGTATGATGCAATGAATAAATATCAACATTTCGGTTTATTTTGGTGAAGATTTTGTCAGGCTGAAGCACAGATTCTTGGGCAGCTTCTATATGTTGAATATCGCCATCCAACACTTGAGCATATAAGGAGCAGGACCAGACATTTATCTGCAGGTTGAAAATGTTGTTTTTTTTTAGCTTCAGGCCCTAAAACGTCTCGGTTATATTTATGAAAGGATCATAAGTTGGCTTTAAGGAATGAGGAAGTGTTACCCTAAGTGTCCAGAGGGAAGACATTGTGGCTTCTGGGTGTGGTTGGTCCAACTGGACAGCACTTGTCTTGCTGATTAATGTCATAGTTGTTACAATAATGCCACTGTAGAGTCAAAAAGGATCAAGTCCCACTTGATCTCCTTTTGGGTTTGTCCATTAAGATAAATCTGGACTGCATAGCCTAGTCTGTCATTTGTAAATGTCTTAAAACTGAACCTCCAGTTTATTATCTTCAGGTTAGTAGCTAAAGCCACTTGACAGGACATCAATGAAAGGTGGAAGTTCTATCAGTTTAGATGATGATGGCATCATTTGAAATGGTGAGGTGCATTGATACCTATTTTGAAGTGACTGTGATCAAATTATAACAGACACGGAGTTTAGAGGGGAAAATGGTTCTGGGTTTACTTTCACCAAACCCTAACCCTAACAACTGTTGCAAAGAGGACAGCTTAGTTTGTCTCGATTTATTTATGTGGTACAATTAAGATGTTCTCATAGCTACTGTTGCATTGTTGATATAGCTAATCAGTTTTGAATGCGTATGTGAGTCTGCACAGGCTGACTAGGTGTTTTTCTTGGTTGCCACTTAGGGCCATATCAATTAAAAATTTTTTTTCCTCGAAATGACTAATTGTTTTATTGTCCTTCCACATTAAGTCCTGACTGTGAACAGTTCGTATGTACAAAGATGCCATACACAACCTCAGCAATCAGTAGTAACATATACCTGGTCTTATTATCATCACAGCTCACAGATACATTCTAGATATCTTTATAGTTTCAAACAACATGCTAGGCTGTGAAGTCTTGGTGATTGAGTATCACTTGGGGTTCATACAGTATATCAAGTACTGTGCAGCCTATTAAGTCAGAATGATAGGGGGGAATGTACTGCTGAAGGGACAATGAGATGCACGTGTGTGTATTTACTGGTCTGGATGAAAATCTCTCTTGCAATTTGAGTTGCATTGTTTGATTCCCCAGTAAGAGTCGCCGGGGGCTTGTTGCCAGGGTTCAGCCAATTGAATTAGGGATTTGCTGTTCCCTCCTCAGTCCAACCCTCCTGACCATTTCCTGATTCTAGGGATCCCTGAGGACCGTTCCTCTTCATTCAGCTGTGGACTGTAATTGTGTTTAGGATGCTGTGCAGAGCTTGATGAAATATACCACCAAGAGAGAGAAAAAGAGACAGAGTTGAAAGGATGACTAAACATGAGAGGGGAAATTAAAAAAAAAGAAAATGAATGAAGAAAGGAGGACATTTGTAAAGATGTATGTCTACAGAGGGTAGGGGTGGTGGTGAGTGGTGGGAATTATAGGAGAGATAGACAGACTATCCACCCAACCAAATGGAACACAAGGTCATTGTTCTCATTAGGTTTCCAAGCTTGAATAACCTTGGGTGGTTGGAGACAGTTTGGTGTAAGTACTGCAGTACCCATGCTATAAAGCAAGAATCTAATAGGCTATTATATCGAAAGACATTAGGGCAGGAGCGAAATGATTTTCCTTCACCCTCCACCCAATTTAGAAGCAGCCATGGCACTGTATCTCATGATAACTATTATTTTTCAAGTCTATACCATTAAAAATATTCCAAAGTAAGCCATTAGGGTACATGTATTACATTGCAATCAAAACAACCCAATTCCGTTTAGTTCAAAGACAAACAGCCTCCTGACTATCTGGGAAACAACTTTCCATAGTATCACAATATTAATAAATGCAGGTGTGAATCAATTCATAACATTGGAGAAATTATCAATACAAATTCAAATAACAATACAGTTGTATTATTAACATAACAGCAGGTGTAACCACTCTGGGCACTCAAACAGAAAGAGGTCCTTTACATTGATGCAACCTGCTCAGCGAAATATCACCCCTCTGAAGACCTTTACCTCCAGAGCCCCAGGGGTTCTTCTCCCCTTACCACCCACTGGAAGCACCTCAGTATACAGAAGCTGGACACAATAACACAAACGTCCATGAAATTCAATGCAATGCATTTCAATAGAACTTGAAATGCTGAATATTGCATGCTATTGTGAGGACGGCGAAGTGCTGTGTGTGAGTGTTATGATTCCATTCAATGCACAACACCACATCTACCTCACAACAAAAGCAAAAGGCAAACAACTTAACTCCCTTCCAGAAAACCAACAAACACAACAGGATTAAAATACTCAAGAATCTGGGAGTACAATATTATTTTATGTAAATAACATGATCAGTTTCCACACTGTTATTTTATCTTTATCATGGGTTAGGATTCAGCTTCCAACTGAGCAGAGACGGATGCAACCATCGTCTAAAGTTTTAGTTTGGATGAGGTGACAAGTCTTCAAGCCTTTCCTATGAGTCCAGTTGACTTAATCAAGCAGAGAGATCTATCATGACGTGGATGACTTAGAATCTTCACAGACGTCTAGCTAAGGCATAAAATACACGGTGTACAATTACCAAATTGCTAGAGATCTAATATTGGCTCTAACACAACATATAGGCATTCTCCTTCAAGTTGGCCAGTATCCTACAAATGTGTTTTGCACATCGAGTTCTGGCAACGTCCAACAGGCTTTTCTTTGAGACAAGCAAGATGCGGTCGACGGGTGATTGACACAACTTCCTTTAACAACATGAAGCCTTCCTTCGTCTAATAAGGAAAAACATTAATTGAATTGTAAATTTGAGGAAGAAATGTACTGTCTTGTATGTGTAATCCCTAAATGTAAGTGTATGGTGAATTTTGACTGGATTATTGGATACTTTTAACTGATGGTCAATACTGTGTCTGACTTTGCTAATCACAGACAGTTAGTAGGGGAGAGTAATAGAATAAATGTAACGTATTACCAGACCCAGAAAATAAACCAGTATTGAGCAAAATGATGCAAATCTTTATGCAGATATCCATAAGTAGACTTTTTAAACACTTACCTTACTGTCTTTTTAAAAGCAAAAAGAAACATGCAATTTGAGCACCAATAATTATATTCACTGTGGAGTAAATTAGATAATGCCAAAAGTTTGTTTGTGTGATCTGACAGACAATGAGGCTGAGTGTAATTTGATTGGAGCACATTGTTCAGTTCCGACTAAGACTGTCACTTTCCAGCTGGAGTGTGGATCCAGACAATGGAAGACGAGGAGACAGAAGTTCACACTTGCAGAACACTATTCAAAGCTTTGTGTAAGGTAGTTAAAAAAAAAACCCCAGAAACATAAGGTTTTTTTTAACTACAAATTGTAACTTCTCAGAATCATAAATTGCAGCTGTACTTCTGTAATTATCCAATATCTACAGATGTATTTGTGTGTATAAAACACCCTCTGGTCTCAACCCTGGCCCACATCCAATGGGACCATAGCGCTATCTTTGGTGGTGCCCAACAGTTTTGTCTGACATGTGTTGGTCAGGGTCTGTCCTTCTGTTGCACCGTTTGAATCAAAGGGGGAGCTACTCCACCCATCTGTGTCACATTTAATTCATCCCAAATGCGACAGGCCTTGCTTGCCTTGATGGCGAGGGTGTGACACAAATACTCATGTCTACCCGGACATGAACACATGCACACAGCAGAGAGAAAGAAGGAGTTGTAACATGGCAGGAGATGACAGAGTGCGGATTCAGAGAAATTGATGGTTAATGAAAGGGAGAATCAGGCGTGGAAATGGAAGCTGCAATGACCAAAGGTGATAACATATGGTACCAATGCTCCTCCCGTCCCGCCTCCAGCGCTTTAATTCTCTCTCCGCTAAAAAGAGAGCTCTCCTTGGTCTTGCTTTGATGACCAGGTGCCGGGCAGGTGGTGTGGTGTGACAGGAGGTAGCTCTGCATGTTTGCTTGTTTGTGCGATTGTATGTGTGTGAGTTAGTGTGATAGAGGAAAATCCATCTCCACAGTAATGAGAGAAAGTGCCAACTGCTCTTCCATCTGGCATTGAGAAAACTTTCTCTTTCTGTCCCCCCCCCCCCCTTCTCACCCCTACACTTCTTTCTCATAATCTATTCATTTGCTTCTACTTCAGTATCATCCATTTTGACATTTTCAGATGATGCAAACACTCAACAACCCACACACACTTCTTCCTAGCCTAGCACATTAGACCTGAGAAATTCAAGCTACACCTCCCACTGAATTTGAAAATGGTACAGCGTCCACTCAGGAAAGCAGCCAATTGGAAAGAAAACATCTGGTTATGAAATATCTGTGGCTTAATGTACTGTACTGTTGTTATGGCTGGAAATTTGCTTTTCATGTCTGTGATAAATATACCTGACATTATTAAAGAAAACAAATCCTGACTACATTTTGTCCAAGTAACTTTTTTTTAATCAACATAATAAAACTTACTCGATAAATTTATAGACCTCAAGAAGATGTAAATGCAAAGACAGAAAAGTACAGGTATTGCAAACTGTGTTAAGAGTGAGGCAAACATATTCATTCGACATTTTTCTGTATGACAATTAAAAGTGAAAACTATTCTCAAGCTGCACAAAGGCTTGTGCTATCACAACTTTAGCTCCCTAAAGCTGGGTAATAGTCTATCTGTTGAAATGTTGCACTACAAAGACCAGTTAGCTACAAAGCAAAGTTCAAACTGTGTTAAATCAACCTGGATTGTTTCAAATTCAGGGCTCACGATGCACATGACCGCAAGGAGAGGAAGAGTCACAGTCATGAATTTAGTGCCATAGCATGTCAGGTGAAAGAAGCTGCGGCTTTATTTGCAGTGTGAAACAAACCGCCAATAAAATGTATCAACAGATACATTCTGTCTCTTTTACAGAAAAAAAAACACCAGGCAGTTCTTGTGGATGAAAATACATCCTATTAATGGGTTAATCATATTTTAAACCTCCCCAGTTGTTTGATAGAAACAGGGAAAATAATGGGTTCAGTGGTTAATGACGATAAAAATGACTATTCTATTGCTGAAGTGTTTAGTAAAGCTAACTGTGAATATGTTATTGTTCTCATGCATATTACCCGATAGGACTTGTTAATACAATTTAAAATTGAAACTATTTCTATTCCCTTGATGGATAGATAAATTCCGATTAAATTATTATGTTTCACATTCATTTTTACACTATAATATTGCACCAAATCAACATAAACAGGGCTGTTGGTACAGTATAGATTCACAATAGCCAGTAACAAATTATTTGTTTTAATTTCTGCACAGGAGATTGAAACTGACTTTAAATATTTCTTTCTAAAAATTATCTTTTATCTGATATTCTTTTCAAAATGTGATTTACTGCTGGATGGAAACAGGTTTCACCATCCTGTGTATACTCCAATGGGTGACGATGCCCAGAGAGATTACTGTACTGCCCCCCACCAACACTTACAATTGACACATCACACTCAAACAAAGCAAATTTTTTTCCTTTTAAGAGTTCATCACATTAAATATGTATCATCACAGAAAACCTGCATCTTATCGAGGTTGAGCCAACAGTGAACACAGCAGCTGTGCTAAGGCTTCAGATCAGTCATGAAGGTCCTGCAGACTGCTGCTGCCTGAAATATCTTGAGCCTCACTTCATTCATCCAACACAACCAGATGAAATGTGCAGCGCTGGAGGGAGAGGGAACATAGAGCTGCATATGCTGTAGACATTTGCTTTGCATTCACCTTCAGTCTGTGAGGCTAACATTATGGGGGAAGGGCAGCAGCACGTGACTGAACATGACAAAGTGAAGTGTTGTTTTAATCGCAGCTCATGAGTATTAATTAAGTTAACTGAAGAGCGACATATTCGGTCAGTTGAGGTTCATAATGCTGGTTTTCAATTATTTTTGGTTAACACAACATTTGTATACCAATGCACAGGCTACAAAAAATGACTCAGAGGACAGGAATCTGAGCACATACCATACATTTAGACTCTTAAAACATTACTGTTCTCCTCTGTGTCTCAGTAACTCTCCCTCCCCCCCACACACATTTAAACACACATGCATACCACACACTTTAATTTACTTTGCAGCTTCTTCCCAGGTATTTTGATTGACATGGGCCGCCAAGGGAGATGGGTAATGATGAGGCAGCTGGCAAATGGGCTGATGGGTAATGAGGGACTGGGTGCTGGCAGCTGATGGTTAGATGCTGGATTACACACTGTCTACTCTGCGCTAACCATGCTATATACATTCAATATGCTATTAGCTAATTGTGACAATGTCAACATAGTGAAACTTGGCCCCCAAACAAACTCCATCTATCATTTGTCATATTGTTCTGTTATACGACTAATTAATTCACTCATCCCTTCGCGTTGAGATGGTTTTATATCGCTAATTTCATTGCAGCATGCTCCGCCAGCGTTATGTCACTTTATATTTTCAGATATGCACAAGAAATTGCAATTGTTATTAAAGTGCGACTAAGTTAGAAAAGTGAAGCTGAAGCAATGCTGTTGCTGCTGTGATGCAAATTGCACTCAGACCTCGCTATAATGGATACCTGGTTTGGCTACACTATTTCCAGCTCCCTATTTTTAAAGTCATTTTCTGTAAGTGGTGTGCATTGACATTTGCATGTCCTCTACATTACATAGCCTTCATCAGTGTCACTTCTCACTCTATAAGGTTCATAGTCGCTGAGTCTAATCCAATATGACCATTTTTTTTTCATTTTACCATCCTTGATAATTTTTCTGTTTTATGACTAATAGTAAATTCATTAATACGTTTTCTTATTGCTTTTTTTTTTCCTGGAAAAATCTTTTTCCATGTTGTTAAATTAGAAATAACTTCCCTATTTTCACATCAAGTATGAAACTTTGCATCATATAAAGTATTATTATTCATTCAATCTATATTTGTATGATTCATAAATATTTAACTTCAGAGACAAGGTTGGTCTTCCCCTTATGTGGGGAAGACCACCCATAAAGGTGTGAGAGAGGGCCACTGCTTTGGTACTGAGACCCAGTACAAACTGGAGGAAGGATCCGGCGTAGAAGTGGAGCTTCAGTAGAAATAACAATCGGATTATGCTCTGATCCAGAGTCCTTTACCAGCAGGAGGAGAGCTCAGTATATAAAAGTAGATTTCTTTTCATTCTCATTTTTCAACCCCGCAGCAGCAGTGAGGAATACTGTAATAAACTGACTGTGATAATATATTTTCATAATTAATTTTCATCCTTGTTGACTGCAGACTGGAGGGGAGGTGTTCATAAAATGGAGTGGAAGAAAACAATAGACTGGCAGAAAATAACATCTCTGTAGAATGATAAGTTGGGTGAGACACTGAACTAAAGGTGACATACAGACACAAGGTATTCAGGCTGTTGAGGGCAAATAAATGCAAAGTTTCTCCAGCAAACTTACAGAGGACTCTTACAATCTTATTAATATGGAGCAGTTCTGGAAATATTCTGCATATCTCATAGTTGAGTTTAATTCCCAGGTTATAAAATACAATTGAATTGGGGTGGTGATGCATTAGTGATTCATTTAAAGGGAGATGATATTTGACTGGTATTTTTTTTCCTCTGTGGGACATTAAAATCTTTTGGGACGTGTGGACCAGCAACGACAGACACTCTGTTATGCCAGGGTAGCAGTATTTCCCCTATAGAAACCTTTAAAGCTCTTTTTAACAGTCTGCTACTGTATATATTCAATATTCTCCATGGGACACTAGGACACAGGGAAGTCAACTACAACAAGGCAGTCAGAGATTGCAACATCCCAAGACGTCGTCACATTTTTGTGCCTCTGGCTTCCTGAAAATGTTGCTTTTTGTTTTGTGATTATATCTCATCAGGTTTCAGAGATGTGTACATAAAAAGGTATAAAAGTGAAAATTTGACCTAGTTTTTCAAGGTCAAGTTTGTGGTCTAATTTTCATCCCCTTGCCTCCCGGAATATAACACCTTTTGTTTCGTCTTTCTATCTTATCTGGTTCCTGAGACATGTGCAAAAAAAAAAGTACAAAAGTTGAAATTTGACCTTGACCTAGTTTTCTCAAGGTCAAGGTCATCATTGTAAATATAATATCTCCATGTTTAGCTTTAATTTGGAGCAAAATTTTAGAATGAGTGGACTGAAGCTGCACACTTTATTTTGAAATTACATTGCTACGTCGACACAAACCTGCATTCTCTAACACACCGCCTTTCGGTTTTATGTGATCAGGAAAACTAAATATGTAACACACAAATAGTTAATACTATAGCCAGCCCATGAAAAATTAGAATGCATATTAATAGTGTCTGAAAACATTATATTGGAGACATGAAGAGAGACAGAAACACTTGCCAATTCAGGCCCCCACCCAGTGAGGGATTGTTCAATCTGAGGTGAGGCTCAGCTGCTAGTCACACGTCAAGTCATCAACTTTGATTATAAAATCATGGATGTTTTTGGATTAAAAAAGAAAATCAGTATAAACTACAATAAATTAAACTTGAAAAGAATGTTATATAAACATGGTTTGTTTATTTTAAATTCTTCATGATGCAGGATATATTCTGTACATTCCTGATGGAAAGCTGTAAAGGTCAGTGCAACTTGGGACAAACGATATGTGAGAACAGCATGAGTCCCAGATATCCAGACTTTACTGCAATTTCAGATAAACAGAACTGAAAAAAATCCATAAAAATTCTATACATGATTTGTAGGGGCACTACAGGTGTGGATTTCATTTTTTCGCTTCTTCATTCCTAGCTTGTTCATTTGCTCATTTGTTGGTCACTTTCTTTGTTCATTCATTCATCAGGGCTTGCTGCAGTCTATCCTGGCTGATTTTGTTTTTGAGAAAGGATTAATATTTTAACACAGAACCACACATAAAAAGACAAACAAACAACAGCAACAAAAAAATATTATATTTATGCTTACTTTCAATGTAGCATAACCAATTCTCCTATATTATATGATACTAGTGATGTGAGGTAACTAACAAGGTAGATATGGGGAGAACATGAAAACCACACTGAAAAGTCCCTTTGTTCTTCTGCAGTGGAGGATATGGTCAATCCACATCAATACAGATTAAGTTTTTCCACCAGTGGAGACATCTGTGTCCTTGTGCGCAAACTTGTAGATCTCCCTCAAAGTGTCCAAAACATTTGTGGGGTTTTTCTCTGCCTTGCTGTTCACATTTAATTGGTATGTCAATGATTTTGACTGAAGGCAACCAGTCAATGCTTTCAGTGGTTGGTCAGTCTGCAATGGTGCAAGTACAGCCCATTCACCATTTTTTGTAGTAGGATAACAGTGACATTCTTTTTTTAATCTGATAAATCTGTGTCTATCCTAGATGACCTTAAGTCTTCTAGACACAATGTAGATACAATGGTATGAATCCGTGTCTACATTGGTGGTGCAGGTGCAGAATGAAAATTTACAGCTGAGCTCAAAACACACTGGTCCCATCAAACAGTCCAGCAAGCTGGTTAAACTGGCACACAGGACTCATATCAGACTTTTACAGGAGAGTGACTTTCGTGGTGGTGAATGGGAAGATGTGGGACGCCATTAGAATGATGCAGTACCGAGTTTTCTGCTGACAGGAACAGAGACTTTATATGTTCCCTGTATGTTGTTCGCCATTACAGATATTTACTACGGCTTGACCCCTAAAGTCTTCCCACTAACCTGTATCTCCTAACTAAAGCCCTGCCTCAACAGAGCATGTTTCTTCTAAATGCCACGGTTCAACAGATGTTCAGGTTGCAGCTGCTTGAGGCATCTGCCTCTCATGCTAAACCAGTCACGCAGTGATGACAGGATATTTGTTGCTAACAGCTACATTGTTTTAATTGCTTGTGCTCGAGAATCTGAGCAAAGTCATATTAGCACACAGTACAAAAACATTTACATATAGTGAGCAAACACATTTCCGTTTATTTATGCCCAGAAATATCGCTTTAAATGGAGTGGATTCCTATTTTCCTGGTATTTGTCAGAATACAATATAATGTCATATACAATTTGATTCTTTTTGTGTATGTCATGTCCAGAAACTAGGCTGTACATCTTAGGGATTGACTGACGGATGATGATGATACATTTCAACCACAAATTTAACAGTTTCACAGGAAAATGTTTAGATTTCCAGAGTCAATTGTTGCAAATTTGAAAACGATATATTTAATTTAATTTTTTTTTTCTAAATTTTGATCTGTAATATCTGATCTATAATAGGGTCAAATAAGTTTAGAAGCTTATTATTCTTGGAATAATATTTTGTATATGATTAACTATGGATCCAGTTCCTGAACACACCCTATCTGAATTCTGGTAGGTGCAGACTTTGAGTGCTTACCTTTTGATGAAATAACACACATCAGGTAACAGCCAGGCCAAAAAGAAGAGAACATGAAAGACAAAATTAGAAAATGGGAAGAAATTAGTTAACAATAATGCTTGTTAAGGTTATAGATGCGTTCAAGTAGCAACACATAGGTTAATATGGGAGTGTGTGCTTCTGATATGTGTGGATGCACTGAGGAAGGTAAGTTCAGTTTGAGAGTGTGCGAGTTTCCAGAAGATGTACAACATAGAAATCCTACCCATCTCTTATTATATAGTGGCGTGAAGTGAAGCTCAGGACCGAGATGTAAAGTAAGAAAAGAATAAATGAAAAATAAAAATGGTCACACACCGGGGCTCTGATGGGAAAAGCTCAAATGCTGGGACAGTTAACTGCAGAGACAACTCATTCTTGATTGACTGCTTTAACTGAATGGAGTGTGTTATAAGCCAGCAACAGCTGTTCCGTTTAAGTCCATTAGTTTTGGGGGAATATTACATTTTAAATGAATTATGTTGTGTAAATGACTCGCTGATCTCCCCCGGATTCAAGAGGAGAGGAAAGATAATCCACTCTGCCTCTCCCTTTCTTCACTCTCTCCCTTTGTTTACACTAAGCCGTGCCTCCAGAGGAAGGATAAGAGGGTTTAGTGAGGGGTTGCAGTGTGTGATGTCACAAACACACACTGGCATAATGCATTCATGGTTACACACATACACACATTCATTAAGGAGAATGAATGATTAATGCCGGCGTAATTGAAGAATAAAGGAAACAATTGGACTTTCTGGAAATGTATTTTTGCAGGCCCCACAGGTGATGCTAAATAAAAAAAATAAATATTAATGCACTTATTACATTAACGGCAAAAAACACATTCTCATATGAAGTAATTCCATCAGTGATAGTACAACAGTCACATGTACACCTATAGTCAGGTGAAAAAATATCCCTACTTGACAGAGAATGTGCTGTCATTGTGTGTGAAGTGTCACTGCCAGTTTCGTGATTAGATCACAATGTTCCCTGTAACGACAATGAATTGTTTGGCTTCTAAAAACAAGCATTCCCTTTTACCCTCATCAAGCTGTAAAGTGGTATGTGTGTTTGACAAAGACTGTAGCATATGGATGTGGCAGGTATCGTCACTCAATGCACTCATGGTCACCATCGACTGACAGGAAAGAGGAGCATCCGCCAATCGAAAAGACTGGACTGATCAAAGGCGGCCGGACATTACCTCTGAAACAAGAAGCTAACAAGCTTGGACACAAACTTTTGATTGGGTCCTTTCCTTCCTGACAGCGTGTACTTGTACTGTCATACAGTATGTCTGGCTCTCTGTTTATCTGCTTCCTCAGTTCTCATTAAGCTCTTTCTGCGGGGTGATGCACTGAGGGCAGGGACAGCACCAAAGTACTCTTTGTTGAAACATGACTGTTAACCTGGGGCATGTTTAATAGCTGTCAAAACTTATAAATCAAGGTACAGCATCAAAAGCAGTGTGAGGCTCCAGGTCTTATGCAACTCTAGACAATGGTGTCCTGTGGAAAGCCAGGGGGGAAAATAAGATTCACACTCACACAGCCTATAGTAGTACAGCTTCACAATTTTTTTAAATTTTTTTTTGGTTATCATGAAATGTTTTGATTATCAATTATTTCAATTAAGTTAATGATAATGAAACAGGTGGTAACAGCAGCTTATTGATATTGGACAGTGTTGATTCTTACAAATTGAAATATGGTCTAAAATGCAGTGCAAATATGGAATTCATTAAATAATGAATCCCATACTGATGTCTTGAAACATCTGTTGTGTTTGATTATCAGGCCTAAAGTAGAAGTTTGATACTGAGTGTAATCAATAACTTTCTAACTAGGAATCAAGCGGGGGACAGCTGTTACTCAGTTAAAAGCCAAATATAATATTACCACCAGATGTTTTCACATGTTGTTGTGTGAGCATTAGGATCTTTTTCTTATTGGTTTATTTTTATTTTAAACTGGCAATTTTACAAATGTCTAAAATTTAGCCAGACCTTATAACTGGTAATAAACAGGTTTGACATTATTGAGGCAGATGCTCTCACGGATTCATTGCATATGAAGTTGTTTCTGCAGATGAAAATATAGTACAGTACAGGAAGGTTAATACTTTGATATATGTATTTTCTTATATATGCTTGTGCTGCAGCTCTGTTCTAAGGCAAACATGTACATGACACATTATTTCCTCAATTGCATACCCTTTTGATTGACCTGAATTACTGAGTGGATGCTGAGTGACTTATTACAATCATATGGAGAACACTTAAGGTTTCACTGAAAAAGATTTAATGAGTAATGCACTGCTGAGAAAATGAACAAAGATGCAAATAGCAACCTTGAAAAATGGCTTCATGGGTTGGAACAAATCTATTTAAACAATAGCACATGTGCAAGATTCTGAATCAGTAAGATATACTGTATAAAAACTGTCTTGTAACAATGCAAAAGTATTGACTGTAGCAGAGCACCGACCGCCAAGGAGACCCTACATTTCAAGAATCTAGGGTCAAAAATTCTGAATTTAACTATGACAATCAATGAATTTGTTTGAATAATTTTAAATATTTTAATCAATAATTCAGTGTTTGAAGATTACATGCTTAATATGATATGTTTCTTCAACCAGAACACAAAGATACTAGTACAGTTTTTCTGGGTGTTGTTCTAAATATGTAACACAGGAAGAACGCCAGCAAAAGAAATAAAAACAAAAATTTCTACGTATGTATTGTGTTTCATACACAGATGCACATAAAGACAAAAACACACCAGCATGCACATGGACACAATAAAGATAAACAATGTCACTCACATGCAGTGCACACATACGAGTGATGAATCCTGTGATCATACAATTTTGATGTGTTGTTGTACTTTCAATTAGCCAGTTAGCAGTATGAAATATCATCCTTCATCTGATATAACAAAAAAAAAAAAAAAAGATGTGGCTTGAGATATGGCTGTGTCAATGTGTTTGATGATGAATGGTGAGACAGAATTTGCACCAACAAAGATTTTACAAAGAAAGAAATTTCATTCTTGGAAGGAAGTTTGGTGTACAGATGGCCTGCTTGTTTGATTTTTCATTCATACTTACGTTGACTTTCAAGAGAGTAATGTGCCAAATTCAGATCCAAGCTGCAGACAACCAATTAAACAGAAGATTTGTTGTTCTAGTTCAAGAAGGTGGTAAGTCAAATGGAGCATTAAATATTCCAGTCCTCTCACAGGGACGTCTGTGTGAAATATTACATTTTGAACACTCAAACTGACGCACGGGAGGTGTTGATTTCTTATATATGTCAAAATCAGTTTAAATGTTGACAGCGATTTCCTTTTTTTTTTGCCTGCAGCTGCATCCGTTGATTCACCTCTGTTAAGTACTCCTAATGGTTAATGGCTTGAATGAGTCCATTAATCCTGTGATTCATGTCGTTTTGTCTGGCAGCATCAAATCTAGCATCATTAACTTCCATTACAATCAATGCTGACATCAGTAGCTGGCTACAGCAGCTACCTAATCACATTAATAGTGTATGCAATTACAGTTGTGTAAGACTTGACTTATTGCAGTCATGGGGAAATGTGACTTTCAATGCTGAAGAATGTACACCGCAACTTTCAAAGTAATTTGTGGAACACAAAAATATTTCTAAAAAAATCTAAAGTTTGTTGCTTAGAACACATGGATATAGGTATTCTCTTTGTATTGTATCCTCTTCTTCTTCCCACAAAACCTTTTAGATGCAACAAATAAATCAAAGCAAGAGAAAAAAGAGTCCAATGCATCAAATTTAGCTTCAGGCCACAGGTTGAGAAAGCACACTTAATGACTAGTTTTCATGAGAAAATCCATTGAATCTGTTTACCCAGCCATCAGGCTACTTTTTTTTTTCTCATTATTGTTTTCCACTTGTTTACATGTTTACTGCAGCTCTTTGACTTGAGTAAAATTTCTGACTGTATTGTAATGTTCCTCTTTTTTCTTTTTTTTTTCTGAGTTCATGTCCTCCCAACTATTTTTACTGAATCTAAGATATGATTGTTTCTTTGATTATTTAGGATATTCAAATAGTAAAATATTATTTCCAGTATTGAATCTACTGGATGTGATTCTGGTTTGCCCATTATTGAAATATTAGAAGGAATAATTACCTTTTGTGACAAATGCAAGAAAAGGTTGAATGAAAACACCCGCACATTAATTTTAACCCTCTGACACAGCAACATATACACACTTCTTTTAATGTACAACACGAGTCAAAAATGACTCACATTCATTGCTGATGTCATGTCACGCTGTGTTTCTTAGCTCTATGTTTTGAAATCAATTTTATTTTATGATTGAATATTTGAATTATTCTTTAAAAATCCTGTTTTTGACTGATACAGATTATTATTTCAATTTTTCCTTCGTGCTTTATGAACAAAAATATTTTTCGTATTACTAAATCCAGTTTACACACAAGTCAAAAATTATTCATCCATACAAGTGTGATTTTTGGAATAGGTTTATTGACTTAATACTCACTTTATGATTTATTTCCTGGCCTACTGGTTCAAGAAATGTGAGGCTTGTGTTCCATTTTATTGTTGCCCAAATTGTATGTACCTGACATACGTATATACTTTCTATACGGGTGCATAGAAAGACCTGCCTGAAGAGTGCATAGTTATAATAGTGGCATTTTTGGAATGGCTGACCAATATTCATTCACCAGTTCTTTCAGTTCATTTGTCCCTTCACCTCTATTACATCTACACTGGACTCCAAGTGGTTGCTCTACATTGACAGACAGCAGAAAGAGAGACAGATAGATTTCAAAAGTAAAAATCAAATGGCTGTTTCCCCCCTGTTGAGTTTTCAGACATACAACTATTGATGTACAGTACAATACTTGATTAAAACACTGGCACAATTTTTAAACACTATGATGAATGTGTATCCATGAAGCAAAGGCATGGGTGGTCATACTGTAGATGATATAATGAAATATTTTATTGACTATTTATCTGATCTTTTCTTGTTTTCCTTCTCATCAATCCAGTCACCAGCAAAGGTTTTACAGTTTTCAGAAGACTTAATGACAATTAGCTCATTGATCATTGAGGGGAACAAGTGTCCTGTGTATACAGCATGACAAACATTCCCTAGACAGTTGTATAGTTCCCCCCAGACCTGTAGTACTGTTGATGTGACAATGGGCTTGAGATACTGTGAGATTGTGTAAATGCTGTGAGATTGTCCAGCTTCTAGACAAGACTTTCACGATGGAACAAAAGAAATTAAAATATATCTGAAGCCGTAAATCCAATCATCTGATTGTTTTGCATAGATTAGTAATTGCTGAGTGTGAGCCCAAGAAGGGAAATAGAAACAAGAAGTCAGGGCAGACTAGTCTGTCATCCATTAGCAGTGTCCATTTCCTTCCCTTCATAGTTTCAGCAACCAGCAATTTCTTCCAGCTGGATTCTGGAGATATATGCTCTCAACCATATCTTTTTCTCAGTTTTACCATAACCATACTACTTATTTCACTCCATTTTCTGCACAGCCCCTCTGGCCCTCTAACCCCCTATCTCAGAAAAGCATTTCTGTGCCTTGTCTGTTCAATATTTCACCACTGGTGGGAGGATGTTTCATTTACCCTTCCTGGGACACCCGCAGTGACTCAATCAGAGAATAAGGCTGTACAATGGTGGGAGAGTTGAGGTCATTGGGTTATGGCTTTCAGATCCAAAGTTAGAAAACCACTTGGAAGCCAGGGGTGCAGTGTGTATAATACGTGTGTGTCATGGATGAGTCAAGGCAGTCGTGCACAGGTCATATTTAAACTACATCACAATTAGCTGGTAAGAACAGGCTTCTACAATCTCAAGCAAACACGGGACACAAAAGAAACAAGTGTTTATGTATGTGTGTGTGTGTGTGTGTGTGTGTGAGTGTGTGAAATACGGGAAAAATGAAACACAAGCTTCTCTCGTCTCTCTCTGCTTTGCTCAGATGGTAAGGAGGTCTTGGATTCTTCGTAATCTCCCCAGTTTGAATTTTGGATGGTTTATTTCTTCTTTGAGTTAGCTGCTAACTACTCCCAGCTGCTTTTTAAATCTCCTGCTGCTGCGTCATCAAAATGTCCCACCCGTGTCCTGTCACACTACCCTGGCTGCCATTTATCCTGAAGCCGATTTGGTGTAACAATTACTCAAGGCACACTTAAATTACAGTAAGGAAAGTAGCAGCAAATCCACAGATGGGCAAAAAGAGTAACCAAGTTCTAAGTAGAATAAAACCAACAATATAGACAGAAACTTCTGGTAGAAACATGGATTGTCATTACAAAGCATGTTGCACATAGTGCAAAAAAGTAAACTACATATTAGGTTGTCTTCTCTACTCATTGATCCCTGACCCCCCATTTCCCCTCACCACTATGCTGTGTATCTGTGACGATGCCCACCGTTGCCCACCATGCCCACTATTCTGTTTCAGGGGAAGACTTCCCAAAGAGTCTTGTGTTTGAGGGTTGTCTTTTTACCAGTGGTGTGTATTGAGGCTGCAAACAAACAAAGTTGGGGTCAGATGTGTCACGGGGGAGTGGCTGTTTTTTCATTCCTTGATATTAGCATGGTCAATGAACCTGCTCCTCATCATCGGGCAGTCCACACAACCTGATGAAAAGCTGTGAGAGTTCATTCCAAGGTTACGTGGTTAAAGCCACCATACATGATATTAAAAGCCTGAGAGAACTGTGTCTGTAACCCTGTGTTGGTTGCATGAGTGGACTGGCACATTGTTTCTGTGTGGAATCCTACGGGAGATAGCAGGGGTCTGAAGCTCACCGATAGCAGTTCAATGTAATGGAACCATATGGTCAACATCATCGTAACATGACTGGGGTTACACCATTTATTGTCTCTATTGGCAGTCACAGTGATGGATCCTTGTCCATATTAGCATTTGGTGTCCAGCCAATACGCCATTTTTCGGTAAAGACCATCAAAATGCATGCTTTTGAGCTCCAATTGGACATTTAAGTTCTGTCCACCTTAATTGCCAGCATGTTTTTACATTTCCCATCAGAATGGAGGGAACTGATGTTTGATTTCACTATCGTGTGTGGTAGCCAACCCTTTAACTTAGCTGAGACTTGGCACCCTCTGTAAGTTTTGACAAAGTGTTCATGTCAACATATGCATTGGATTTATAATAAGTTTAATAAAGAATAAAGTTGCCATGAAGCACAAGAAAAAAAATGACATAGAAAAAAAGATTTTAAGACTAAAACACTCACAGAGCAGCTGGAAAGACAGGCTGCTCACTCAGAAGTTAACTGTCTGATTAAGCCTTTGTGAAGTTTATGGAGAACAACAAAGGGCAATAAAGGTATAGGCCTGAGTGGACTGTGTAAAAGTGACTATGGTCACAGCAATGCACAGAGAGTTTACATGTCACAAGTTCATTAAAATAAAAAGAGACAACAAATCAAAATGTGTCATGGCAGCTGGCTTAAATGTTTTCCATGCATTTTCTATATTTCTCTGTCTGCTAAGCATTCCCGTCTGTCTCACTCTCTGTGTGATGTGATTGTGGCACATCTCCACTAATAACCTGCTGATTACCCAGAATTGCACCATCCATCAAGCTCATCACGATGTAGTATATGTATCTGTGGCCTTGCCAGAACGTTTCTTTAGCTACAGCAGCTAGTAGACATTCAATCATATTGCTTTCGCTATATTTCACTAACTTTCTTGCCCTCACACCTGCTTACGTGCTGCTTGCCCGCTCTCCAATTTACATCTTCTAGCTACCCCTTGCCAGCCCACACCACATCTCCCCAGCCAGCCATTACCGTCCTCTGCTCACTGCTGCAGCCAGCTGCTTCACCACACTCACCATCTCCAATTCCTCACTTCCCTTTCACAGTAATTACCCTTTTGGAATCTACATAATCTGAGTCTGTATGTGTATTTGGGTTTGATGTACTGAAAATCATTACATTTCGATAGATCATATTCATTTTCAGTCAGCATATGAAGGATAAAAAAGCACTGGAAGGTTGTGGGTCTTCAGGCACTGACTCAATACAGGACTTTGAAAAGGTACGATTGGCAAACAGGAGAAGCCTGTATTGTCAGTATTAATCTGCAAAATAATTTAAAAAAAACCTCTTGATAGTTATAGTTTTTGTGATTTCATTTGAATTATAAAAGTAATGTATATTTGGCCATATAATTATAGTTTAAAGTTAAAAGACAATCATTTGCAATCATTTTTCTTCTTTCTGATTTAATTCATTTCACCATGGAGCAACTCAATCTATATCCATAGATTGTCTGATGAAGAGAACTTGACCTTAGCAAAGTTCACTTCACTTGAGTTCATGTCTTTGCTGCAACAAAATCAAATATTTGCCATTTGAGACTATTATGTAAAAAATAGCACAAAATCAGCTGCATTATGGAGCTACAAAATGGCAAAAGCATTTTGGTCTCTTATCATTTATTGCAAACCATCTGAAAATGAATGTCTTAGTGGAAATAATGTAGTTTTGAACAAGACCCTCGTGCCTTGCAGTCAGATCTCTTAAAAAATACATTAAGTTGCACAAAAAACATACTGTATATTATTCGCGATGGGAGACAAACATGATTTATCACAAAGTATAATAAGAATCATTGTTTCCATTTTTCTACAAAAAAAAAATAGACGACAGAAGACAATATTCCCGAGACTTCAAATGATAAAGCTGATCAAAACAATCTGCTGATCTTTTTTAACCTCAGAGGTGACTTTGTTTTTGTTAGTTTTTTTTGCACTGTTTGCAATTAAAACTAAGAATTTAAAGACACAACATGAATGTATACAGTGTACATAATTCAGTGGTTACAGGAGAGATTCTATTCTCTGAAAGAGTTCATAGCCATGGTTTGATCAGGGCAAGGCCCTTCTCACTCAGGATGAAATAGGTCACCTGGCCCATGTAGGGAAGAAGACATGTAATGTTTCAAGACTGACAAGGAATTTCTTTTCATGGTCACGTCTAGGTATTAAGGCCTCTGTGCGCTTCCCCTGCCCAGAGACACTCCTGCTAATTACAGAGAATATCGAGCTGAAGGAGATGAGAACAAAACCTCAAACTCATTTGGTTCACGACATTTGTAAGCCACTACCGCTCCACACATCAATGACAAAAAAAAAGGGTTGAAATCATACATCAAGCTTGCAGATAAAGACTGATGGTAATTTTTTTCTTTTACATTTGTAAATGAGAACTCTAAAATGGGCAAAATGGTGAAATGGCAAATGGTGAAATGGCAAAATGGTGCCACTAAATTGCTAGTTGAACTGTCAACGATGCAAGAATGTAGTTGTTTGTGCACAAATATGCAGCACATCTCTTAATGATTTCTGCTAGTTGATATTTTTAAAGATCATGTAACTAATGTTTCCCTCAGTTCTCCATCTCCGAGCTGAAACTGATCAGCAGCTAAGTATCCTCTCCTCTTCGATTATTCATAAAGCTGGAGTCCAGCTCCTGTGTGCCACTAGAAAGCAAAGTTGAACAAAAGCCTCTAATGCCATCAAAGTAGAGAACTGTTTCCTCTCAGCTTGATTCATTCATGACACCCAACTGACTATGTGTGCTATCATTTCAAAGAGTTACCCACATGTCACAAATTAGCTGGTGACATGCTTCAAATTAGCCTTTGTTCCGCATTCAGCCACACTGACTCGGGTAATTGGGAGACTGTGATGCAGGACGAGGGGAGCGATGACTGTGAGGCTAATTCTGTGCATAGGGAATCCATGATGTTGGTCCCAATCACCCTTTGCAAAACCAATGAAGTTTCATTGACAGATTCAGGCTAAAAAGCCACATTAAAATCTAATTGAGGCTGGAATTAAAGAAATGTTTGATCCAATAATCAAACACAAATTTTGCTAAAATGTCCACCTTAAACATAGAAATAAGAGCTACACAGTCAAATCTTTTTTCCGTCATTGTGTTTTCAAACTACATGAGGATCTTGAATCAGTTAATTGGTGATAATTGATGTTAGTCAGACCCATAGGACTTATATGACCTTTTAACAGCAATCTTTTTATTTGCCATTTTAACCAGTTAAAACAATGGACAGAAGCAGCTACAATGACAAGTGGCTAGCTGATTTAGCTCTTTGAAAATAATATTTGAGAGAGAACAGCTTTGTTAACATGGGAGTTTAACTGATCCCACAGATCTCAGTGTAAATCACAATATCATATTCACAAGCTTACAGGCTCAGTTGGATAAACCACAATGGAGCATAGAATCAAGATTTGATGAAGTGTATTTTAGCTGATCACTGATCCAATGAAATATTCTCTGAGTGCTACAGCAGGGAATCAATACATGACCTCAGAATATGCAAACTACTAAAATGTAATGTTACGTAGACAATCATGAGTGTCGAGCTGTTGAGGCTCAGAAATCAAGATTCTCTGACCTTCTTTTTGAGTGACAAATGTTGCACCAGATGTTTGATGGACATGAGTCCGACATTGCAGCCTTGACCTCTGCAAGTTAAGTTGTTCTCCAGTTGTGAACAGGAGAGCAAGCTGAGTAAAATACCATTATAATGACATTTGACACCAAGGAATGAGGTGGCTTCTTTTCCTCTGCCTAGTATAGAGCAAAATATTATGTGTATGACGTTAAAAGCTATATTTGTAGTCCTGTAGATGTTTTAGAACTCAGCCTTGACCTCAACCAGTCTTTTATCCTGCATCAAGAATTTAGGGGACTTTTCCTCAAGAGAGTGACGGTGTAGCTCTTTTTATGATTCGGTATGAGTTCATTTGATTAAAGCAGGCATTGTTTCTGCATGCCCTTACATCTCATCAAAAAGATGCTGAACAACCGACTGACCTTTCTGAATTTGGCACTCGCTCCAAAACAACAAGACGGAACTGACCTCAAGCTGTACAGGAAACCTTCAAATACAAATGAGTGCAACCTTTTTCACTTGAACGATCCACTGGAATAAACATTGAAAGTAATCTGGACCTCACACTGCTGGGTGGACAGCGTGTCAACAAAAAGGGTTTAGCTACGGGGAGCACAATCGCATAAAACAGGCTTTGGAATCCCGCTGTTACTCTTACTGAGCTTTTATCAAAACAGCTATAATACTGAAAATGAACAGCAAACCAACATGGAAAATGGATCTCAACATGAGGTGGGGCTTTTTTTTTCTCATCCTGTATAGCAGAAAGTTACACTTGACTGTTTCTATCCACAACACACCATCGGAGGGAGCATTGCTTTCTACAATATTGTAGTTAAGAAGCAATTTATAGCTGCGAATTCAGTGCAGCTCATTAAAAAGCTCCTATGTTTAATGCTTTGTTTTTGTGACACATGGTATTTTAAATGCATGTACAGTGTTGACATCAGCAGGAAGGAAACACTACTTAGAATTCATGTAGTTTAATACAGTCTCAACTTCAGTCGCGTATTTGAATCAGGATCACGGGTTACGCTGAAGCCCATCCCAATGGACTACGGACAAGGGCAGGGTACACCCTGGATAGGTCACCAACTCACTGCCTTTCAGTCTTTCTGTGTGGCCCTACAATGAATTGGTGCCTTATCCAGGGTGTACCCTGCTTCTTGTCCGTAGTCAACTGGGATGTGCTTCAGCGTAACCCGTGACCCTGATTCAAATATGCGGCTTAAGACGAAACGGCATTAAACTACATTAAACTCATTACTCCTCTATGAGAGATGTAGTCTCATGCTGTTCTATGAGTGTTGCACCAAACAACGTATGGCACGACAGATCCTTGAAGCCCTGTCATTATTGCAAGAACAGCTTGAAAAATTAGTTTTAAATATTTCCGACTTCAAGTTTAAAAGCGGTAAAGCGTCAGAGCTTCATTCCAACATAAATATCAAGCGTGGTCAGTCTGACCTTAATAAAAAGAGATTATGTCACTTGTGGTACAAGAAATAACCTTAAAATTCTACTTAATAGAGCAAGATATGAAACAATCTGCTGGTTGATAGACCACAGTACTGCAAACTCATTGATATGCTCACATTCAAATTCTTATTGTTTAGATCACATTTGATCATCTTGAAAATTCGCATTCATCATCCCAAGTAACCTGAAGCTACAATAGTTCTAAAGTGAATAAATCAATAAATAAAAACAACAGTATGTGCACAGTGATGCCTTTTGTATGAGCCATCTGTGTCACCCACAACACGAAAGGTCATATTTGTGAGACAACTCATGGTTTTCAAGCAGAAATGGACATGCTAGTAGGAATGGTTTGTGTGACATTTTGATCTGGACCATGAGAAGACATTACATTTTCAGTGTCATCTCTCTTTGCAGATCGTTTCGTCTTGCCATGCTGCGATTTGACAATATATTTGTGTAAACGAAGACACACACAGATTCCAATCTGATTGTTGTGTGTCTCAGTGACATTCTGCATATCTGAATTACGAACAAAGAAATGACAAAAATATGTTTAGAAAATAATTTGACTTTTTTCTTCATCCATCCCTGAAAGAAAACAAACAAACAAAAAAAAACTTCAGGTGGTTAATTTATCCATTAGTTTATGTTGGCTAATGTCACTAATATTAAACAGATATTGCTGAAAAAAGACACTTCTGTCACCTCTTGACTTTTTTTTAAATGTGTGGTACATTTATACTATGTTTTACCTTTCATCTTTATCCCATAAATAGCACTATAGAAGATGACCTACAAACACACAGTCACTGAAAGGAAAGAAATTCACATGCTGGCTCCCAATTCAGAAGGTGGCTGTCAAATACATTTATCTGTTTATAACACCATTAGATGAACCAGAACTGGACTTACTATGATGAATTCTGTTATTGCTGTTTTTTTTTTTCAGCTCAGCTCCTCATGTTGTATGAAATGATATTTAAATAGAAACCTTACTGTCCGTCCAGTCCACTGCTCATTGTTAGGAACACATTGACTCACTTATGCTGCATTTCCTTACTTGAACTGAGCTATTGAGAGAAAATTTCCAACTAAATGCACACCCATTCATTCGTGACTGCATTCATTGCTGCAACAGAGGTGGAGTGAGCTGGGGTCGCTGGATCTGAGAGGGATTGCAAGCAGGGCTGCAGGCAGGAGAGAGATGCTGTGAGAGGACTGATGGGGGCACAGAGCCCCTAATGCACTTTCTTTTAAAATATGAAGCAGCACATTAAGCTTTCATAGGCTTCCCACTGCTCCTCTTATCCAGCAAACTGGTGAGCCGAGTGGCACGCACACACTCGTGTGTAAAGACAAACGCGCCTACGTAACACAATGCACATACACACATACACACACACACAGCTTGGAATAGCCTCAATTTAGTGATTTAGCTTAATTATGGTAAAAAACATGTGCGGTTAAAAGGTCCGGTGTGAAGGAATTAGGAAAATCTAGGAACAGGAACAGATTATAACGTTCCTAACTATGTTTCCATGACGATGGCACAACGGCATGGCAGGTAAATTTAGTACCTCACAGCAAGGAGGTTCTGGGTTCAAGTCCACCTTAGCACCACTGTGGGGTTTGGTCCTCGTGTTTTTGATACAGGTACTCCAGCTTCCAATCTAAAATCACGTACAGGTAGTGTCAGTAAGTTATTTGTCTTTCTGTTTTTTTTCCATGAGTCCAGTAATGAACTCGTACTCTGTTTCAGATTGGAAAGGCTCCAGTGGCGCCACAACCAAGCACAAGATAAGCTGTTATGGAAACTGGTTGGATGGATGCTTTCATTAATTTGAGAACATGTGAAACAAAGAATCCTGTGCAAGAATCTTCTCCTAGGTGTATGAAATTTCTATAATAGCCCAGAACAGACAATCGTAACGCTGCCAGTGAAGAGAGTCTTTTAGAAGCCATTGTTGGCTCTCTTAAACATTTGGTTTCGGAGCAAGAGGTGAGGGTTATTTGTTGGTTGCTGCTAAACTCACTTTACAATGCCACTAAATACGACACACTCGACCTATAAGAATTGCAAATACTAAATTGATATTCTTCTCTTTCTTTTTTGTTTGTTGTAATATCAGGAAAATGTACTGCAACAGTATCAACAGTATCAGTATCATCACCTATCAGTAAGGGGATGTAGTGTAAATATAAAATGTTCATGAGTGCATCCTGATTTAGTTTGATATTATTTCCAAAATTTTCATTTTCAATGTTTTCAGAATACATTAATAAATATAGAAGACAGATTTTTGCTTGTTTATTCATTCTGGAATTTCAGACCTTTCAGATTGAGGTCGTTCAGGAGAATCAAATATTAAGAGAAGTGAACGACATTCAAACTTCGTTCACTGGGACTGTAATATGGTTGCAGCTGTGGTCTTCTCTATTCAGCGGGTGATTTTCAGGGTCAGAGGTTCAGTCAGCTGAGACTTCACAATTCATAACTGCTTCACAAGCAGAGCAAAGAAACCCAGGAGGTTTTTAAGTATTGATTCAGAAACCAGCAACAAGAGAATGTAGATATACTCACAGGCGCGCGCGCGCACGCACGCACACACAGACACAGACACAGACACACACACACACACACACACACACACACACACACACACACACACACACACACACACACACACACACAGTATCAGCCGATTACTGATACTAATAATTTTACTGGAAATGACAATCTTTAGCCATTAACAGAGAAGTTGGACACTTCCAATTTATATATATATATATATATATATATATATATATATATATATATATATATATATATATATATATATATATATACACACACACATACATACATGTATCTATATATATATATATATATATAGATACATGTACATGTGTGTTTATTTATACAGTATATATATAATTGCACGATGTAGTTCAACTGAAACGTGAAACGTGGTTATTCTTACCCAAGGGTCCACATGTCTTTTATTTATTATTATTTTAATTTATTTGCAACAGAGTAAATCTCATTGCGCAGTGTGTCTTTATTTATAGCTTAAATACATTGTGTAGCAGATTCAGTTAGGTTAGATGCAGTTGTCCATGTACAACTGTGTGACTTTGTGGATGTGTGTATGCCTACAAGGACAGGTCTCTAAAAGAGTAAAAGAGTGTATTCTCAGTGAAAGTCCAGGGACAGAGACTTTGGTAAAGACACACTGATGCTGCTGAAGACAGATCTGGCAGTGAACCCGTGTCTTTCAGTGCCTCTCGCTGAGCCGCTTTGCTCCTATTTTATTCATCCTTTTTGCAAAGAGTTCAGGTATCTGGCATGTGGATATTTGTGAGTAGTTGTGAGCTGATGCACACATCTAGTATGTGCATTTAAAAGAAGGAAAACACACACCAGAGGGATACATCCTGCGTTGGAAAATGTACTGAATAACCAAAAGGTCAAAAGCTTTGAAGGAAAAGAGATGAATTCTGTAATACATTTATGTTCCTGTGCTCTGACTTCCACTTCCATCTAGACATGTGGCATTACGTTACACTGGTGGTAAGAGAGCTCATTTTGAAAATCATATGTTGTGGGTTTTAAATGGTAAAAAGAGAAAAGACAGAATGACATCATGTCGGAAAGACAGAAAGACGGAGAAAGAAACAGAAATGAAGACACACAGAAAGTAATCCTTGAACAAAATAGTCGTAAGTAGGCAAAGGGAGAGGAAGGGGGATTAATGGTGCATGAGCAGGGGGCGAGAGAGCGAGAGACAGGGGTCCCTACTAAGCAGTGACTGTTGAGTGTACTTATATGAGGTTCAGCCTTTCAAGTGAAGCCCCTGAAAGGGAGTAAATACTTGGCAGGTGCTACAAGATGGCCTTCCCTCACATCAGCTGGTGTATCTGAGAGAAGAAGAGGGTGGCAAGAACGCAAGGTGGCTAACAGGTTCACAAGTGGAGGTGACTCAAAACCACAGTACAGAAAAACAACATGGCAGCACTAAAGGCTGAAACGTTCTTTCACTGTGACCTAAAAGGTACGAACGCAAAGAAAAATTATAATTATTAGATGGCACACTAGATAAATGTAGATATGTATGAAGCAACACAGTCTTTATATATATATATATATATATATATATATATATATATATATATATATATATATAAATCAATATATATATATATAATATATATATTAAAACCAAAAAAGTAAGCGCACTGAGCATAAGGGCTGCACTTGACAAGAATGAAGTGAGACAAAAGACCGTTGTGATGACTGTTCTTATTTTTCTTTGTGCTTCATTCTTAATCTCTAACAAAAACCAATATTACTAACATTTTTTAATGCGCCAGTATGTTTTTCAATTTTGAAAAAACAAAACTAGATTTTATATTTTTCAAATTGATCGTTGGCTTCTGACCCTTAACAGTTTTGGTTTCTGTCACAAAAAAACAAACATAAAACAAACAATAAGACATGAATGATGTCTTTGAAGAAACATGTACTTTTATTTGTGATTAAACACAATGAGTTATTAATATTTGTTCTTAAACACATCCAACCAAAATATTTACCTAAAAGAAAAAGAAAGTATATAAATGTAAGTTGAATAAAAGCAATTACAGGATGAAATAGATTTGTTTGTATTTTGATTCAATTGATTTTAAGTGAGCTTCATGTGTTCCTCCATGAGACTAATGACTAAGTTATAAAGCTGCTTTGGTAAGAAGTAGGGAAGCGAGATAAGATGTAAGACTCAGTAATGATTATTCCCTCACTAAAGAGAAAGAAAAAATGAACATCCACAGAGGACTGAAGTGTGAACTGTTAGTGGATATTGAGTGATACTTCAGACGATCCATTGCCTCCTAGTGACATTAGATTAAAACGGTGTCAGAAAATATAGTGTAGTACGAACAAGTAACATTAGGAACAGTCCAGACTTTGTGGAATCGTATTCATATTGATCCGTACTACTTTCCTCTTCCAGCAGCAGAAAGTTCTCAGGCAATTGTTTTTGTTGCTATAAATGGTTGCACATCTTTGAATGCTGCCATGTTTTGCTCCATACCGGATACTCTTCTAGCCCTTCCATCCTCGCCATCCCTCCTGTCCTTGTCTTCCCTTTGTATATAAACGCACTCCGTACAAGGTGGCTGTCCACGCCTCTGTGACTTAGTGAGTGGCAGTGACGAGTGACAGCTCTTCTCACTTTCTGTGTTTTTGTGAGAGTGCACGAGCAGGTGTTACTGAGAAAGACTATGTGTGTGTGAATACTCCTGGCCTCTCTGCCTCCTTTTATATGTCTGCCTGCCTCACAACAATAGAACATCCCTTACAATAAATAAAAAAAAAAAAACCTACACCTGATGTGGTGGAGACAAAAAACTTATGCCCATAAGTCTCTTACTTAAGTCTTAAGTCTCTTATTCTTTGAAATTGTCGTCCGTCCCTCCATTCATTCATCTATCTTCTTGCTCTGTATCCAAAATATGGGTCGCAGGTTTTGCTGGAGCCTATCCCAGCTGGCTTTTGGGTGAGAGGTGGGGTACACCCTGGACGAGGTGCCAGTTCATTGCAGGGCCACACAAGGGCAGCCAAACATTCACACTCACTCCTATGGAGAATTTAGAGTGATCAATTCACTTAAATCACATGTTTTTGGAGGAGAGAGGAAGCCAGAGAACCTGGAGAGAGCCCACACACACACATGGCAGAACAAAAACGTCAAACAGAAAGGCCCCAGGTGGAATCAAACCAGGAACCTTCTTGGTCTGAGGCAATAATGTTACCCACTGTGTCACAGTGCTTCCCAAGTTTTCAAAAAATTCAAATTCTAGAGGTATTTTTCTTGGATCATCCATATGATGTGCCCATGCATAGGACTTTCTCTGTCTGTCTCCTCAAAGACAGCACAAATAAATTCTGAAAATACAGTATGCATAAGGCTCGAGTAGCATGAATGTACAGTTATATGTGTATTTGTGTGTGTTTATAACCACACAGTGTATATGTTAGTCAGAATCTGGTTCTGTGTCAGCTGGCGCAAACCAACCTAGCATTAGGATTTTAAGATTAAGCTAATCTCAGAGCAGCCATTCTTTCTTGCTGCCAGTTCAGCAACACAGTGGTGCTTCTGCAGCTCTCAATGATGCTCCATTTTTTAATGCATGCAAAGGGAGATATTCTCAATGTAAGACGAGAGGAAGAGTTTATACATAATGGGTGTGTGTGTGTGCGTGCATGTGTGTTTATGAGAAAGTTTGCTTAGTTTTCTTTGCCTATGGCCAAAAAGTACCACGACTAGTGGGCAGCTCTCTGTTCTGCCATCTCATCCATCTTCATCAGAGTCATCGTCTCAGACAGCTGTTTCACAGCCCAACACTCACAGAAGACTCGCCTACCTGCTTTTTCAATAAACAGACACACGGACGTAAGCATGCATGCACGCACACACACATGCATACAAATATGCGTATGAACCTGCACACGAATATGCATGTGAACCTGCGTGTGCACACACACACGGAAAGGTACAGGAAAGCTATTTGCTCTGCAGTTCTATGCAACATCCTCGTTTAACCAGCAGTCCTCCTCACCTTATCCCAGCTCCCCTAGTATGTGAGCATTAACAAGCTGCACCATGTTAATCCACAAGCATTCTTGGCACATGTTCACATTACGAGAATGACAAACTCAGTTCTTTTTTCTTTTTACTGTTTTGCGTAAATGCGGCTAGACTGAATAAGATTTTTTTAATGTTGTGTGAAAATTTTAAAAAATCCCATCAACTATATTACGTTTAAATCACTTTAATATAACCCCAAATCGGATACATGTCAGAGTTTTGCTATTTTAGGGTGACCTGCAGGAATTTAAATGCTCACACTCCTCAAAAGCAAAAAGTATTCATATGCTGATCAGTTATAGTTGTTTCTACTCACTTGCCTGATTTTAAAATTTATGCTGGGGTCTCAGAGACAAAAGTAAGCATTTGCGTTACATAAGAAATGTACAACTCCTCATTTGTTGTTGTTTTTCTACTACAGGTGTATCACTAGTCACAGGAACTACAGTCAAATATATACAACCTGGGGTCTCTGTTTCTACTGCATCTCATGCATGCTTTATTACTGTTTGTGCTTTGCAAATGCTACAAAAACAAATTAACCGATACCATCAGGCTATGCAATATGAGCAAAACACTATAACAAAATCAATTTGAAGAGAACAAAAAGAGCTAATGCCTTTATGTGTGTGTGTGTCTTCTGATAGACTTTGAGGGAGAGTTAAGAGAATTGGCACTGTGAGTAGCATTTGTTGGATTAAGCTTGGGGTTGAAAACAGCGATTGAGTAAAGAGTAAAGAGAGTCAGTGGATTAAGGCCCAGCAGCCAGACATGAAGACCGGGATTAACCCTCACTTTAAGGGTGTGCAGATGAGGGACATTTCCCAAAACCCATCACTGGAATCAAGTGTGACATTTTGCTGTCGTATTTGGTGGTCAGCAGGCAAAAAGCCAAGATGAAATATTTCCAAAGCATCCACTAGTCTAAACGTGACCCTTGTGAAGCTGGCTATGACATGGTTGGATGTGAGCAGCATTTTCTTTATGTCTTTGTCACCACCATATATTTAAATTAGACAGTGGCTCAGACTATTAGTCTGAATTATGGCTACGCAGAAAAAAGAAAATAAACCTGTCGGATTATTTTTTCTTTTGGAGGGCTGAAGTTTTGGTTTGCTTAGCAGTTAATGCAGTTACTGACTTCTTCTCTAGATAGACTGCTCGGGTTAGCACGGCAGACAGCTCAGTCTGTCATTTTCTAATTCTGGTAATTTATTTTTCGAATAGACCTCCGCAGCAGGGGAATTCAGTTTACTTGTTATCCTATTATATAATTCTGCATGGTTTTTAATAACTATTTATGACAGCTGGCAACACATTTCTTCCCATGCCTGAATGCACAGATTTTAGGTTTTACAATCATTCCAATAAAGAATATTTTTGTATTTTACCATCAAAACAATAATCATTTGCCAGATTCATTCATGCATCAATCAATCAAGCAATCAATCAATTATGTTCATGGCTGTGATCATGAAACTTACATGAATCAGATGTGAGTTCACAGAATGACTGATGTCCAACACTTAATTGATGATTTCTGGTGTTACCACAAATATACTCACAAAAGATGTATTTTTTGAAAGAAAAACAGACATTATATGGTAATAAAAAACAACATTGTTTGGTGGAATACCTAAGGAATACTGAAAAAATCAACAACAAAAAAACAAACATAAACTGCAAATTTAAACCCCAAGAACATTCTGATTTGAAGGATTATCAATAGTAAGGGAATACATGCCTCACTTGTGTGCATTTTTTAACAAACATAAAACAATCTAAGAACACAAAAAGGGAGTTTATCGGTCTCATGAAAGTAAATATGAATATATAGCCAATTAAATGGATACTTTTTTTGTTGGCTTCAGTCTGCTCGATGAAAAACAATAAATACAAGAACATCATAGAGAGACAGAAAATTTTTGAGTTATCATTTAATATATTTAATGCATAGATCAACTAAATGCTTAAAAAATATATAATATGATGAATTTTTTTATGAAAATGTTCAAAAGATTAATAGAAACCTGTTTAAAATGGTGTCATTCACAGTGACTTATCAATGATTGCTAATTGCTATATAGTTGTATGTTTACATTGTGTGTGTTAGTGCTCAGGGGGCTATCCGCACTTTGAATGGACACTACTTATACTGGAGCATTTCACAATTAAAAGCCCAAGACATCTACGTAGGATGTATAAGTAAAAGCATTAGATTGTGCCTAATGATTGATTATATCATTCTTCAGGTAACTGCTTGCAGCTAGCTTCTTGAGTACGATGATTGTTGGGTGGTATTGTTGTATCTACACGTTTAGAAAGACATCACAAAGAACAATATACATTTGCTTTATTTCTGTAGTGAAAGTAAAAATAAGTTAAAACCTCAGGGCTGGTTTTGTTTAACCCACGTACACACAGTGCTTTAACATTTAAGTGTGTATTTTTCACTAAACACCACCTCTTGCAGTGTTAAGTCTTTATTTCAAACTGGCACTTCTACTCTGATCGACATAGGCTTAAAGGGACAAGTAAGAATCTGTCTTAATGCTTCTTAAAAAGAACTCTTGCTGACCTATGATCTCCAAAAAACACAACAGCCAAAGGGGAATCAAGAAACATCATCATTTGGACAAAAGACAAAACCTCAGGAATCATGGTTTATCACACACCAAGCCATTAGAAGCCAATATTTAGACTGGACATAAAATCCACTCTTCTGTAGATCAAAAAAACAAAGTAAGTCAACTAAAATAATCAAAGTATGAAATTTGAGACTCAGAGGAGATATTATGTGTTCCAGCATGTACTCACCACCTTTCTAGCCATGAATCTTTATTCATCAAGTGTAGAACATGGAATAGCAGCTCTCCCAAAAGTACCAAGACTGAGCAAGGGCATGGAGAAAGATCCAAAAATACCTTAGTAGAAGTGAACAAAGAGGCGTGAGATTGCGCCCTCACAGCACTTGAATGTTCCAAGCCAAACATTACATCGGCAAATGAAATACTTATGTAAGCATTGTACAGCATGGGCTTTAACTTAAAGAAGTATCTAATATTCTTCAGGACAAAGGAAAGAATTTTGTCAAAAGAACAGTACATCTGCAGTAGGAGTGAGTGACTGCCCAAGTCACCCAAAGTCATCCCCAGCAACAAAGCCTCATTTACAAATTTCTTCACTGGATTGATGTGACTCAAGGGAGCAAATTAGGAAGCTCAAAATGCAATGGTCTGCTGCACCACTCACCATTCATCTTTTAATGTCAGAATGCTGAAATCAATCATCCTCTCAAGTCTCATTAAAGTCAGTCAAGAGACATCATAGCACAACAGACAGACAGACAGACAGACAGAGAGACAACCAACCACTCTGTTTAGCAAGGATGTTAGGCCATCTCATTGCTTTCTGTATGTTTTATCAGTGGTACACATTTTCTATCCTGAAATAGTTGTTTTCCCTGATAATGACCATTTTGATGAATGTAAAATATTTACCTTTTATTTTGATATAATTTGTGTATTTATTTTATTGGCAGGTTCATAATAATCATATAATGATTAGTATGAAGGACATCCAAAATATACTGTACTTGAATGGGATATTTCCCTATTTCCTATACTTCAGTTCTTGTACTCATATTTACATTCATAATTTAGAGGAATGTTTTTCATATACATCATGGGACGAGGTATTGAAACAAGAGAGGGCAGAGATTGAGGGAGACGGAAAGACAAAAGAAAGAAAGAAAAAAAGAGACAATTACAGACATTTTGAGGCACAAGGACAGATGCAAGGATAGAAGAAACGAAAATCGGGCGCAGCACTTGGAGGGACATAAATTATACATTATGTATGCTAACAAGAGTGCATGGAGCATGTTCTTCATGGTATTGAGGGGAGTGGGGGGGATAAAAACTCCTATATGGAAACACTGAGGGAGATGGAGGGGGGAAGAGAGGTAGAGTTAGACAGACAGATAGACAGATAGACAGGCAGACACACACACACACAAAGAGAGAGAGAGAGAGAGAGAGAGAGAGAGAGAGAGAATGAGTCATTCATGTAAAAACCACATCCCCACAACATGGTATACATTCTTCGCTTGCATTGAGATCTAGAACCAATTATCGAACGGCTCTTAAGATATCTGACAAAAGGATTGCCACACATGTGCATGAACACACACACACACACACACACCTACACACACATACACACACGCATACACACACACACACACACACACACACACACACACACACACAAACACACACACAAAAAAAACAACATTTGAGTTGTAACTCTCCGTCAGTATCTAATTGAAGAGCTTAGATGCAATCCTGTTACATCCTGACCAATTTCAGCCTATATCCAAAAGTAATGCCTGAGAATTCAGAGGTTACAGCAACCTCCACACATGCCTAGCCGTTCCCTTGGAAACAACAGCAAGATGGTCCATAACAACCTGACTAATAAACTCTGTCTCTATTCACTGCACCTAATTCATTCCATCAAACATTTTGTCTGTCAATTTCCGTATAAATGTATGAATGAGAGAACATTAAGAGCACTAGATTCATATATCCTACTCATCCAGGGGTAGGTGCCATGCCGAGCCCTCCTAGCAGGACCACCAGATAATTGGAATCTAAAAATATGTCTGCTAGTAATGATTACCTGGTGTTTGTCACTAATTGCTCCAATGAAGGAATCACATTCTAAAGGGATGCAGTGCATGGACTGTTTTCAGTTATTTTTTATAACTGATAATTACCTGTTTCTCCAGTGGTGATATGAAAATTGATACTTTTACAGGTTTGAATTTAAAAAGACATTCTTAACATGTAATTTCTGCACACCTGTTTTTTTTTTTAAAAAAAAGGCTTAAATGTCATCAGCAAAGATGGATGTCTCAATAATTGATTGTTGTGTTGGGTGCATCATTTGCATGATGAAAGTGAGGTGCATCAAAGTATACTGCCCTCTACTGTACTGGAGGTTTTACAATGCTGTGCATTTTAAGTCAATGAAAGTAAAGTGAATCTGCATTATTGACTCTATATATTGATTATAATTTCATTATATGATGGTATCATCAAGCTATACACATCTTATTCTCTTACTTTTGTGTGATTTGTGTTAAAGATCATGCATGAATTATTTTGATGGTCAACTGTTGTGCTGAGTCCTGTCTCACCCTAGCATTTAGAAAGTAGATTTTCTTTGGTGATGTCATTTCCCAGTTGTTTTCATTTTAGAAAGCCCAGCCCCCATACCCCCAACCTATCTGATTAGAAAAAAAAAATCTGGTCTTTGGACAAATGGAGTTGATGACCCTTGCCATGTGTGTTTCGCTGAGCATGGCCCCCTGTGCTTCATAGCAGGTTCAATTTAATCTGCACACACAACCTGGGAAAAAAAGGAATCAAATGACCAATTAGGGTAATGTTTGCACCCTAATGCTCTTATTTGCATGCCGCAATAACAAAGGTTACAATACCCTTGATACCACACACACACACAGACACACACATACACACACACACACACACACACACACACACACACACACACACACACACACACAAACTTGCACAGCAACAATCTTGACACAGCAGTAGCATTTGTTTGCCCAACAGTTCAGTTTAACTTTCAGACATCCTCTGCACTCGTCTACGACCAGATAAATGTCTCAGTGCAGGTGAGTCATCATACTAAAAATAAAAATATGACTTGAATACCAATATTTGATTCAATTTACATCATATCCATAATTGTTGAGTAAAACTGTGATGATGTCAATTTAACCAAGTGTTGTCCAAGTTGATCATGTTTTAAATGGATGGGTTAAATGATTTTACAGTTAATTAAACTTTTTTATATGTGGATAAATTATTAACTGGCATGCTTAAAAAAAAAAACCATTACTAGTTATGGGTTACTGGCGAGGCTCGTCTGGCATTCACTGGAGCAAAGTACACAAGTTTGGCAAAAAAAATTATTTCACAGTTTTAGTTAGAAGTAAATCATGCCATGACATTTTTCCATTTACCAGTGAGATATACAATTTATATCTACAAACTTTATGAGTTAAACCAGTAAGTATGAGTGGAGCTAAGCTATCAGATAGACCTGTAATGAGGGCAAAGAGGCATACAAATCCATCACCGTCATGGCCAATTCTATGATTACTATTGATGCTGCTCATCAGGGATCTCATTGCCTCGCTGAGAATGATTGGTTCTGTTTGGGTGGGAGTTCCATCATGGATGTGACTAAAGCCTCCTGTTAAACTGTGCGTTTTTTTGTGATTGTGTGTGTATGTATATGTGTATGTGTGTGCATGTGTGTGTAGGCCTGTGGGAGGAAGACAGGAATGGGGAGTGTTGGTGAGGTTGTCTTGTGATTAATACTCCTATTTGCCGCTGCCTCTCCCTTCACAGCCATTTCTCAGCCCAAGGTTAGTTGGGAATATCTTGTGTGATTCTGTAAGAATATTGGAACCATAATGCACTACGGCAAAATATTTAATTGTTGCTATTAAATAAATAATATTGAATTTTTTAGTGCCCACACTGGATCTGAAAACATTTAGTTGGGTTAAGTGGTGGCAGTCAATTCATGCAGAACCCTTAAACTGTCAAAAAATGAATGAACACTGCTGTGTTGCATTAATTAACCTTATTCTCTGGTATGACTGTGGACTTAAAACAGTAATAGATATGTTATATGACCACCACTTGTCAGTGGTGTTAGACTGACTTCTGTGAAACCAAAGTGAAGGGGTGCCCTGGGGCAATAAACAACTGTGGCAGAAGTAGGAGGGTTGATTTGTTCCATTCGAAGAGGTTGACTTTTACATTTTTTTCGATGTGTGGTGGAAATAATTTTCTCATAATGCCCCACATATCACAAATAAAAGATTAAAAAAAAAAAAAAAAGTTATTCTCTCCACGCACACATAGGGAGAACATACAAACTCCGCAAAGAGCGGGACTTGAACACGGCAGCGACAGCGCTACCCACTGCGCCACCATTCCGCCCACAACCCAACCAATAGAAGTAATTTTATTTTTGAGAATGTGTCCATTCACTCCTTTTCACATTAATGGATATTTTCACAGTATGTGGTATACGTATAGTTCACATACATTATTGGCTGCTATGTGCTTCATTCAAAGAGGACACGCAGTTCTTCATACAGTATATGCCTATGCAGTTGAAAACTGATTCAGAACATAACAACACTATAGAGTGAACACAGTATTTTCCATTGGAGACATGAACAAGTATATTCTTAAGCATTTTGCTCTCAGCACTTTCCATCTTTCATTACTGCAGAATGGTAATGCTGACAGATTCAGAAGGATCTGTATGTTGCTTTTGCTTTCATTTAATGTTTTTGTTTAACACTAGCAAAATACACGTACATTTAACTACAACATCCAACAAAATATTGGCACTTGCATCAATTACCTGGTAATTAAGTTGCCTATCATCATCTGTCATCTGTCACATGGGGTTAAGCTTTTTTTCCCCATCATATTATCATGTAAATTAATGACTCTTCAATCAATTAACACACTGATTCTTCTCATTGCATGCTTTAGATAATCAGAGATAATAAGAATAATTAAAAAATGCAGTGCACAACTGTCATCTTTGACAGAAAGGACATTTAAATGTTCTCTCCTGGCTGGATTTGAGCTTTTCTCAGTGTAATCAAATGAAGATGTCTCCCTAAACTCTCCATCTGGCGCTTACATCCTTAAAACTTATTGTTAGCCAGTCTCAAGTGTTTTCCCAGCACAAATACTTTTGCAACTCCTGACTCCATGCCATGTCATGCTCAATTACACAGCAAAATGAAGAGGAGTGTATTTTTCTGTTTTAGATGTGTTTATCCCTTTTTCTCACTTTTTTTTCATCCCCTTCTACACCACATCCTCATTATCTCTATATTTCTGCCAGATGACAATTTGATTATGAAGAACTGTGGAGAAAAAGACATGAGGCAGGGAAAAAATGTATTTTAATAAGTGAAGTTTTGGCAGGAAGCATGTTGCGTGGCTATTTTCACATTTTGTTTATATTTATGACATTACTGAAAACACTTGCTGACTTGAAGAGAAAATGGAGTCAAGGATATATCTGGCATTGTTTCATGACAATCAGTGATAATTTCCATGTCTGAATAGTTTCACCCATATGAACTGGATTCAAATAGACATACAAAGAAGAACTTTATTAAATCCTCTTTTTACACACACACACACACACACACACACAAGCACACACACACACACACACACACACACACACACACACACACACACACACACACACACACACACACACACACACACACCAGTCAGTACTCCAGACTGTGGTCCATGCTGGTCTTGACCCACTCACCCAAGCCAAGTCTCAGTGGACTGAGCTGCTGCTGTCCCGTGGTAGTTTATTGAAGTAGACCTGAGTCTTGATCTTTATTAAAATACACAATTATTCGACAGGGCAGTGTCCTTCAACTGTGCTGTGATTCACTCTGATCTGAATCAGATGAGTGAACCACCGGGTCATGATGTGTGGATCAGAGAAGCGGGGAGTAAAGAAGTTATATTATAAATATTACATCAGATAGCAGAGGATGATAGAGAGAAACAGCCACTCCCGACTTCATACATAATGCTTTGTTCTGATTGTTGCCATAATGTCTAAAAAGTGTGCGAAAGCTTCCTCCGGCTTCAATTGGTGTTCTATGAATATCTGTAATGAGTTAATGGGGTGCATCAAATGACATCATGCTAAAATGCAAGAAATCTCTGCTTGTTTGTAATTTCCCCATTCTGACAACTGTTCGTCTGATCAACTTCAAATTTGGGATGTGAGATTTTGGGGAGTCATGGGACGCAATTCTTTCACTGCAATTTGATTATGCAACACACTCAATATTAGTACTGTACATTTATAAGAAAAAGGCAAACAGCAGTGTAGCAGTGGGGGTTAAACTTTGAGGTTCTGTTGAACCAGAGCAATACTAATAGAAATGGTGGGGCGCTATAGCTCCAACTCACACTACAAAAATGCATTCAAGCAACAAAGAGGGAAAAACGGGAACCAAAATATAACCAAAAACCCTCCATCCTCATGCATCAACTAGAGCAGTGTCTTTTGTCTTTACCATTTTGTATTTAGTTATTCTGTTAAAATATTTGTCATCTGTTGAGGCATATTTGGGCAACTAATGAAATCAACACGACATATTGAATAAAAAAACGTCAAATTAATTCATAAATACATAAATATGAACCAGAAAATGATAGAAGAAAGAGCCAATCCAGAGTGTCACCAGGTAGAGCCTCACAGATGAGTCGAGCGGGAGCTTTGTGCCCAACAGGTTGTAAGACAAACAAATAAGTTTAACAGCATGATTTGTTTTCTGCGTATTTTCACTTCATCTCGCAATCTACACAAACAGTCTAAAATGGGAATCACAAATACACTGAGTAATAATTTGGAGGATACACACATCAGCTGTGGCTGCCGCACACATGCATACAATCAGAAACATCAGAACACACACACAGACACACACTATGCACAGCAGAATGTAAATGAGTAGATTGGATGATAAATACTAGAAGATTGGAGGCGTCATTAATCTTTCAGGAGATGAGGTGTAGTAATTAATGTTGCTGACACAAGGCGGACGCCCATAGGGAGGAGTGTGACAGAGTCAGACAGGGGAACAGCAAGCCTCTCTGCCCGTGCTCAACACCCTCTTAGCGGGGTACCGAGGTGAACCTTCACTGTCTGGAAACACTGCGGATGCTTCGCCTGTGCTCAGCTCTTCTTATTCCTTATTCAAATTCTGCAACCCCTCTTTAAATAACGTGTTTCTGCCATTTTTCCTCAACTCCTGTGAACTTCTCAGGTCATTAAAAATAGCAACAGCTTGACGGAGACATTACTTATACCTTATGTGACAATAATGTAGCACAAAGGGCAAGTAAACATCCAGTGACACTTGAAAAGGATAAATTTAAGATACGCAAACTGCTTCTGGAAGCAGTACACACCAGGAATATACTGTATCGCTTTTCCTTTCGTTCTTCAGTCGACTACGGAAAAATGTTTTGACGTGATTTAAATCTATTTCACTTCATGGTGGAGAAAAGAAACATCTGAGTTTGAATGAAAAGAAAGCTCCGTAGCATTATCGGCATACTGTAGTCATAAATATTCAAATGATGAGAAACCACAGAGATATCCCAGAGTCAGAACACCAAATAAAGCTTACATGTAAACACGGACACTGTTCACTGTGTTTTCTAAGCAAAACTCAACAAATATAGCATGTATCTGCCAAACATAGATAGATGTGATATACTGACACTTGGTTTAGGCAGTGAAAGACACTTAAACTGTTGGTTGTGTTAAATAGTGTGTTTTAAATTGACCTTTAAGCCAATATGAAAATTTTTGCTCACATGAAGAACTGAAAGAGGAAATTACAAGGCATCTTCTTAACAAAGAAATACAATGACTTATTTTCTTGGTGTAATCAAGTTAGAAGTATCCCTATCCAAATTGACACCCCCCCCCCCACCAGACTTAATTATTGAAACACCAAACTTTTTTCTTTCTTTTTTCTTTAGAATTTTAAGTTTTCAAACAGCAACTCAATAGTTCTTGCTTTTGTTAACACAATTCTGATGTTGTTTTCTGACTCCATGGTCGACAATCACCGTCAGATGTTCACACCCTTTTCACTTTTTTAATAATGAGGTAAAAACATGCAAAAAAGACAAACAAACCAAACCCATCATGTAATATCCTCAGCGGAGGCAATCATTCAGGAATCATAAAAAATATGGTACAAATAATCCTGCTTTATGCCGTGCCCAGACTGTTGGGACGGAGTCAGTCCACTGAGGAGAGTCTTTATTTTGGCTTTGATTATTGATTTCTTTAACAGTGAGATTGCCAACCACATCCCATTCCAAAGATATCACTGCTCTGCCATGGTGCAGACTGGAGTCATTGCTTCCTCTCCATCCTCTACATGCATGATGTGATCATTACTTGTGTCATGGACAAATTTCTAACTTCATATGTATTCATCGTTTTCCCTCAAGGTTAGTTGCAGCTCGTTGCATCTTGGTCCAGCAATAAGGTGCACTGTGCCAACATTTACAACTAGAATGCACTGCTTTTCTTTCTCTAGTATTGTTATTAAAGACTCTTTGGGACAAGCTGGATCAGAATGAGCCGAATGTAATTTAAATGAGAACGAGTATCAGCTGAGGAAAAAATGTTCCAATACCTGGACTAGAGATGAAGGAGTTCTGCTGGCATCTCTTTGTGATAATAGCCAGGCACCAAAGTCGACCTCCTCTTTACAGACCACTGTGCTGCATACACACATTCACCACTCAGTCTCATTTGAGTGTTTACTTGTGACAATTTTGCTCATGTATAGCATAATGTTAGATGTTTGGGGAACAGGTTGAGTGGTTTATTCTTGTATACATGTGAATTGGGTCTCATTCCAGGTCAGGAAAATGGATGTTAAGAACGTGTATACGTGCTGCATTTCTAAACAGTCCACCAGGACTAAAAACAGCTACCATCAGCTCACTTCCAGCTCAGAACATTTGCAAAATACTTTCAGCCGAATCACTCAGAGAAGATAGCACATTCCAGACAAGGTGCAGTGGAATGGTGGGGCCTGAACTCTCATAGCAGCTGGATTTTTTTTCCACCAGATCATCTCCTTGCTTCCTCTGCACCTCTATAAAATACCTTCACTCAGCCAAGTGTTTTTGACAAGAATGCACTCACAAGGCTGACTGCACATTTCCCTGTTAGCTCACCAACATCGGCTGTATCTGGTCAGATATATCATCTAGTGTCAGTTCATTTATAAAGGAAAATGAAGGTACGGTTGTAACCTACAAATGATCACACAAATTTTCGTGTCAAAAAAAGTTAAGACAGAAATAAAATGGCATATTTGCCATGAAGATATCAATGTGAATTTTATTGCATTCTTCTTTATAACATGCATTGTGAATGTAGTTTATTTATTTAAGTTCATGATTAAGATATTTTGTAAAAATCTTTGATCTGAAGCTCTGAAGCTGTTCTGTAATTAGTTTTACAAAAATAATATAAAATAGTAATAGCTCTTTAATAATTAAAAGTAAAGAAATAACTGCTGGATTAAGCACCACAAACATCTAGTTTCAGTACCTCTTCTTCTAATAATAGATACATTACTATCGGAATACATATGTACTTTAACCTTTTTATGCATGTAAATTGTTTAATATTGATTTATACATTTCATTTCATTTTGTTTGATTTGTTCTTTTTTTTTTTTTACATGTTTTAAGTAAACCTCAGTGAATGAATGAATGAATGAATGAATGAATGAATGAATGAATTGATGGATCAATCATAATTCAAGCATATTTTACATGAAATTTAATGACAGAAGAAAACGTGCGATACCTACAACTGCATGGACTGAGTCACGATCAGAGCATCTCTTATTCTGGCTACTGTTAACTGTAATAATTTCCTGCAGTCTAAATAAAAAAAATAGATTTCAGATCTGAACACTGGTCTCATTGGATGCTTGTGAGTGACATGTGAAATTTGATTTGCACTTATAAACCAAACAAGTGTGACTTGCATGTTATTTAGTGGATAAATGCAAACAGTGGCAGCACAGAATCAAAAGTGCCTGTTGGAGTCCACTCAAACAGAGGAAATAATCTGCATGTTTTTACTGGCACTACTGTGTGTTGATTGGCAAATGTTTTGCTTGAGTTATTCAGTCATGTTTGCTTGTCAGTGTAGAAAACAATTTTTTTTCTGTTGTTTTTGTATCATCAAACTGAGCACAACAAAAACATTCTGGCTTTGAGTAGGTGCATTCCTGTTGAAAATTTCCAATTTCCAAAGCTTAAGCCTCACTTCCCAAAGACTGTCGTACTTGAGGAATCAAGGTGTATGTCTTGTGGTTTGTTTGTTTTTTCTTTTATAAGAAAGACTGATTGAATTGATTTCATTCTAATGATCTGGAGAAAAGTACAAATAATATTTCCTTTCACCTAAAACAATACCTGAAATAGTATTATTCATGTTAGTCTTCATGACGTCTGCCGCTCGCTCTGAACGCTGCTCTGGAAGTCTAAATGGCATCTACGTATGCAAAACTATTTATTTCAACATCCCAAAGATTTTTTTTAAGGGAATAAATGACAGGATGCCATCATACATCAGGAATGTATCCAAATCCCTAAGGTCATCCGATCCGAAGGTCTTTGGCTGTTCTTCCATCTGCATCGTACAAAACAGGGATCATGCCTCTACGGCTTTGTTACCTGGATGGTGGAACATTCTCGATGTAAATGTCAGGGGTGACAACTGAACTGAAAACTCAGGAGAATGCTCTTTTAACTCTTAGAACCATGCAGTCACCTTTTAGTGTCACTCACCTGGTAGGAATTCCTTTCAATATATAAGCAAACCAAGGTGTTAAAACACATTCTGTCAGTGCAGTGAAAGCTATAACACCTGAACATAACCTCACCTGGTTTTCAAAAGACTCTCTTCCCATGTATCTACAGCCTATGTAGCACGTCTTTTACTGGTAAAAGGGCTCTGATGCTACATATACCAATACAAATGCTAAATCTATTAATGAAGTTTGAATTCAAAGTAAATTTGCTTAACGCCTGCTACTCAGAGAGATGATTGTCATCAGAGGCCACTGCAAAGTCAACTTGCATTCCAATTTATGCAGTAACCATGATATAATCAGGACAATCAGCTGAGATTGAATGTTACTCCTAGAATACTTCCAAATAACTCCCAGCTTTCTGCATTGAAGTCCCTGGCAGAAGCTCTTTATCGTAGATTGAAGAGTCTCACATCTTCACACTGAACAACTCAATCTGACATTCAGTAATCAATCAGAAAAGTAAGACTTTACACAGGGAGCGGCTGATGATGGTGTCAAATGATTTGTACTCTGGACTTGTGCTTTTATTCATTAAAGAGAAAGAGACATCATTGAAAAGAAGAGTCATACACATACAACTGTTTTGTTCAAATTAAACATAGATAAAAAAGCCAAATTAAATTTGAGGGACAAAAAATCCAAAAAGTTTTTAAATGACATTTAAAAAAATTATGCTGAAGAAGAAAGTAAGCAGAGTGCACATGGACACCGAATCACTGAGAAACTCTTATTTATGTAGCTCACAAATCCTCTAATTGTCATGTAATTGAAACTGCACTGCATTAGTATTTCAATCTCAGCCTCTCATTCCATTATAAAAAGAAATCGTACCAGTTCTTGGAAGTGAAGCAAATTTATTAATCTCAATAAAGGACTCAATTCTATGCGGAACTAAGTTATAAGAATGCTCAGACCCCAGATGTAATTGACAAACAGAAGTGCTACACACACACACACACACACACACACACACACACACACACACACACACATAAAGAGATGTTTGTAATATCACGAACAAAGGAAACAACAACTTTGAGAGAAGACTGAAAAGATTCAGTGAATGCTGATTACTTGCCTACAACCCTGTCTTATAATCAGAGCTGAAAAAGCTTATTTCCAAAGATAAAGTCCGAATGAAAAACAAATTACAATATATAAAGATTTCTAAATGAGAATTGTGTAGAATCTTCCAGAATTTAATGAGCATCAACACATTTGGAGGTCATTTTTTTGCTGTTGTATTTGAATGATCCGAGGTTTAGAAGGAGAAGCGGCTACACAAAAGACTCTAAGGGAACAAAAATGAAGTGAAACAGTGACTAATGAGAACAGTCCTCCCGTCCCACTAAGCATGTCACAAACCCCCTGCCCCACATCACTACGTTCATGCTCAGAGAAATACAATCTATCATAATTATGAATGCCTGCCTATATTGATCACATGTTAGTCAGGCAACACTGACGGTGAGCAGCAGAATTAAAATAGATGTGTGAGCACCAGCCATGAGCCCAGGGACTTCTACTTCAGTTTGGTTGAGCAGCACATGACTCTACAAGCCTTAAATGTCATTTTGATAGATTTCTTTCCCTTTCTCTGACTCTCACTATTGCACAGACACGCTCACAATAAAGAAAACCTCCTTGTGCACGCAGTGTATTTTTCATGTTTGAATAAATTGTTAATAATAATTGTCAGCATGTTGGGGTACAAGGCGGCCCGGTGGCGCAGTGGGTAGCGCTGTTGCCACACAGCAAGGCGGTTCCGGGTTCTAGTCCCACTCTGGAGTTTGCATGTTCTTCCCGTGTCTGTGTGGGTTCTCTCCGGCTTCCTCCAACCTCCAAAAACATGAGCTTCAGGTTAATCGATCATACCAAATTGCCCGTAGGTGTGAGTGTGTGTATGCGTGCTTGTCTGTGTACATGTGGCTCCGTGGTGCATGGGTGTCGGCCCAGAGTGTACCCTGCCTCACGCCCCCAGTCGGCTGGTATTGGCTCCAGCACCCCGTAACTCACGACATCGGAAGAAGCAGGTATAGAAACCAAATGAATGAATGAATGAATGTTGGGATACATTAACAATCTATTCTCATTAACATTAACAAATCCCCTTCTCCTATCACAGCTACCTTCCCACTTTTGGACTTTTTTCATGGCTCAGACAAGTTAAACAGGATAGTTTTGAGTTTTCAAGCAGTAAAAAAAAAAAGATGAAATTTTTCACCCGGCATTTGACATCCTGCAATGTAAAATTTATTTTACATTTACGACTTAGAATCATGTAGTCTCACACAGATTGTAGATTGTTGCATAAAAAATAATGTAGGAACGTCATTTTTTAAAAAGATTTTGTAAGCAAAAGTGATGAATTATAATATTGCACAAACGTGTCCAGAAAGACACACTTGTGTCTTTCTGGACTACCACTGCCTGGGAGATTGGTAGTCTTTTCTAAAAAGACTACCACTCTCCCAGGTAGTAAGGTATCAACCCATTCTGTTTCTTTGTTCTTTACCAAGATTTCTGAACAGATTTTAATAGATTTTAATATTCTAATTAACACATTCTCTTCATTTTCATCTCACATTTGCTACCATTCATCGTACCTGCCACCTTATTTCTCTACTAAAAGTGTCAGGGTGACTCTATCATCTTCTGCGGAACAGCTGAAACCTTGATGGTCCCTAATGATTTAAAGAAAAAAAAAAAAAACTAATAGGACGGTTGTGCGGTAATGACAAGAAAATGCGAGAAGAGAGGAGAAAAAGTGATGTGGTTGTGAAGAAGAGGTGAGAAAACACATTCGAGGGGAAGAACGGCTGTAAGAGAATGTGTTGATAGGATTAAAGTGAATTTGAATCAGGGAAGGAAAGAGAGGTATGGGAGGGAATGGCAGTAAAGAGAGTTAGTGTAAGCTTGGGTGAGAGATGTTGTAATTGCAGTTAAAACAGACAGAAACAGAAACAGACATGGTTACTGAGAGAGCATGATAAAGAGATATTATAGATATCAGAAGTATGAGCATTTAACGTATGTAAAGGAAACGTATGTAAAAAAAATGCTAAGTAAAAAAAAAAAAGTTTTGGATTTCTTTTTTTTTTTTTACAGGCCAGACATGTCTGGCTTCATAATCCTAAAAAACCAATCATGGGCACGGGTTAATGTGTTATCACCCAAACAAGCTGATAGGCTACAGCCAGCTGGCCAGTCATTACATCCTGCCTTTCCCGCAGCAGCATATTGATGACCGAAGGAGTGAGGTAGAGTGTAATTACACCAGGTGTAAGCACGATCACATACAGTGATGCACGTCCATCCCAATCACGTGCACACACACACACACACACACACACACACACACACACACACACACACACACACACAAACAAATAATAAGAGGCAGGGTCAAAATAAACAGATTAGTGTTTTCAACATCTCTAAGATTACAGCTCTGCAGGAGACAAGACGAGAGCGATGGTGGAAAACAGAGACAAGAGGGAAGGAATAAACAAGTCCTTGTTTTTCTGTCTATCTTTCATTTCCCAGCTAGCAGTGGACAGTGGCTCGTTTGGTATGTGAGTCACACACAGGCAGATGCAGACACACAGTCAGGGAAAAAAAAATAAGTGCCTTTCTTTTTTTCTTTTTTTTTTTAAATTGCTAGTTGGTGGGGGTAAGTGCTCTGCAGCAGTGTAGTATAACCACAAAAAAAATGTACAACTTGAAGTGATGAAAAAAAAAACAAGGGGGGTCCGAAAGTGAGAAAAATAAATATGGGAGAAAATGGTAGACAAAAGTAAATAATAATAAGTAAAAAAAAGAAAAAAAAATCTGCAAATTTAGCACTAGGTCTTTTCTCTCTAGGTAAAGCTGACTCGTTGTGGGTCATTTAAATACAGAGCGGTTCATTTGAAAGGTTCACTGAATGGTTCAGCAGGAGCCGAGTAAAGATAATGTTGTTAGATGATCTAAAAACTAGCCAGCATAGTTACACACTTCAACACACATGGTGAAAAAGCAGAGGGAGCAGGCACAGAAAAGGCCTCTGACAAATTCAATTTGTGAGAGGCTAGAGCCAGTGCATGCCGACAGGCCTATATTAGTATTACTCATATGATAGAGCAGCTCATCCATCACACATAGTAGAAAATATAGAGAAGATATGATGAGAGGGAGGAGGGGGGAAGTAGGACAAGAATAGAGGTGAGAACACTGCAACTAAATAGCATCTGCTTGTCTTTAATCTGTCTTGTGGTCTCATTGAACCATCTTTGTACTGTAAACGTGGAAAACGTGAGTCTGTGTCTGTGTGACGGAGTGTGTTCATTACCGCCGACCTCAGGGGGAAAGCCAGATTATTAGAGCCATTGTTTTGTGAAGGACAAAGCCGAAGGTTGCAATCCAGCCTGCCTCCACCTTCGTATCCCTTCTGGGGAAAATGGTGACGTATCAAGCAGGGAAGGTTGTGGTCTGAAATATATTTTACTCCATATTGTAATTTAGGTCACTATTCTCTCAACAGGCTTTCAATTCTATTTTCCTCTCTCTCCTCTTAGTGATATGTCTTCCTCCAGCTACAGCTAAAGAAATACATGGAAAAGGTGTCTGTCTGTCTGACTTTCTGTCTAATTTTTGTCTATGTATGTATGTATGTATGTACACATTTGAAACATGAGTAGATGCAGAAGGACAGAACTACAGCTACTAATACTACTACTAATAATAATATGTACATACGACCTGCGGGCCAGATCCGGTTCCTGCTCTAGAGACACCAGAATAAGCAGTGCTGAGGGACATATAGGGAATAAAGGTGTCACACAGCACCAATACTAAGTGGCTGTGGGGTAAGGTAAGAGAGGACCACAGAGACATCCTACAAGTACCAGCCAATATCACAGAGACACACATCCAATGAGCCTCAGGCATGAAGAGCTAGACTGAACCAGGACCTGACATGATCCACACCAACTGGCTGTAAAAGCTAGTGTGTTAAAGCCCACCACGGCCACTAGGTCACACAAACACAGGTCATGGTCATGAAAGACCCACACAAAGGAGCGATACCTTTAAATTAGTGGCTGACAAGCTGCTTCTCCTCAACATGGACGCTTCTCTCATACACACCGATGGAGACCTTCATCCATCCATGATCATTCTTTCGTTGGTTAGTACAAACAGAAAGAATGACCACACAAACCTACTTCACTACTTAGTAGGGAATCTGACTGCCCAACCTTAAAAGCTCCCCCACGAGGTTCATATATTCAACTAAAGTGGGGCATACTCTTATTTCTGAATCCATTAATACAAGAGCTAAACATGGATGATGTGTGAAGAGCAAAAAACCAATAAAGCATAAATTGAGGATTCTCTTGTAGTCGTCTGCTGTACATGATGACCGGATGCGTCCCACATCTGGGGCAAAGAAATGTTGGTATACTTTATTTTTGTTTCTTTTACATTCTCTCTTCAGTTTCCCTCCCGTGATGATAAATGCTATCGTCATAGCTACCTCCGCTCCACTTCACAGTGACTACTGAGCAAAAAGCTAGTCATGTGTGCACCCTCAGGGGTCTGCATCCCTCCATTTGCGTGCATGCAGGCATTCATGTGTGTCTCTATGCATTTATTTTTTTCAACCCTTTCCTTGTTTATTACGTGTCTTTCCTCCTGTGTGCGCTTTATCTCCGTCTTAAACATTTTGGTATCTGTTGGGCAGATCATATCTTTGAGAAATCTTCATCACCATTTCAGCTCACTTAAAATGTAACTGATTAATCAATGTTTCAATCAGGCAGAAAAATGGAAACACATTAGACAATGTGTTCCTGTATTGTTCTCTTGTGAATCTCTACAGACAGCCAAACACACACACACACATACACATTTCAATGGGTAAGATTGCTTAGACGCCCAAAAGCCAAGGTCAGTCTCAAAGTTCAAAAACCATCACTTTGTTTCTAAACCAGTCTTCAAATGAATCCTGATAGAAGTCACTAATGCAATCAACCTTTTAACCCCAATCCCAAACCTCCATTCTCTAGGCGGGGCAATGTGGACTGTGATTGGGGTAAAGGACAGTAACATGCTCCTTGGAGATTTATGGGACTGTACAAAGATAAAAAATAAATCAATAAAAAAAATGTGTACATGCACAGAAACCCTTGTGTTGTTATCGCTGACCACAATTGTTTGACGTAAGATCATTTTTTCACCCGTAACACTTTCTTTAACCCCGACCATTATTTTACATCAAAGCCTGGTAAGTGATGCTCACAAGTGCCAATTTCTGGGTTCTCTGATCTTGAAGTGTCAGGACGCCTTGGACCCAGCAAGATGGAGCACACGCAGCGCAGAGGTTGAACACACACACACACGCAAATACACATACACGAATGTCTGCCTGCTCTGTGTCACTGCTCTGTTTGAAAGGAGTGTTTATTGGCTCTCACTCGGTCCGCAGTAAATCCTCCCAAGAGAGTGCCTGCCCCCTTTGGGTCAAACTCATAACGGCGTTATGTTTGATCTGAGGTCTGTGCAAAAAAAAAAAAAAAAATTCAGAAAAAAGCATTGCTTGTGGGGCAATGTTGATATCAGGACACTTCTTGGGTATATTATAAAACAAAAACTCTCCAGAGTTGGGATTTAAATATGTGGCAGAGGAGGTAATTAAAATTAAATTTGTCTGGCTCAGTTGGAATTTTATCAGACATGAAAACACCGGCAGTTACAGGATAGAAAAACACAATGCCACACAGAAATTCTACTTTGAAACAAACCCAGTATGAAAACATCAAGTGAAGCGCCATACTGCAGATCAGCTCACTCAAATCAGTGAACCTTAGCCAACCGCCTCACAGTGTTGTAAGATCTTCTGAAATGTTTGAAGCGTCTATTTAATGTATGTGTCTTTTAGAAAGACAAGGCTAAAACAAAACAGTCTCTTCATTGTATGTTTTTTTTGTGTGTGTGTGTCTCTCATAAATGTTCTTTTGTGCTAGTGGAGCTCATCACAGTCCAGAAAGGGGGCTGAGCTCTAATTTTGTGGTGTTTCTCAAGTCTATACTTAACAGAGCCACAACCCTAGACCACAGTTCACTCCCACTCAGTTTAACTCTATTTTATAACTACCAAAAACCTCTACTTCTCTCGAGAAATACATCTGGGACACAAATGAGGGCCTTTTGAAATCTAAACAAGTGGAAACAGGGACACAGTAACCTTATATTTAAAGATACAGCCTCAAAATTATTTTACATGGCACAGCCAAGCTTAATAAACCCTGCAATAAAAATTGAAGCCAGCTAAACCAACTTGAAAGCTATCGAAGTAAAGTGAAATAAATGTTCATGTAAAAATGCTACACAGCAAGATGTGAATTCATGCCACGCTACTCTTAAAATTCTGTATCTATGAAGTGAATGCTATGTATAATCACTGATACTGCACTGCTTCATTGGAAAACTTGAGGATCCCCGTTTTATCACAGTTTTTACACTATATGCAAAGCCTCAAGTTTAAGTGTGTTCTTTTGTGTGTGCTCATTGTGTGACTGGGGTTCAAATATGAGACATTTCAGACACAGGACGATGACATTCCGCCATGTGTCATGACTCACTGATGAAGGCTTGTGTTGGCCTTTAGATCAGTGCACGCTGCATAGAGGGCCTCTTATTGCTGGCTTCTTGACGTTGCTTGAGGTTAACCTCGGAGATACAATAACACCAATGTTCAACCTCCTTTTTCTCTCTTCTTTCAGGCTGACTTTCTCTTTCTCTCCTCTCAAGCCACATATCCTGAGTTAGCAGGAGGCAGCGTTTTCATGGTATTCACCATTTGCCCGGCAGAGAACACCCAAACTTCAGGTAAACATGGCTTCTACTAGGGTTTATGCTGGGAGTCGAATATTGTGTGTTCTTCCTTAGAGACACACAGCAGTGAAGAAAAGAACAACAAAATTATGTATTTATGATTTACATCCTAATTTCAGTGTAACACACTGTATTTAATACACTGATTTTGCATTGACATACTGGTATTATGAAACTATGTCAAATGGAGTCATTCGTTGCTTTTCCAACAGCTCCGAAAAAGTTGTGGTTAAATTACATTTTTTCCTTTTTTTTAAAAACTGAAACTGGTGCCTTAGTTTTTGCTTATACAGTCACAGATTTGGGTCTATTTGATGTGTGTCTTGGTGCTTTGGTAGAGCCTAGAAGAGCCAACTGCTCCAGGAGCTTAGATCTTTCCAATAACCTGAGGGTTGTGTGTGTTTGTTCAGTGTTTTCCTGTATGTGTGTGTTTATATTCCCGATCTAATGTGGCATCTAAAAAGATGTGACAGCTCTTGCTGTCTGCAAAAGGAGTGCAGGCTAGTCTTGAGCCACTGTGGAGGTTGTTTACACCGCAAAATATGAAACATCACATAAGATTGGACTGGAAGCATGGGCTCTGGCATCGAGGGTGATGAGATTTAACAGCTTTCAAGTTTGTTCTTTTTTGGGATGATTATATCTGTTATGACCATAAAAAAACAAGAAAACGTGCAGCCCTACTATTTAGTATTTCATTGTCCTGATGACATTTTTCAATGACCTGCATAAACACAACAAGACTGCCTGTAAAAGCAAAGAGCCAATAAAATGTAGAAGTTACTTTGTCATTGGTTGGAAAATACAGAAGAAAAATGAAAAGCTTGAAAGGGCTTAATCTAAATAAGCACACTGCCTAGGTAAGAAAATGAACTTACACATTATTTTGTTGGATCACTTTTAGTTTTCAGTATGACATGCGTTCACTGTTTCATTGTTTTACAAACCTTTTGTAATGTTACAGAATTTATTTTCATCAAGAGTTGCATCGATTTTCAAGATCTTGTATTGGTGAAGGGAGAATTGGGCTGTTTTGTCTTTTTCAGCACATTGGGAGGTTTCTCAATGAGGTTAAGGTCTGGACTCAGTGGTGGCCTTAACTCTGTCACCATTTGAGCCTTTTAAATCCCAGGACTGTCTTGGAATATTTCCATGCCACCAGGGGAAGTTAACTTTCATCATTCTTCAGGTAATCAGATGACCTCACAGACCTCACCAATTGAAGCAACCGCAGATCACAAAACTGCCCCCACAGACTTGTACAGTCGACACGAAGTATGATGGGTGATCACTTCATCAACTTCTCAGGGTAAATCTGGACTCTGACCACATTACATTTTATCAATTGCTTTAGAATGTGATTTCACCAAATATTTAATGTTTATCCAATAGAAGACACACCTACCTGCATTTGTTGGCCAGGCAGTGCATAAATAATGTGATAAGAATTGTTAATTTTAAATCAAATCTGACTATATGCAGAACGTTATACAATCTCTGTATAATCGCCTGTACAGCACTTTGGTCGACTAAAGATTGGATTTGATTGGAATCTCTATTTATAGGAAAAGTCACCAATGCTATACACATCCAAAGAAAGTGTTTTATGACATGTTGCTGAAAACGATTTAGATGAGATAGGTTGAGAAAAAAGCAGATAATAATTCTTTTTGTCACCCTCTTTCATTCTTTTAATCTTCTGTTGTTTTATGAACAGCCAAACCAGTTGTTCATGACTCCAGCAACCACATGAAGAAAGAGAAAGCAGAGGGGTGGTCTCCCTTCCAAGTGTACACTCAGCCTGGTGCAGTAATGGCATACTAATTCAGACCAGATGCATGGGTATGGGTTATCTCCACTGCAGTCTTTTATTGGAGTACTGCCTAGTACAAATTAAACTGAAAAAGTGAATTTACTGTGACTGTACTGTGACTTGTGTTACTCAGTCTACGAGGTATGTGTGTTTGTGCGCAAAATGGATCTGGTTATGATAAAGTGACAGTGAGCCGATAATGTTTACCTTGATCTCATTCACATTATTTCAATTTCACAGAGAAAAGAAGCTGATCACTCCCTTTGGTTCATGGTGTCTTTCTGTTCTTCACCTCATCCCATTAATTTGTTTCATCTTTTTACATTTTTTTATTCAATGTCTACATCACAATATCTCCTCATCCTTTCTTCTCCCTTCTTATTTCTGTTGCTGTTTCCCATCATATAATTATATTATTATGCTATTATAGAGTATACTCTATGTATACCATAGTAGACATTGTGGTGAGACAATGTAGCAGCAGTGCTCTCAACTAGAAATGATGGCTGTGAACATTAGAGAAAAAAAAAAGTAAGCTGGCTGTTTTACTTCACTAAAAACTAAATATATTAAGGTACAATGTGAAATAACCTCAAACCTTTCCTGTAGGTAGCATAAAACATAATTATTTTTTTATTCTTATACTTGCTTTTGTTGCTATCTACACCTGTGTCTATGTATGAAGTACACCAAGGTAAAACTAGTGAAATAAAATGCAGTAAATCCACCGTTACTCAGTATCATGGTCTCAAAAACTCCGCCTATTCTGCTAAATAGCCAACTTGATTGGACACTGCGGTCGAAAATCAAGGTTGGGGAAGTATGAGGTATGTCATCTAGATCAGTGGTCCCCAATCCCCGGTCCGCGGACCGGTACCGGTCCGTGGGTCATTTGGTACCGGGCCACAAAGAAAGAAAAAATAATTTGCATTACTTCCGTTTTATTTATTTCGGAGTCTGAAAGATGTTTTATTTTGAAAAGTGACATCTGTGCGGAATGACGCACAGGCGAATGCGTGCGTCTGTCTCTCTTGACAGGTCTCGGTCACATGGCAGGTCATCAACCGTAACTCCTAAATGAAGCGCCCACAACCGCGCCAGTGTTCTGGATTAAAGTCCATCCATCCATTCTCTTCCGCTTCTCCGGGGTCGGGTCGCGGGGGCAGCAGCTTGAGCAGGGAAGCCCAGACTTCCCTCTCCCTAGCCACTTCGTCCAGCTCCTCCAGGAGAATCCCAAGGCGTTCCCAGGCCAGCCGGGAGACATAGTCTCTCCAGCGTGTCCTGGGTCGTCCCCGGGGCCTCCTCCCGGTAGGACGTGCCCGGAACACCTCACCAGGGAGGCGTCCAGGAGGCATCTTGACCAGATGCCCGAGCCACCTCATCTGGCTCCTCTCGATGCGGAGGAGCAGCGGCTCGACTCTGAGTCCCTCCCGGATGACCGAACTTCTCACCCTATCTCTAAGTGAGAGCCCGGACACCCTGCGGAGGAAACTCATTTCGGCCGCTAGTATCCGGGATCTCGTTCTTTCGGTCACGACCCACAGCTCGTTACCATAGGTGAGGGCAGGAACGTAGATCGACCGGTAAATCGAGAGCTTTGCCTTTCGGCTCAGCTCCTTCTTCACCACAACGGACCGATACAGAGTCCGCATCACTGCAGACGCTGCACCGATCCGCCTCTCCATCTCCCGTTCCATCGTACCCTCACTCGTGAACGAGCCCCAAGATACTTGAACTCCTCCACTTGGGGCAGGATCTCATCCCCAACCCGGAGAGGGCACTCCACCCTTTTCCGACTGAGGACCATGGTCTCAGATTTGGAGGTACTGATTCTCATCCCAACCGCTTCACACTCGGCTGGGAACCGAACGGCTTGATGAAGCCAACAGCACCACGTCATCAGCAAAAAGCAGAGACGCAATACTGAGGCCACCAAACCGGACGCCCTCAACGCCTTGGCTGCGCCTAGAAATTCTGTCCATAAAAGTTATGAACAGAATCGGTGACAAAGGGCAGCCTTGGCGGAGTCCAACCCTCACTGGAAACGAATCCGACTTACTGCCGGCAATGCGGACCAAACTCTGACATCGGTCGTACAGGGACCGAACAGCCCTAATCAAGGGGTTCGGTACCCCATACTCCCAAAGCACCCCCCACAGAACCCCCCGAGGAACACGGTCGAACGCCTTCTCCAAGTCCACAAAACACATGTAGACCGGGTGTAGAGCTGGTCCACTGTTCCACGGCCGGGACGAAAACCACATTGCTCCTCCTGAATCCGAGATTCAACTTCCCGACGGACCCTCCTCTCCAGAACCCCTGAATAGACCTTACCAGGGAGGCTGAGGAGTCTGATCCCCCTGTAGTTGGAACACACCCTCCGGTCCCCCTTCTTAAAAAGGGGGACCACCACCCCAGACTGCCAATCCAGAGGCACTGTCCCCGACGTCCACGTGATGTTGCAGAGGCGTGTCAACCAGGACAGCCCCACAACATCCAGAGCCTTTAGGAACTCCGGGCAGATCTCATCCACCCCCGGGGCCCTGCCACTGAGGAGCTTTTGGATTAAAGTCAAGCCAGCTAATCCTGAGATCGCCCGAAAAGTATCGAAAACCCTGTTTCCATTTCCAACCTTCTGTCTTCGTGAAGCGGGATTTTCTGCAGTGACCGTAGAGAAAACCAAACTGCGGAGTAGACCGGACGTCCGGAACACTTCAGGTGCACTGATTGTAAGTCGTTATATTTCAAAATGAACCTCAGAGCCGTCACTTCAATCGAGTTTTTAATATAATTATACAGTATCTTACAATTATTTTGTTTACAGAGATGTTGATTATCAGTTTATGAAAAAAAAAAAAGGTTTATTGTCTGTTGATATCTGCATTTTACAAAAAACCACTGCGGATGATTTATTATTAGACTACAGCTGTCCTGGCGTCATTAACAATGATTGAGCAAATGAAGGCCGGTCCGTGAAAATATTGTCTTAGATGAAACCGGTCCGTGGCGCAAAAAAGGTTGAGGACCGCTGATCTAGATGGTCAAAGCAAGTATTTGCAGACTAACAAGGTTAAGCAGCAGTGTGTCATGTAAGATGTATTTGTGTCTGTGGTTGTCTGGCCTTCCTGCTTTCTGTCAGCATATCTGAATCTGATTACCTCCTAAACCAGCTGCTACAATATTTATACATAAACCCTTTACTCTGTTCTTTGCCAGAATATCTACCGGCCTTTGTCTTTTTTGTGTTTTTGTGAAACTCTGCTTTTAGACTTGTTTGCCTTGGATCTAGTTTACCTCTGTCTGCTTACCTGAATTCCTGCACCAAGCTAGTTTTCATGTCTACAAACTTCAACTCTGATGTCCGCAGTCACTCTGGGCCACCCCTTTACCCATCTTCACTACAACAAACTATGTCCAGTCCAATACAATGATTTTTGTGAGTTATTCTTTTGGATCTACTGCTACTGCTTCAGAAAACAGATGTTTTCACACACTGTATGGATGTGAAAGCCTCACTGGGTACTCTAACATCTGATTTGAAAGGAAATTAAATGGACTTAAACCACAACTAAATCAGTCATTTGTAAAATTTGCAGACTCCCAGTGAAAATGTTTTGCTGATTTTCCATCTTTTTCTTATAACACGATGAAAGAAAGCATCCAAAATATTCATTACAGAAAAAAAACAAAAAACAAAAAAACATTTTATTGAAAGGCGCTTTTCTCGACACTCAAGGTCACCGTACAAGATTACACAAAGTCCATTTTACAATCAACAAAATAAAATAAATATATAAAATCAATAAATAGAGCAATAGATTTTAGCTGGAATATGCAATTTTAAAAAGATGTGATTTCAGTTGTGATTTGAAATGGGGGAGTGAATCGATATTTCTGAGTTGTGGTGGTACTGAGTTTCAGAGACTGGGAGCAGGGCGGCTGAATGCTCTGCACCCCATGGTAGAGAGACGGGCCGGAGGGACAGACAGGTGCAAGGACGAGGAGGATTGCATTTGTTTGTTTTATACATAATCTATATGAACTACGAAAAAATTATCCCAGGTACAGAATAGAGATGAAATTTTTTTTACCATGCTCTAGTTTTAAGATGTAGGGGCCTTATTTACAAAGAGACACAATAATTACTTCTGTTTTCAAATATGTAATAGCTAGGATGTAGCTAATTTAGCACTTAATTCATTTCATATACTTATGCAAATCAAGTTACAGGCAATTTTCAAATTTAAATACCTGAGGCACAACCATTGCTAATAGTCTCAAGGCAACAGAGAGAAAAGCGGGGATGGTAGCCTGCAATTCCCCACTGAACAAATTGTCTGCCAAAAAGACAAGAGTGAATAAGTAATAATAAAAACTCATTGATAAAATGAAATGACTAAACATTTTCAAAAATAATTAAACATGAAATGGTTTCCGTATCAACAGAAATTATTTTCAGCAATCTTCTCCACCATGTCCTGATTATAACTGTGCCTCAATTAATGTAATACAAGAAGCTTGTTAAAAGTCAGCATGTGCGGTCAGATTAGCAGAAATCAATGTTTCTGACTGTGTTTGTGTCTCTGATTACATCATCGCCCCAAAAAGGTTCAGCTTATTTTTAAGCGAGGTCCCCATTTAAAACATTGAAAACGATAATATAAAATTTACTAGAAGAAAATGACAGTTCCAAAAGGCTTTTTACCCTTTTGGCAGAAGCCGTCAATGCATTTTCATTTCATTTTATTCCCAGAGCTGATTGAATTTGAAGGACTAACAAAACTCCATAGCTACACCTGCTTCCCACCACTGTTTAACACCACTGTTACCTATATGCATATGTTATTAAATTGAAACTAGAACATACAGTCGCTTCAGGTTGGACTAACAACAAGCCCCTTGACATCTTTCACATGTACTTCTTGAAGTGATGATTGTGATTCACCAAAGCATCCATGGCATGAGCCCATAGAGCACAAGTGTGGCTCCAGGAGCCAACAAATGGATTCTTGAAAATACAAGAACAAGGAAGGAAATCATGCACTGATTTTTTTTTTCTTGCTTTTGGCCAGATAACATTGGCAGTAAGAGAAATGCAGGAATGGCCTCTTAGGGTGTATTTGCTGCTGAGATGTCAAACTGTGTGCTGTAAAATATTGTTTGGTGATCTCCTCTGGTTAACCCATGTTCAAAGAACTGAAATGGATTCTCCAATTTCTAGCGAAAATGTATCTGTGATGCTCTCGGCTAGTAAACCTGCCAGAACAGCTAGACCTTTAAACTTCCTGGCAACGAACGGACAGACCTGAGTTCGAAATTTTTCACGGGAGTTGTGAGAAAGATGAACTCCTCCTTGGCGTTACATTTTTGTCTGCATGAATTTCTTAGAGGAACTCGAAGTTTAACTGCAGAAGTGGAGTCAAAGTTTTGAAAACAAGCTTGAAGTGAATGGATCATTATTGCACAAATAGCACCTCAGAATAGAGAGTATCAGCAAAAATTATTGACTCACCTAGAGAGAGAGAAATAGTGAGAACAAAGGGAGAAAAAACATAATTAGCACCATAATGCATTTAATTACAGACCACTTCTTACAGTTAATTTCCCTTATTTAATTCCAATATTTCCAAAAAGACCACTGCATGGTGATCAGACAGGTAGGACAGACAGACAATAACTAGACAGATAGATATCTAGATACAGTCGAGGGGCGTGAGGCAGGGTACACTCTGAATGAGAATGAGATGTATTCTCAGCTGATTGTGTATTAATCCGCCAACACGTGGGAAAGTACAAGATCCGGTCTCAGCCAATCACTGTATCCATCCACCATCTAGCGGTGGTGACCCAAAGATTGGCTCACATCTCAGATTTTCGCTTGTATGTCAAACAAAAATATGAACCGAGCAATGGCTCGTATCTCAAAAACCTCATATGTCGAGCAGCTTGTATCTCAAGATACTACTGTAGCTAGTTAGTGCCTATCTAGCTTTACAGCTAGATGGATGGATGGACGGACAGAGACAGAAGAGACAGAGACAGACAGAGAGACACAGACAGACAGCGACAGACAGAGTGAGACAGAGAGAGACAGACAGACAGACAAACAGACAGACAGACGGATAGATTCTCTTAAGTCTAGTTCCACTTATCTATGTGAGTAGATCATGAGTATATGTTAAACGGATATGGAAATGGAGAAAAGGTAAGCGTGGACATAGAGTGAGAGTAGTGGGTAATGAGCCCTGGTCTGAAGTCAAAAGCAAAGTAGAGGCTCATCTCCTCCACTCAGACGATTGCAAAATTAATGAGGCAAAAAGAGGGAGCCTTAAGAAATCTCACTATACCTTTTCAAGCCACCCATGAGTTTGCACATTAGCTTGGGTCATTGACATAAACTATTAGATAGTCAAACTCACCTCAATAAACAAAGCGATCTTCAGCAGGTGGAAAATAGTTACTTTTGTCAGTGAACACATTAATTCCTCTGTGAATTGACTTTATGTCATCATGAGCAAATGCCCAGACACAACCCGCCTTGCTGTCGCTGTGCAACAAGCTCAGCTCTGCCTGCAGCGGGAGAATGACCAGCGTCTACCGCACAGCGTATCCTGAGGTGTGTAGCTGCATTTACATGCATTAAGCTCCACTAATGCATTAATGGATGTGCAACCCATCAAGAGACATCTTGAAAAAGTGCTTACAAGGTTTATGTGTGTGTGTGCTCAAGTGTGGTCTTTTCTAATGTTTCAACAGTTGTGTTTGTCATGATCTATGGAGAGGAAGAGAAGCTGGTGAATTATGGTCTCTGATGGGAGACTGGCAGAAATGTGAAAATCAGGATCCTTACTCTTGAATACACCGTATAACATCTATGGTCCTAATTTGAAAACAGTGCAAAACGCATTGAACGCTTACTAGAATTAAATTCCTACTATAACTACTGAATTACTCCACAAGTGCAAATGCATACACGTGTACACACACAGACACACACACACACACACACACACACAACTATGGTAAGAAAGAGAAGAAAGAGGGGGGAGTTATTGTCAGTGGGAAGTTATTATCAGAGAGATGGTCACCACTACCACTATCTTCACTAGCCTTCGATTTATCGATCATGATAGACAGTAAAGTATCAAAGGCACGATATTTTACTGTCTATCATGTTGACACAAAACAACAAGGAAGTCAGAGACTGCAACATCCCGCGACACCCCTGATTTCAAAATTTCACCCTGACCTACTTTCATAATGGTTGCAGCTATGAATTCTATATTGAACTATCAGGTATATAGCTTTTCACAAAAGGTGAAGGTCATCATCACATTTCTGTGCCTCTGGATTCCTGAAAATGTTGCTTTTTGTTTTGTGAATACATCTCATCAGGTTTTAGACATGTGTATCTAAAAAGGTATAAAAGTGAAAATTTGACCTTGACGTAGTTTTTCAAGGTCAAGGTTGTGATTTAATTTTCATCTCCTTTCCTCCCTGAATATAACGCCTTTTGTTTCGCCTTTTTATCTTATTCGGTTCCTGAGATATGTGCAAAAAATTTATAAAAGTTGAAATTTGACCACCTATTGTTCTCAAGGTCAAGGTCATCATCTCATTTTTATCCCCTTTGCCGCCCGAGTAATGTGCTTTTTCTTTCATCTTTCTATTTGGTGGACGGACAGATGGACGGACGGACGAACACACAAACACTGACAATAACATTACATCACCGCTTAGCAGGATGTAACAAAAGGGGGAGACAGATGTTGGAGAACCGTGAACACAGTGGTGGTGCTCGGCGGGGTTCATGGTGGAAAGGGGAACTGCAGGGCAACAGTCAGACGCCGCGTATTTGTTCGTATTTCCAAATGATCGCAAGTAGAATGCTAGAAAGTTGTGCACTACCGAGGTGGTCCCCCGACTTGAAAATTTGAAACGGACTACCGGGGGGGCACAAAAAATTTAACTGGACCACCAGGGGCACGAAGAATGAGGTTTATGGAGGTTCCTTGACCGTTCCAGACCTGGACAAGGTCGGGCTCCTTGGGACTGGAGGGGGACAGGGGACCTTCGTCACGTTTTCAGAGAACAGGTCTTTCAGAGCTCCAGGGCTGACGTGGGACGAATTTCCTTTTTGCTTAAGACCGTCAAGCACTTGTCACTGGGCACAGTGAAGGTCACGAAAGCCCCTCTTCTGGTTTTTTGTTGACAATGAAACTTCCAGGCCAGCCCAGGGACAAACTCACTTTTCGATGCCCAGCCACAGGAATGTTTTATACTATCAACAACTCATGTTGGAGTCTCTTGGTAAATCAAAATGATTTTTGCATTTTTGTTTTAAACAGCTTTTAAACATGGGAGGGGGTTGGGGAGTGGGTGGTGTGAGGAATACATAACGAGGGTACATTATTGAAGTAGCAGCTTGAACAGTAAGTAAAAATTTAGTTGCACGGTATATGAGCCATGTCAAATGGAACATAAAAGATTTTTTCGGTATCTTAAATGACTTGCTAAAGAAATTACTGATTCATTGCCATCAGCCGTGATTCATCAACTGATACATTAAATTTTAATTGTTGGCTTGCCTTAATAACACATCTAACTCATTGCACTTGTAAGTAAATACAAGCTCTAAAAAATCTTCGATACAAATGGCTCTTAAGTATTCATGGCTGTGTTTGGTAGCAATTAAAAATACCCTCTTTAAAAAAGGTTCTCAGCTTTCAGTGACAAATTTGTGGCAATTATGCATCTAATTACATAGCAGAAGTTGGTTAATGATTTTCTGATCATTAGAGTTTGTTCAAACGATCGATATTTGGAAAAGTCAATATAAACCTGCATATTTTTACCCCTGGAGACATCCAGAATTCTACTACGTTAAATGTCACATTGTCTCATTTTCCTCATTTACTTGTATGCAAGCAAAGTGATGAAGTGAGACATGCTGCAGAGTCACAAATCATCACTTAGTGTTTAATGTTTGCATCATCATTATACACGCCCATTGTCCGTGCTTTGCTGAAAACTGATTTATATTATACATTTAATCTCGGAGACATTTTAATTTAAATGTTCAAGGGTTTTCTTCAATACATCTTGAGCCAAACAGACTGATTGTGATGGCTGTGCATACTGTTTTCTAGTTTATCTTCAACTGGACAATATATTTTTTTTCCCATCATTTAATTTGTGTGTTATTGTGTCTGTAAACATCCATATACTGCATGTTTACACATGTACCCATGCCCTGGAAAGTACCTGGTATGTTTCACTGAGTCAGAACATTATTAGTTTATATCTCACTGTCTGTGGAAGCAGCCCAAAACCTCAGCTGCACTCCAATTAACTCAGTCAGCAGCCAAAGACTGAACTCTGTCAACTTCCACTCTTTGTAGTTCACTGAGTGTTTCTCTGCTTCGAACCACAAAAGCTTTGTCCCTTTTGCTCTGACACACTAACACTACAAAATAACCAAGGCCCTGTTTGAAGCCAAAATAAAAATGAGACAGCACAGCGACTGCTTTGCTTTTTTACAATTTGACTTTTCACATGCAATTTTTATTCATAAATGGCAGAAGAAAATCATTATCAACATATTACTTTATATTTTAAGTGTATTCCATCGGAATTGGGTTGATTTGAATGACTGGAGTAAGAAATGGAAAAATGTTCAAGGTCTGACATTATATAAAATATGTATTTTTCCCAATATAAATACCAGTCACTGTCCTATCAACAGACAGGAAATATTACCTGTGAGATTTGGGGCCTGCTATGACATCATAGTAGAATATTAACCACCTCCAGGAAGGAGACACTACATATACTCAGAGTTTGCACTGCCCACAGCAAATCTGATTGAAATCCGATTTTCTTCTATATCCGATTTTTAGGGCTGACTGTCCACACTATTTTTAGCAAGTGTCCAAATGCGATCTTACTCTGTTCAGACTGGTCCACATCATTGGCCGATCTGACGTGGGGGACGGAGGCGTTATCCATGCTCTTGCAGCGCGTAGAGCGACGTCACAGACAGTCAAATCCAACCGGTGTGTTTGATGCTGTTCAGACTGAGACGCATATGTCCAAATGAGATATGAAGCTACCTCCCAAATGTGGTTTCAATCTGTCCCGCAAAACTTGGATTTCATGTGGTATGGGACTGTTCAGACTACAAAAGAGACATCCGATATCAATCTGTATGGGCTCAAAGTTGGATTTTGGCGACCAATCTGAACGCAGTCATAGAGACACGCACACATAGGAACAAAGCACAGGCAACACCACCCACTTCTCGAAAGGGACGTGGTTATCACCAACTCATTTGCATTTTGTCCACTCACACAGACAGAGGGCTGAAATGGTTATATACATGATCCAAGTGGTATTTTAGGTAAGAAATTTGATCCATCAGAGCCTTATGTAAGTCTTCTTTCCTCCAGTGGACTGAATTTGTTTATTGGTTTTTGAATTGACATATAGTTATTGGTATTACATATTTTTTATATTTCCAGGATTCCTATCATCAATATCTGAGTGCGCTGTACAAGGGAGTACCTCAGTGATTAATAGTGGGAATTCTGGGATCATGTTGAGCAAAGGCGACTCTAAATGCAATATTAATGGGCTGGATTTGGGTTATAATCTCCTAAAGTGTGTGCAGCGTCACTTCTTTGCACCATGTGCTGTCAAAGAAGCTTTCATTCTTCGGTATGTTATGGAGCACTCGCTCGAAATGCGCATGCCTTTACAAAAAATATCCTTGAAAAAAAAAGGGAATTCATCTGCAGTTCCACTAGAAAATGTAATCTTAAGTGGTTCTGAGAGGTTTTAGAATTTAGTTCATTTATTAGAACACAAATTGTATGACAATAATAATAAAGTCTAAAAACAACAGGGTAGATTAAAGAATCTCATCTGGAAGAAAGAATATTTTCCTCTAAAAGTGAAATAATACCTTCACTGTTTTTAGTGGCAAATTAATTGTGTGAGAATGTTTTTCCCTCCATGAACTATCTGAAAATATCCTAGAGGGCTTTGGCATGAGAATGAACTTGAGATAAACATTCCACACAATGCAGATAACCCCCTTCATTCTGTGATCCGTCTCACTCATTACTAGTTTGATAATGTTTGGTTGCAATCAACATACTGAACATATACCAAACTGCAATGTGGGTAGATGACTTCAGTGACTTTTATTGATCCTGATTATATATTACACCATGACAACGCTGCATGCTTATATTCTCTTAGAATTTACAATTTATAATTAAAAAGAATCTCTTATAGTAAGACATCAGAAATAAAATGCCTCTTGCTGGCAATGGTACACAAAAACAAAAAAATAATTTACAGCAAAAAAAATCTGAGGTATGGAAGTCAGTTAATTTAGATTTTGTCCTAATTCACTGTCGGGGTAAATTAATTCCTATGAAACTATACAATCACACACACGCACATGCACATACACACACATAAAATACTCTTTGCCTTCACACTCTCTTCCTTTCTCACACACAGCCAGACACACACAGTTTTAGACTTTTAAACAGGGGGTGTTTGGTTACTGATAACAGCTATAATATAGTTCTAATGAGGCACCTGCCAGGCTGTAACGCTGTTAATTCACTGGTAGATTCAGCTGAACAGCTAGTCTCCTCAGCTCAGTGGGAGATGGGGCTCATGCAGAGAAAGAGAGCGAGAGACAATTTTTTTACATGTCAGATGATGCAGATTTAAGAAACAACAATTAGCTCAAATAAAAAAAAGGTGATTTGCACCAAGGTGTCCTCCAGCACCATGAACAGCATTGCCTGCTACTAAGCACTGCAGGTTGCAAGCATGATGCTCATTCAACAACGATGTAAAACAACACACAAACACGCATGGGACTCATTTTCATCTGATATCAAAATGAGATCTAAATACAAAGATCCCCCTAGATAATAAACCATTCTACCACACTCTTTTAATCCAAACGCAGCTTTTATACATATCACTTTCACGAGGCTGTGCCATTTTTCATGTGAGCGACACAAAACGGTGGAGCAGGTGGGAAGGTAGCACAGTCAAGAAAAACATATAGCAGGTGCAGCCAGTATTTACCTTCAAGGTGTAATGCAAGAAAAACACTATCTTTATAAGTTGTGCATTCGGATGCATACATAGCCACATGAGTTTGGTTCCTATCCCAGTGAGCCAACTTACGTCACAATGAAGGACGGACTATGGCAACATTATGTGGATGGAATTGATTTAGTGATTGTCACGCAAAGCTGCGTGTCTCAACCCTGTGACTGCTTCCTTTCACAACTGCAAACATGTTGCAGACGTTGCACCTGAGTGATTACTCTCTAATTCAGCCAAACTGCTTCCTGAGGTCATCTGGTATGTTGACATTTCACTGTTGTGAGCATTAATATCATTAGCATGTCTATTTCTGTTACACAGGCACAGAACTAGAACACATAACTTGGTGTAAATGATCTGCTACAGATTGCTAACCCTTCCTGATGCCGTATCATAGTATATAGAAGAAGTCAGAGGGGCGTTTTAACCTGGAGGGATACTGTTCATCCTGCTCAGACGATCGCACACCAATTCCAACAGCCGCTTGAACTGTAAATCTTTTTTTATTTTGTTGCACGAAAGTCGAACATAAACGTAGCACTGCAATGCACTTTTCTAGTGACATAAGCCTGTAAGTTAAACTTGTAATAAATCATCTTTTTACCTCCGCCAGAGAGTAAATGTTGATGTTTACCTTTATTTGTGTGATTGCCAGCTGAATTAACCAACGACTAAGGGACGGATTTGGATGAAGTGCAGAGCATATCCTGAAGGTGATTACATTTTGGTGACGATCAAGACCTGGAAATTTTTATTAAGAATTCTAGTATATTCAATTCAATTCAGCTTCAATATGGAAAGGAGTTTTCATTATTCTTTGCAATACTACGCAATACTTTAAAAATATATTAAAAGTAAAAAAAAATATATATATGTACATAATTAACCTCCTTCACAACCACATCCAAATGTTATGGGCATGGCAGAGGGTTGTTTATAGTGTACATACCATAGCTGCCTTTTGAATGGTTTGTACTGTCCTCTCTTCCCAGAAAGATTCTGAAAGAGTCTGTCATGTGATCTTTGCTCCTCTATTTCTGGTCACAGTTGTTGCCTTGAAACTGGCTTCTTCAATAACACATCAGAGACATAGTGTAAGCACACACGCAACATTTCTGTGTGTACGCGTCTGTGTTTATATGTGTGTGTGTGTATGTGCGCACGTGTGTGTGTGTATATGAATGTGAAAGGGAATGAATTTAAAAAGACCAAGGGAAGGATGAGTTACATTGCTGTAACCAGAACAGCGAGGTGACAGCAGGTTGCTAAAGAATTGATGAGTAGAGAGGGGACATGTTTCACCTACGAAATTCCCCACTGTGATACATGTCCTTCCTGATGACTTCCTGTCATCAATATCATTACATCCTGCTGTGGCAAGTTGAAAAAGGTATTTGGTCTGGACTCTCACCGGTCTGTGTTATGCCAATGCTCAAAGAGCATGGAGCTGAGAGAGGGGGAATGTGATAGTGAAGAATACAAGAGGATTTCACGAGGATTGCATGGTGAATTATTCATTTCCAAAAGTGCTTCTCCAGTTTATAAGCCAATTGTAAATGCCTTGCTTGTATCTCTGCTTATATCTCCTGTTGTTCATACCATTAACTGAAAGTCCATAAATCATTTTATTGATTTCATGCTATAGCTACTTACAGTATTTTTTTTCATCAGGTGTTTACGCTGGTAATACACAGTACACATGATAAAATATACAGTACACATGATTCAAAGCAATCACCTAAAGAGGGTGTGCTTCTTGGCCACCTTTCAGCAAAACCTCCCTACAATCTGTTAAAACATCGAATCAGCAGGTGTTCCGTGATGTAGTAAATAATATTTCAGTGTTTGAACAAAGGAGAGCCAGTCCAGCGCTGCGCAGCTATCCTGTCAAACACATGATGCTCACAAATAAGATGACCCTTCTGTTTGAAAAGCAGTGAATCAAACTCAAATCTAATATTTCAGACACAAATTTAATCACAGCCGAAGCCAAGAGGCCATCGAGGATTCTTAGTGGCCAGGCTTGTGTAAAGATTTGGTGCCTGAAATTTCACGAGAGACAAAAATAAATAAATAAATAAATACAATAATAATAATAATGATAATTATTATTTCCACATGAATTACAACAGATAGGATATCCTGAGCAATCAAGCTCGTTGTTACATGACTGAAAATTCTTTCCTATTTGACATTATTCAACACGGAGACCCTGTAACAATGAAATTAACAACTACCCATGATCCCATGGAACTTCACTATGACTTCCTTTTCTTTGATTTAGAAACATACTGGTAGAAACTGCTCACCCTAAACTGATTAACATCTTTTTAAGAACTAAAAACTATCCTGCTATAAACCAATAAGCTTGTGTGTGTGTGCGTCCTTCTGTGATAGGGTCATAACTAAAAAATAACAATGACACAATATGAACTGAAGGTAGTAAATATTTGTCATTAGAAACTAAATTTGAATTTCTTGTTAAGCATCGTAGAGCTGCAACTTCACTTTCAAAACTGAAAAGTAAAGAGATTCAAAGTGTCTCCTCAACTTCTACCTGTCTCCCACAGAATTTAGTTACCATGGAAACAGGGAGATTAGAAGGAAGAAAGTTTCGTGAACAGGGAAGAATTTTGTACAGTGAGGGTGGGTGGGTGGGCAGATCAGATTCTTATTATACAGAATTTGCACAGTATGTTTTTAGCCACACTAAAACTGCCCTGGCCTTACATAAAGTCTTAAAGCCATCGATGGAAACTTTTGGATAAGCTAAAGGATGTTACAGCTACAGCAGCCACTCTAACTTATCCATTACACCACTGTTTCACTTGCCTGTGAATTCTGGGTGGATAAACAGCTTAAAAGATCAAATAAAATACACAGACATGATACCAGTGGGCTCATGGCTTAGCCTTTAAAATGTCATCTCTCAATGCATTACTTGTATTATGCATTTTGAATTTCCAAGTGAGATATCCGTAGCATCATGAATATAATTGTTGAGAATTTGATTTTTTTTTTTACTTATTGTGATGACCCATAATAGAAGCTTTTGTGTCAGATTGACTCTTTTTTGTCTTTGCTTTTCCCGTTTTTATTTTTATATTATACTGCCAGCCCTCCATTTCTATTGTTCTGCTTGTTCCGTGTCTGAGTGGGTTCCCTCCTTTTCCTCCGACAGAAGTTAATCGGCCTCTTTATAATTACCCATTGGTTTGATTGTGAGTGTGAATTTTTTATGTCTTTCTTTGTATGTCACTGTGACATCCTGACAACTTGTCCAGGGCATACCTTACCGCTAGTAAAAAGTCAGCTGAGACAGACAATAGCTTACACAATGACACTTGACCCACCATCAACCCAAAGACTCCAAAGTGGTTTTTACTGTACTATTTTATACCTTCTACTACTGTAACTCAGGTTAGTCGACCATTCTACTATTTCTCAAGGTCACTGAGAAGGCCAGTGGTGACTGATATTCACATGTGTGTGAATGAGAGGGACCCAAGTGGAAGAGTGAGGTTACAGGGAGAAGAGATCAAGAAGGTGGAGGATTTTAAGTACTTAGGGTCAACAGTCCAGAGCAATGGAGAGTGGGGAAAAGAGGTGAAGAAGCGTGTCCAGGCAGGATGGAATGGGTGGAGAAAAGTGTCAGGTGTGATGTGTGATAGAAGAGTTTCAGCTAAAATGAAAGGAAAGGTGTACAAAACTGTGGTGAGACCAGCGATGTTGTTTGGTCTAGAGACAGTGTCACTGAGGAAAAGACAGGAGACAGAGCTGGAGGTAGCAGAGATGAAGATGCTGAGGTTCTCTCTGGGAGTGACCAGGAAGGATAGGATCAGGAATGAGTACATCAGAGGGACAGCACATGTTAGAGGTTTTGGAGATAAAGTCAGAGAGGCCAGACTGAGATGGTTTGGACATGTCCAGAGGAGAGATAGTGAATATATTGGTAGAAGGATGCTGAGTTTTGAACTGCCAGGCAGGAGGCCTAGAGGAAGACCAAAGAGGAGGTTTATGGATGTAGTGAAAGAGGACATGAAGGTAGTTGGTGTGAGAGAAGAGGATGCAAAGGACAGGGTTAGATGGAGGCGGTTGATTCGCTGTGGCGACCCCTGAAGGGAAAAGCCAAAAAGGAAAAGAAGACTGAGAAGGCCAGTGGTTCACAGCTGGATTCCTCAAGGTCTATCAGATGTTTTAACCATGATGCTGGGAGTTTTGTCCTTAAAGTACAAAAACTTCTATTTCTAGGAGGTTGTCTGCACAGAATTCAACATAATATAATGGAATATCAATGTTACAATAAATCCAACCAGTTATTTCTTGACCAAAATGGCTAAAGAGGAAATACAAGTATTAATATACAGTGCATATACAATACAGTATATACAGTGTGTGTGTGTATATCTTCTTTTCCTTTCGGCTTTTCCCTTCAGGGGTCGCCACAGCGAATCAATTGCCTCCATCTAACCCTGTCCTTTGCATCCTCTTCTCTCACACCAACTACCTTCATGTCCTCTTTCACTACTGTGTGTGTGTGTGTGTGTGTGTGTGTATATATATATATATATATATATATATATATATATATTGTGTATATATATATATATATATATATATATATATATATATAGTATATATATATGTATATATATATGTATATATATAGGGAGAGAGAGAAAGACACATATATATACATATGTATGTATATATATATATATATATATACACACACACACATATATATATAATATATATATATACACACACACACACATATATATGTATACAGTTGGTGAGTACATTTATGCATTAAAAATCAATAAGTCAGAATCTTTAAGAAAAATTTAGCCACGCCGTCACCTAAAAAATCTTTGCAAATCTCAGATTTTATACCATAACTACATAGAAAATATGATTTTCACCATCCCTATGTTGTGCAAATTTGATGAAAATTGAGGACGGTAGAACATTAACACTTATATATGGCACAGTTCGTGCCAATGCCTGAAGATCAATTTATCAAATGCGCTTTGAGAGTTTCTGTTGACCAACTGATTTAAACCTTGGTGAACTTTCCATCTCAATACAAAGTTGTAATGCATCAGATGATGAATGATCATCTTGAATAATCCCAATGAACTCCGTTCTACCATTCATTTCTTGAATGGCAAACAAAATATGATGCTAAATAAGACTAGGAAAGCATTATCATCCAAAGACATAGCCAGTGTTTCATTCTGATGAATATTTGACTTTTGGGAGTAAACAATCATGCCTCGGATGGTAGCGGAGGCAGAAGGGAGGAATGGAACAACTTCTGTATGGCATTCACAAAGGACCAAACTTAATGGAAGTTTGAATTACCATTTAAATAGGATTTCTTTTGGGGGAAGGGGAGGCGTCATAGAGAACGATAAATTACATTGTAAACAATGTCAAAACAGTTTAATGACACATATGAAATGAAAGTACACACCCTGTGCTGTCTTAGCTACTGAGTGATATAAAGAGTGCACTGAATAAATAAGGAGGCTGCCCGAGGAAAAAGGCGACTATGCAGACTTGTTTTGTCTCTAGCAAGGTCTGCACTTTTAATTGACTTCAATAAAAAACTCAATTACAGCATTCTGGCCACCGGAGGGAGAGAGTAAGCGATGGAAAGAGAGCGAGTGGGAGAGAGGAGAATAAGAGGCAAAGGAGGAAACAGGGGGATGAGTGGATGACGCATGAGAAAGGAATGAAGGAGTTATTGGGTCAGAATGGTACCTCAGGGGGAAATCAGGACAGCAGACAAGCTTTTATACAGGCCAGTCTGTCTAAGGGAATTTCACAGAAAGGTGAATGAAAAAAGACTGACAGAAGAAGTAGAAAGTTAAGTGCTTTGTCAGAATCTTCTAAGGTTTTCTTTTTTTAAAGCATTTTATTCTCATCTATCCTGTCTTATTCCAATGAGACTGACAAAGTGATTGAAGATGAGGAATACTGAATCAAGTAAAATCAGGAAGCAGTCCCACTCAGCTGAGGTGCTGATTTTTGCTTCCGAGGAAGTCAACAGGCCTGGCAGAGTTTTGAAGAGAAGGACATGAATAGACATGAAGGGAATAGAACAAATGGAGGATGTGATGTGAGAAGAAAGAAACAGAGATTCTTAGCAAAGATGAAGCATCCGGAGCAGAGAACAGTGATGCTCTCAGGCCGATAAAGCATGACTGATCACGGGTCTATTGACAGATTAATGTGTGTGTGTGTGTGTGTTAGTGCTTGTGTGTCTGTGGTTGTAAGTGTGCATGTGTGTGATTGATGTTCGTGGAGGTGTGAGACTGTCGTGGGTGGAAGCTCCAGTGGAAGTATGAGTCTTTCAGGTGTCCCCCCCCCAAAAAAAACTACACATTCTCTCTCAGCCCAAAGCAGTCAATACAATATTTGCGGACAGTGAGACAATATTTCCGCCGTGTGTGTGTGATTGTGTGTGAATGCATGTGTGTGAGTGTGTGAATGCATGTGTGTCAACAGCAAGCTGTTGTTCCCATGGTCGTGTGTTATTGATTAGTCATCTCTGTGGGCAATAGGAGCTGTTATCAGGCCTGACATGGAGACAGACGGGGGTGGATGATGCATGGGACGGGAAAACTGTTCAGACGCAAAGATAATGGAGCTACACACACACACACACACACACACACACACACACGCCAAAACACACATGCACACACACACACACACACATACGGCAAAGATGGACGAGTACACACTGGCACATGCTCCCACAGATTTTTCAACACACAATAGACCTGTTACACAATTGACTGCAAATGCATTGGCACCGATGGATTTGTTTTCAGCACCATGGACAGCAAATCTTGAGCTACGCCAGAACACACTGCATATGGCTAATGATTATTTATTGTAGTGCCCACAACTAAAGTCAGCCATAAGTCAGGGAAGTTGAGTGTAGAAGACCTCAAGAATGGCAGTGAATCTGCTAAACCACTCGTGACAGTGAGGACAAAAACAGAATTTATCAATGAATGAGAGCCTACTGTGATGACGAAGCCAACACTTCTCACAACAAGCCACACGTGTGCCCAGGAGACTGGAACTTACCTGGAATGAGAGAAAAACAACAGTCAGAGAGAGAAAGAGGATTAGACTCAAATAAACTCACAATACATAATGTAGAAGAGAGTGTGTAGTTTGAGGATTTAAGGCCAGGACTGTGTTCAGACACCAGATTTTGTATTTTTTTTTTTTTTTTTTCATTTCACACATAGAACAGACATCTTGCAGAGCATGAGGAGATTTATCGAACTGGACAAGAAGCAGAATGGATTATAATTGTAGATTTCACATTTAACACATTTATATTTCCAGATTGTAAGTGATGGAGCCCTTACGACGTGCAGACGCAAATCAAGCCATTACCCACGAACAAAAAAAAAAATCTACATCTACTGCTTACAGCTGCACCCAAATAAGATGGGAATGACGAGAAAAGAAAAAAAAACAGTTTGGTTATTTAATGTGTTTTCTGCAATACATAAAATGGACTTCATTATACACCCCATGCTTGAAATCATAGAACTTTAACCGTAGAAAAATTTGTCAGATATTGGGAAAGAGTCTGATTTCTTTTTATTTCATTATACTTTTTATTCTCAAAGACCCACCACCTGTTGTTAGTCCTTTGGAGAGTTGAGTGAGTCATGTGTAAATGTCAGCTGTGTAACTGGCTGTCCACGAGAGGCCAATCATGAGCACACAGGGAAAAGATTGTCATGGCGTGCACTCTACAATCCTCTGCTTCTCCGCAGGGACAGGTATACTCGAGGTACTTCCAGCCAACTGTGAAAATACACAGAGGTCAAGTTTCCCACCATGTCTTCAACTCTCCATCTCTCTCTCTCTGGTGAGATGGACAGGGTAAGGTAAGCTCATGGATCAGATACAGAGAAAATGATCCACAAATGAAAATTATAACTTTCCTATGGAGGTGGTTAAGTGACAAAATGCATTCTAAGTAGTTAGAGTAGATATTGTTTCCCAAATCAGAAGATGGTCTGTAATCATATTTGGAAGAGTGAAGATAACAATGAAGCATTTTGGAAAGAGAAACTCGATGTGAGGGAACTGAAAGAAGCAATCCAGGCCACATTTAAATGAAGGTTTTAATTTAAAGGTCACCACAATCACCACCATACAATCCAGAAAATTTCAGCACCACAACTCACATGCAAATTACTCACATGATGTCTCACAAGGAAAAAACAAACCATTTTACATCTTCCATGATTTTAAAGACCCATTATTATTATTGTTTTAACTCAACAGTTAAGGTGTGAAATTAACAACTGAGACCCCAGTAGAGTTCAAATCTCGCTTTAGAAAGGTACAACTGAAAAAGTCTCTTAGATGCGAGGTTCGATGTCTTCAAACCGACTTTTAAGCAGAAGCTCAGTTTGAACTTGCAAGGGTCAATGAAAACAAATGAATGTAAATATGTCACATTTCACCTACTCTTTGAAATGATGCAGTATATAAGTACTAACACTAAAACATTTGTTGCATTTGAGACTAGAAATTCTATCAATGTTCTACATAAATTACATGAATAATTAGCCTTGCTATTTTGTTCAGTGTTGTTTGAACAACAGGTCGGGAAGGCAGAACAGTTCTCAAAAAAAAAAAAAAAAAAAAAACCTAATAAAACATTTCCAAACTTGCAATTCAACCAAAAAGCCGTGACAGCTTATTGAAGCAAACTAAAACCTGTCTGTTGCGTCCTTTCAAAGAATAGGTGTGAATGACTTTTGAACTCAGCTGAAGCCCCATTAAAATAAACAGTAGAGCTGAATACAATGTTCGAGCCAGCAGAGCTTTCCACGTTCTCTAATGAGGAAGTCTGTGCAGTGATCGATGCATCCTCATAGAAAAGCCTGCTAATAACACAAAGCTGCATCGAGGTGAGGCTAAAGCTGTTTAAAACACAACACCAAAACAAATTACGTCTTTCTCTGTGGGTTCAGTTCAGTTTTTTGGGGTTTTTTTTTTTTCAAAGCTACATTTGTATTTTATTTTTACTTCAGTTTTCAAGTTTATTCATGAGAAAAAAACCCTTGAGATGCATTATCTTATTTTCAAAGGGGTCTTAACTTGTAACACAACGATTACATAAATAAATACAATAAATACAGCTAACGCTGACTCCAGACAGACAGACAGACGGGCAGGCAGACAGAAAGAGAGGACATTCACGCGCCCAAACGAAAAACCCAAGATCAATTAATAAGAAGGAAACATTCAGTGGTAGTTAAACAATAGATATTAAAAAAGACAACATCAGATCAAAAAAAGTAACATAAAATTCTCAAAGACAAGTCGTACAGCTTTGATTCATTCATTCCTGGTATATTGGGGTCGATCCTGATGTTCGCACACGCACATACAGACAAACACACACACACACACACACACACACACATACACACACACACACACACAGAAATTTAAATCCAACAATGATGATAAACCGATATACTTACACATCATCTGATAACTATTATGTTGTACTATTGGTGCAGTATCTGTATATGGATAATATATCCCTATTTTCAGTTGAAATAATCTGAGACTGGATCTGTAGTAAAACTGATAACTAAAAATGCGGCCTTTTACATCTTGCACTTGTCACTGAGATCCAGCCAAATGTTTAATTGCTCAAAATTTTCTTCACCGTTTTGTCTCATTATTTAAACAAGGATTCGTTCTTTTTATCCTACTGAAAGCAGGATGGACTATCAGCACACAGATTGCATGTCATTCCACAATAAGTCATCTTTCAGACAATATGGTACGAATAAGTACATTAAAATAGAAAATAAAAAGCAATAATAGAGTTAAGAGGTAGAATTGTCACAGCTCTCATTTTAACTAGAAGTAAAAGGACAATTCACTAGTCCGGTATGTAAACCGCAGAACAAGTAAGAACCTGATACAATCTCCTGCCTATTGGACTCTGTGTTATGCTTATCTATTTGTCTGTGTCTTTCCACAAATGTCAATTAGGAAAGAAGGCTTGAAAGTGCCAAAGCTCTGACCTTTCCTTTTTCAAGCAGGCCAGTCCTATGAGGGCAAAGCGGACAGACGGATGACAGAAAGGACAGAAAGGCATCTTTTCTCACCATTGTCACCAAGTGCTTACTAATTGGAGAGCAGTTGAATCTCTGTAAAATAGAAGGTATAGTCTAGACCTGCTGTTTTTGAAAGTGCCTTCAGATATCTTGTTGTGATATGGCGCTATATAAATAAAACTGACTTGACAGTGAAACAAAGAACTAGAGACTAAGTGGCTTCCTAAAAACACATCATGACTGGCCCTGGACCAACTGTTTCCTCTTCTTGAAGAAAACGGCAAATAAAAGCACCAGACCAAAAATAAATAAATAAAAGAGGACAACAAAAAAGTGTTACTGCTAGAGAACAAACAGGATTATATAAACACCACATTCTAGTTCTTGGTCAAGGAAATAGATTACGGTCCAAACATCTATCTCTAATGCTAAATATATTTGACAGAGCATGAATGAATTTGATTACACACACTTCTATGTACCCACATACCAATTTTGGTGATGGCTAAATTAAGACAATAATTAGTTATAATGGTCAGGAAGATGGAGCAAGATATTGCATAAGCCTATTGTGAGTCAGGCTGACAAATCAATAGGGAGTTTGTTCTTGCTGCTTAGTTTGTTCTCACTTGAAATGTTGACTCACTCATGTTTGTGACCAGGAAAAAAAACAATGCTGTCTGCAGCTGTTCCCCTCAGAAGTGTGTGTGTGTGTGTGTGTGTGTGTGTGTGTGTGTGTGTGTGTGTGTGTGTGTGTGTGTGTGTGTGTGTGTGTGTGTGTGTGTGTGTAGAAGCTACTTCCTGGTAAAGTATTGGGATCCACTGGAGACATTTCCATTTCCATTTCACACACCATGGTAATGCTGGAATACATTAAACAAGGGACTCACCAGCAGATGGCAGTAATACAACATTTATCGTTGCGAATTGCTTCTAAAACTCGAAAGAAGAAGAATAAGATGGAAGCAAGGGACGGGATCTAAATGGTTTCCGGTAATTGAACTTTTTCCGGCACGTGGTGGTGAGGAGCTGTTTTCGTCATGTTCCTTTTTTCAGATTTAATATTACACAAGTTTGTGACAGCTATCGCTCTTCCAGGGCAAAAAAAAATATATATATATATGTTAGCCAGGTCCCAGGATTGACTGGCTCTAAATGAAATCTTCTTATGTCAGAGGATTGCCACTTCTGTATGAAGTATTGTATTCATTCACAAGAAATACACTGGGATTTTTCCTCAAAATCACTCAAGAGTCCGTTGATTAATTCGGGGACTTGCTGCATTTAGGAAAGGAGATTTAGATGAAATGAAGCCAAGTATGGGAAACGACAGAACATGGTAGTCCTCTGTTACATGTCTCTTGTTTTACTATCTTTCATTGTGTGTTTATATCCTCATGCCTCATCCCTAACGAGGCATGAAGTACAGCAATGAAAGGGGGATGAAAGGATCTGAGTGGCAGCTGGGGTTGGATGCTCAAAATGATAGAGTCATTCCATCGGGGGGGGGGGGGAGACCCAGATGCAGCAGAGCACCAGGTCGCGAGTCGCATCACCTCCATGGACAGTGAACACGATGCCCATGCTGCCTTGCGTAACAATAACCCTGAACCCCTACCTTTACACCATATGGTGGGCAACCTTGCGGCCTCCAACAGCATGCATGCTAATGGGACAGACAGTGTGAGTCCAAACACGTTGGCCGGGGCAACAAGGTCAAAAAGTCACTTGACAAAAGAGGTTATTTTATGTCTCTGCTTTCCAGTCAGAGATGAAGATGCCCAAATGTTTAAGGAGAAGTGAAGAGCTGCTGCTATTCCAGAGGTGAATGACTACTTTGTAAATTATACCTTATTGCATGTGTGTGTGTGTGTGTGTGTGTGTGTCTGTGGACACATGTTGCACCTGAGCGTATTGATTTTCCTCTCCACTTCTTTTCTCATCTTTTACTGCGCTAGCATAGCTGTATTTTTCTATCTGTTTGTGGACAATTTCTCAGAGTTCACTCTGATAGAAAATGTGATCTTGTCCCATCCCCTTACTTTCTTGGCTTTTCCATTCTTTTTTTTTTTTTTTTTCCCTGACTAATAGAAATTCTGTTGGTATGTTTGTGTGGGGTGAGAGATGAAAACAATTTTTGTGGATAGGAAGACAGATGGCACTGGAAGGGAGGGAGTGGGCGCTAAAAAAAATGGCAGAGGATAGAAAATCGATGAGAGATGAAATATATCAGAAATCCTGAAGCAAGGTCAAGAGGATATGATCTCTCAAGACACACAGTTGTGCCTCACTGAGCCGGAGGGAGCGAAGTTGATGGAGAGAGAGGAAGACAAAGAAGGAGACGATGATGGAAAGACAGAGTCATGAAGAAAGACAAAAGAGGGCAAAAAGGCCAAGGCATGACATAAAACTTTTCTTGAGAGTAGCCACCATCTGTTTATCAGGGGAAAAAAAAAAAAATCCATTCAAAGCTTGTTTGCCCGTAAGAACAAGAGGACAGTTGCCACAAGCAGAAGATGTCTTTTGCTGATGTTGACGTAATAACTTCTGCTGCAAAATGCAGAAATTAATCTTCTTTCAGTCACCCTTTCTTACCACGCTAACTAATTCAGCAGTTTAGTAGCTAAGGGGGCCAGATCAGCAGGTTGTCTCCACCCCAGGTTCTGGTTCCATATGCACAGACCATTAGAGCCCTACTCTCACCTCCTACAGAGAGCAGGGCCAGATAACATCTGTCCACCGCTACCTCCCTGCAAACACTCAAGCAATTAAAGAGCTATTAGCGCTCAGGGTTGGTGGTTAGTGTGTGGGTCACCCTTATGTTTGTGTTATTCTCTATGGGTTAATGGATTTCATTTTTTAAAAAGTGCATAAACTGGAATACGTTGTTTGTTCCACTGCATGCTTAAGAATATACAGACATCCATAACACAGTTATTTCCGTGTAACCTTTGTTTTTCCCCCTTCATTCACTTAGCCGCACCCCCCCCCCCCAACATGTATCATTCATTAGCTGCCCCAGTCTGCGTCATACAATTTTAATTCATAATAGGGAAAGAAGTAGGTCATTTGACAAACATGTCACATCTGCTTCAGTCAAGGCTGAACCTCCTTCTAGCATCAATGTTTCATCCCTGCTTACGACACGGGCTTGAGGTAGCAGCGCTTTAGAACCACATATTAAGTAATGGGAGCTGCTGTTTGTAATGATGTGCGTTCAGTAACCTCACATGTTCCACCCTGCTGGGGATGCTATTATTACAGAAATGAAATGTCTTGTACTCTGAGTGTGGGTTTTTTTTGGTTGTTGTTGTTGTTGTTGTTGTTGTTGTTTTTTATGAAGTGAGACCAAAACGCAGCAACAGCAAACACAATCTCAATTATCTTAGGGTGCATACAGTTCTGTACCAAAAAAATAGAATTGCAATGCATCAGGGATCGTGACAATACATCAGTATTATCACATTATAAAAGGATCATAACTGTTGAATAAAAATAGGTGATAATAGCTTTCCTTTACATTCCTATTGTTCAACGATGCTTATTTTTCAGTTTTGCACAGTTCATATTATACAGAGTTTGTTGTGACATCATGACATTTCTGCTAAGGTATTTCTACCTGATTTCTTTTTCATTTGCACATATTTTATTTTATTCCCCTAACTTGGATGAAAGCAATCTTCCATTTGTGCTTGAAAAAACAAATTGTAAACACCAACAATACATTGTATGTCAATATGGGTACAACATTTTCAAAATGTCTGAACTGGACATCATGAGTTGGAACGTGAAACAAAGAGGCCAGATGAGGTGCGAGTTTTTCTGGGAGACCCGGGTGTCAGATGTCCCCCAGTGGCGTCTTCTGTCCCTCATTGCTGACCCAGGGGAGGCAAAGTGTCTGCTGTCCACAGACGGCCCTGCATGCCAGTCTGCTGCCACGCAAGGCAGTCTTGTCTGCCACCTGGTTGATCAATTGCTTAACATGCACAGATGCAGATCACCTCAAATATCCTATTGCACTTCACTTTTTAGCAGTGTATTAGTGATATTAATGATGGTGGTTTATTATATTCATGCATAGCATGTGATAACCATAACCAAATATGCCTCTAAAATGATTGTATCTACTAGATTTGTAAGAAAATACAACACAAAGTGAATTAAAAATGTACTTATAGACCTAGATTTAATTCCTTATGTGTGAATCAAATAATTAAGATTAGGATCGCAGAGAAATTTTGTTTATAATGTCTATTACCTTTTACATGTATCCAAGTATTTACTGTAATTCTGCATGTTTTTCTTGCATGTTTTTTCTGCGTCAGGTCCCTGTGGAGAGATAAAGCCTGTAGTCACCGTGCATCCATCACTAGAGACAACATGCTGACTTCAAATCCCCATGTCCAAGAAGAGCCACTCGATCTGCCTCCACACCCACAGCTCATAGCCATTAATTTGTACTTACAGCCTCACACACTACACTGACTTCATCATGGCTATATGCATTGAGTTTTAAATTGTCAAAGGGATTACCAGTGGCTGTGTATTTGCTCCACAACATGGAACTTGTGAAATCAGTATTGAAACTGTCACCAACACTGATCTGCCTGGGGAACCAGCAGAGCATCTATAGCTGAGAGTGAATAAGTGTGGGGGAGGGGAGAAGACTATTTCAGCATCAGGGCTCATGGCTAATAGGCTCATTCATTGACGCTAGGTTTAATAATGCACACATCAGCTGACAGAAGGAAGATACGCCATAGAGAGCAAGTGCCAAATGCATTAAATGTTCACTTGAAAGTAGAAATAAAGCAAAAAATACATGGATATCCAATCCAATTATGGCATTTCTGCCATGAATCCTCATTTTGTGCTGGTAGTTTGTGTTAGCAACTGACAGTTACTGCCTGAAAAAAAAAGAAAACAGCTATTTCAAAAACAGAAAGGAGAGGAGAGGAGAGGAGAGGAGAGGAGAGGAGAGGAGAGGAGAGGAGAGGAGAGGAGAGGAGAGGAGATGCTTAGACAACCTCTGTCTCTTCCACTCATTGTTTCAAGTAGAATATTTATCCATGCCTCAGTGGCCAACAAGAAAACACTGGGAGTCATTCTCTCTCCCTCTTTCCTCACTATTTGAATCTCTCCCTCAGTCTCTCCGCAGCTTGCATGTTTGAAAGCCAGTTATGTAAAAAAAAAAAAAAAGAGGCCTGTCCATTTAAAGCAAATCAAAGCAAACAGGATACTGCCCCTGCGTGCCACAGCATTTCACATATTCCTCCTTCGGTGTGATCACATGGCTCTGCTAATTGAGAAGTAAACATTTTTTGAAAGTGTCACAGTCACATTTCCTGTCTCATAACTTCTTCCTTGTCAACAGCTTTGAAAAAAAAAAAAAACATAAAAAAAAAACAAAAAACAAACAAAAGACAACTAAATTATGGCTTCACTTGATGACAGCACCCAGGATTATGAGTGATAATTAGCACATTCAACAACACTTGAAACTGAATGTGATTTCTAGACTTGTCAATTAAACACTTCTACTCTTGCAAATCACAAGCAGAAATAAGTTTAACTCATTGATACGCTGTTAATGTACATGTTGGAGCGATTTTTGCATATAGGTGTATGTATGAAAACTTAGTGACCCACTGTGGTGAATAATTATCACACTTTGTTAATCATTAAACATTACTAACTAACAGTCGTGCAAAATTGCCTGTCAACGAAGCCCCATGGTGGCCTTAAAATTTTGCATTGAAAAAATGAGTGTAGATTAGACTTATTAATGAAGCCAATAACGGCTCTGTTTAAGACGTCATTGAAGAATGTGATAGGCCCTTTTCTAATTACACACACGCACACTACAATAGTCAAGCAATTTAAACACAAGTCCTGAAAAACATCCACTCTTTGTGCGGCAGTGAATTATGAGATGATACGCTTGTTTTTATGATTGTCTTTATTATTCTACTTAATCAAACTAAATTCCATGCATGTATCTTAGTGTGTATATCGTGAAATAAGCACATTATATTATGTTATTAAATTATGTAATTATCACTTCTGCATCAAATTTGCATAGAGGAAGCATCATCTCATCGTCTAGCCTTCCTGTACTAATGGTCATTGATATATTTCAAGGTTTTTAATTACTGTATATCAGTTCATCCCTACAATCATACTGAACTGCATTAACCCTGTAGTTTTAAAAATGTTTTTTCATCATTTCCATTTATTTGGTATTTGTAATGTAGTTCATCACATTGAAGATGTCGGATTGATTTTAGAAAGGATAAGTGATGCCATTGCATCTGTTCCTAAATTAGCAGTCTTTCCTCTCTGCTTTAAGGAACATGGGACATTATGCCATCAATAAGACAGGGTCTTTCAGAGCAACCTGTTCAAATGCTAACAACAAGCTGGCAACACATTTCCACCCCAAACATCAACAATCAAATCCCTTTCCTGCTCTCGCCTTTGTTCGCCTTTTAGTAGTGACAAACCCAGACAGCAGAGGGAGGCGGATGGAGGAAGGGGAGATGCCTGCCTCTGTCCTATTTAGGTTGCCAGACTCCATAAAATCCCCCTCTAGTTGTGGAGAATATGTCGCCCACCCACTGACAGCCTCCTCAGCTTGACAGACTCTGCATTGCCAGTGGGAGATAGTTGGAAGAGATATGCAACCCAGTTGGGTTAATCCTGTTACACAGTTATGCACAGACCACAGTCTCACCTAGAGAACACATACATGTGTAAATCAAACAGCAACACCTGTGCCCACATTACTAAATCCACAGATATCACACAGAATTGCCGCATCTGATGCAAATGCATCAATTTATTTCAAATGATGTCTTTGTGATTATGGCTGTGAAAATCAGTGACAGTCTTTCCTTAAGCTGTGATGTACGCAGCCTCTTGAAAAAAGCTGCAAGTTAAATATTAATATTCCTCAAGAACATGCTTATTATACTCAGAAAATAATTAATTGTATTTAGAAGAGCAAATGAATTGGAAACAAAACTTAATGGGAAGAAAGTGACCATAGACATACAATGAATTTCAATTACCTTCCTTTGTTGTCTGTGCTCAGACACTGGGTGCCGCCACACAAACACACACAGACTTGGTATGCAAACCGACAAAAAGAACAGTTCACTTAATAAGAAGATATCATATTCATCGAGTAAGTGTGACCAAGGAATGAATGAGATTGAAATGCTCTAATTATAAATCCATGACTCTAATTATGACATCTGTTTGAATAAAATTTTAGGAATAATAATCAGACAATCAAATTTATTGTTTCTTCTTGACTAGATTGTACATTGGGCTCTCCCATAAAACTTGCATTTAATTACAAAACACCTGTCACAACCGATTTCTTTACCAAACCACAGGTTCACTATTATATTTATTATCATCATTATCATTATTAGCAGTTTTCATTATTGTTGTTATTATTATTGGTATTATTATGATCATAGATAAGTGTAAGGTTAAACGTAAACCAATAAAATAGCCCTTGTACAGCCAAAACTGTCACTGAAATGAGTATAACGTGTTGTCTGAATGCGTCTCATTGAATGACAGGATGAAATTTTTAACTTGTGTGTGTATGTGTGTGTATGTGTGTTTGGGTATTTGATTGCATGTATGGTCATATTTTGGCTCTTAACTCAATCTAAGGCCATGTCCACACGTAACAGGATATTTTCGAAAACGTATCTTTTTTCACCCCGCATAGAAAAAAAATTTGCGTCCACACGACATTGTTTTCAAAAAAATCTCCGTCCACACGTAACCGCAGAAGTGCGTTGATAAGCAGAACAACTCCGTAACAATTCTGTTATGACAGAAGCGAGGATAGGGACATGTGGAAATTCACGCCATTCCTCCTGGAGGAAGACCTCCATCGCAGAGTTCTCCCACCAGACGGCAACACAATCCAAAATAGTCGACCTTTGTCTGTGCTCAATGTACATATAGGTGCAGCACTTGGGCTTGAAACACATGAATTAAAACGTCTGGATAATTATTGTCGCCAAAACAGTTTTAACAATGTCCATTCTGTTTATACACATAAACAAGGGTCACACACACAAGAGGTCACAACGGTTGTCGTCGCAAGGAGACACACTTGGACAGAAAAAGTTTCGGTTACAGCGTCCACAAGACCAGGCATACCCGGCATTTTCAAAAAACTTCACTAATTGGCCGGCGTTTTCAAAAAGTTCTGTTTTCGTCCCGGGTATATGCGCTGTCATGTGAACGAAAGGCCTAACCGGAGGAAAAAAGTTGAGTTTTCCAACAGATCCGGCTACGTGTAGACGGTACCTAAGTTTTACAGATGTAACTTCTGGGAAATATTTCTCCAAAAACATGTTGTTTGTTTTAACACCAAGTAGCTGAGATGTCACAGAGTCCTCCTCCAATCATTCTGCCAGACTCCTGCACTCTCTTGGTCATGCATTCAACCATTTAAGAGTAAGTACTGTGGTGAAGTCTCCGCAGGAGTTCCTCTGTAAAGACGAGGGCACGAGAGATCTTCCACTGATTGGCCCATAATGTCCCATAATGTCCATTTTGAGATCAAAAGGTTCTGTGGCTTCAATTGTCCAAAAAAATCTCTTCCCTAATCTCAACTCTGCCTTTCAACCCCTATAGATTAAACCCTTGTTCACTGCTGCTGTGTGTAACCAATCACAAAGAGCTTTTCCTTTCCATTTTAAGTAAAATTTACTGCTTCTGCACATTATCAACAGCATTGTGAACTTGTGAATGGTGCTATAGAAAAACAGTCAAACTTTCAGGTGACAAAAGGGAAGTGCACTATTAACAGTTTCCATGTGTGACATAGCATCAGCAGATATCACCGGTAATTCTAGAAAGCAAGTGCTTGGAAATATGTGTACTTCAGTGTAATTTGACAACCTGTTCTAGCTTTGGGTCGGATGGCACTACAGTAATCCCTCGTGCATTGATGCAACAAGCACAAATCAACAAGCGCAGCTTCATCTTATCGATGATTTTTAGCAGGTAGTCACATGATACCGCAGGCGCATTCTATTGGCTGATGGCATCCATCCGTGAGTCTCAGAACACAGCCCATTTCTCTGAGGCACAAAAGTGCTTCAAACAGTCTATAAGAGTATGGGAAAAGGTAATACAGATAGAAGGTGGTTTAATATCAGTATGGGAAGGGTTCATAAATGTTTAAATTACCGTAAATTATAAAATAAATAGTTTTTTCACTATATCGCATAATTTCATTTTTGCGGATGGTTTCTGGAACACATTAGCAACGAGGGATCACTGTATGCCAGAATTTATCTTGGCATTTTTATGCCACTATGTGAAAATTTTCTATGAGATAAATCGTTTATATCTTTAACATTTTGAAAATATAGTGTGTATTCTAATCAGGTCAACACTGAATCGATTAGCTCAACTATTGCATCATTTTGGCTGAACACATGCAGTCCTGAAAGTGAAAGAACTTCCTTGATATCTTATCTTTGCACTTTAACCAGCAGAAGAGGGGCACAGTGTCAGCTTATTGTCACTCTGTCAGCAACCCCGGTGTCCCAATCCATGTTAACATGCAAGTCCCTATCCAGTAGGCATTAACATGCAGGGCCAGCAGTCGCTAGGTGGGCCTGAGCAGAGCCCAAAGCAGGTGGCAGATAGTCAATGTGCATGCTTCTAAATCATTCATGTAGCTGGGCGGAGGGCATTGCATGTGTTTGTGTGTGAGTCAGAAGAAAGAGCAGCAGCATCTATTAATGTTATATTGTAAGAATAGAACAAGTGAGCAGCAGCACTGGATGAAACAGGATCTTTGTGGGATTCAAGGAGTGGATATAATCCATTTGAGTATTCCTTTTAACCATATGGCATCCTTGACTTGAGCAACATAAAAGGTCTAGAAAAATGGTGTAATCAGAAGAAGAAACATACTTTATTTATCCCCGTAGGGAAATTATTTTTCCACTCTTTTGTTTTCTATTTTCACGCCTATATATATATATATATATATATATATATATATATATATATATATATATATATATATATATATATATGCGTGATATACAGGCCCCTGCACACACATACACACACACGTGCAATTATGGAGAGGGTGGTGGTAGAGCGGCAGGTAGCTATTTTGCATTGCACCCAAATAGCAACTTGTTGGGGTTAGGGTGCCTTGCTCAAGGGCACATGGGCAGTGATCAGGAGGTGAACTGACAACTCTCCACTGCCAGTCAACACTCCAAACTTTTTGGTCCATTTGAGTCTTCAACCGGCCACCCTCCGGTCCCCAGCCCTAGACCTAGTGAACTGAGCTGATGCCGCCTAGAGGAGAAGAGAAAGCCAGCTGTACAGGGCGGTGGGGGGGGTGGGGGGGGGTTGATGGGACTTGAAATAAGAGGGAAGCAGGAAGGTGAGGCTGTCATTCTTGACAAGGTGCACGCAATGTGGGAGAGGTTTCGTTAATGGATTAGTATGCATGGCTGGTAGCACACAATGACCTCGAGCAGGGAGATGACATGCCACAGACATTAGAGTGAAACTAACTCTAACACCACAAATTATTACCTTTTCATTATGGAAATTAGCCCTTTCTTCTCATTCATCCCACTCTGTCTCCGTCTCGCTCCTCTCACCTACTCTTTTTTATTCCTAACATCTCAGTTTGCTGTAGCATATTAGAGAAGTGTTGACTCTAAAAATCATTTGACCTGTCATTTATACGTCTCCTACGCTCTCTGATAAGAAAAAAATTTCAAGTGAAAGGTGAAGTTAATTATCTATTCTGTAACAAAACAACGCTATGTGCAGGGACAGATTCTGTCAAAATATGTTGCATGCCATATGGGATTAAAGGTTTCTCCATAACACATATGCTCCCATACAGTACACACAAACACGTACACTTCAAAATGCATTTACTTGACAAATATTTTAGCCAAAGCTGGGACTGTGGAGGGATGCAATCTTTGTTTTTTGATTGTAAATCTCACATGGATGTAGTGTTACACCTTGAGGCTTCATTTGGTAATGCTTGCTTTCAGTTCTTGTCAGTATTACCAGTTTTTGTTACACAACCTCAACTCTCATTTTAGACAGTCTTACCCCTGTGTGTTTCCCTGTTGTGTGGTTACCTGCCCCACCCTGAGTGGAGTGACCTGTCCCTCATTACCCTTTCTCTCTTGTGTGTTAGTCTGTGTGTTGCCCTTTTTCTGCGCCAGTTCTTCAGTGTTTTTAGTGTCTACATGTAACTACATTTCCCACATTTTATCTTGGATTAAGAAGTGGTTTTGAATTTTTTGACCCTGTTTTTGGCTAATGCCTTAAAATAATGTTGCTCTTGTTTTCTGAACCAATTTTTTGTGTACCAAACCTTGCTCTGAAATGATTACTATAAGAGTCCTGCTTTGAGTCCTTTTTTGGCTCCAGTCTGATAAGTAGATGGACTGTAGCTGTAATAGACTGAATACTAACAGTAGCAACCAGCTATAGATGATCATTTATGCTTGATGTCAGGACATTATTTCATGTTAGGCCTGTAAAATATAAGGGTAATATGTATGATATTGTTGAATATCAATATGATGATAAATACGCCTGCATTAGCCTTGATCTCCTTCCCCGGCCATTATGATTGTTCACGTAATCACATGACTGACAATAATTAAGAACTAGATTTTTAAATTTATGAATGTATTTTTTTTTTTCACTGTGTATGATTCTCTCTCAGTTTCTCCACCCAACCAGTCAAGGTAGACTGCCATTTACTATGAGTCTTGGGTTCTGCTCAAGATTTCCGCCTGTTTAAAGGAAATTTCTCCTTGCCTGCATAACCAAAGTGCTTGCTCATGTGGGGCAAGCTGGGTTCTATAAGAACAGGTCCCCACCTGCTTTCCCTGGAAGTGCCTTGAGATAACTTTAAGTTATGATCTGGCGCTATACGAAACAAATTCATGAATTTACTAATTTTGATCGTTGCTTTGCATTTAACGTAAGCCCAAATGTGAGCCGAGTAATTGATAACTATAGCATAAAAGATGCTCATTCATTCATTTGTTTATGAAAGTAAAAGTGGAAAACTTGCTATCGATCTTCTTAAATATCTTTTAAGCATTTCTCTTTGGAGGGTAGGAGGTCGCATTGTGCGACAGGTAATTCCTCCAAATGAATGGTAAGAGAAAGGATGTTGAACTTTTTACATCCATCCATCCATTTTCTTGAAGACAAGACAACCAGAATAATCTTCAGCTGCTTTTCTGCTTTGCGGGTCATGGGTACTTTTTACAACATGTTATAGAAAAATGTTTTAAAAGTAATAGCGTGCATCAGACAAAAATGCTGGAAATGTCATAATAAACAGCCTATTCTTAAGCCGACAAGCTTCACAAGAAAGCGTACACCTAGAACTGCAGAACAGAACCTAGAAGACTTGTCTACAGGACAGATATGGTACCACTACTTAAAAAAAAAAAAGGTTTTTGTCATGTGGAAAGGCTATTTCCCAGTCCAAAAAGACAAACATTATAGACAAAAAAAAAAAATAAACATGAAGAGAAACACGAGACACAATATAATTTAAACTATGATATGATTTTGTTTTGTGAATTTTAACAGAAAGTGATTGGACATGCTTAAATTTACCCTTAGGAAATGAGAGTGGGCCAAATTAACAAAATATACAACGTTATGAAATGTTGGTAATGCATGACAATGGAATTAGTGGAAATTATCAAACCATCACTGAGGAAACAGCTTTGTCCAGCTCTCAACCAGTCTCATACACACACACAAGTACACACTTACACAGTCATTCTTATATTTTATTGATGTATGTACTAAAGGTTTCAGACAGTCAAGGGAGAATGTAAAAATAGAATCATGGATGCACATAAAAACACTTTCTCAGGAGAAATTACCCGATGTCTTCAACGACCTGATCTTTTGTTCCCAGCATATGAAATATCTGGCCGGGTGTCAGATATTTACCACTAAACAATGAAAATTGTGAGATGTATGTCAGAAAACAACTGCTCAATAAATTTTGTTTCATTGCTCTGATGTTGGTTTAAAACTCAGTAATGATTTGAAGAAGAGTTTCAACCTTTCTTCCTGTCGTCCGTGCAGTGTCCTCTACTCGTCAGTTAGTGGGTGCTTCCAAATGTGCTTCCTAAAAACTCAGTAATAGTCAATGTTAAGATTTACTTTATTTATCCCAAACTGGGAAATTTACAACATGTACACTGCATATGTGGTCAGAGCCTTCTGTCTGTACTTTAGATTAGTTTTATCCAGGGCACAGTTTCCATGATTCAAGCAAACCAGAACAGAACACTGCAGAATAAATTACCGCCTCTGCTTTTGACACGTTTTGTTCACTGGAAGTACATTATTCTAACCTCCTCTACATCTTCATTTTTATTGCTGTCAAACATTTTGACTCTTCACTGCCCTCCTGTGGATGTAATATAATCTATATAAATATATGAATATAAACTAGCCTGAACCATGTTCATTACATATACATAGATGTGTGTACATTTGTAGGAGGCAACGCTGAATTATTTCTCAAGGGGAGCAGCTGGTCACCATGAAAAGAATGAAATACAGAGATAGTGAGGAGGATGGAAAAGTTGAAGGAAGCATCAAGTAAGAGAAAAGGTAATAAGACAATACATCACAATATAAACTCATCATATCACCAACCTCTGCAGCGAAGGACCAACTAATGGAAAACCATTTGAATTCTTTGTATGTATGATTCACTCATGGCCCAAAGCTGAGCATGGTACCTCTGACAATATCTCATCACAGTGGAAACTATCCTCTGTGAACTAAAAGCAAACCCCAGAGTATCTGACACTCATCTGTGCCTAAAATGATTCCATAGAGCTGTTGTATGCTAAAGACACACCGACGCACATGCACACACACGCACGCACGCACACACACTATGTAAACAGATTAAATAAACTGATAAACTGTCCTAGTATAAAATGAGGCTTTAATAGATTTTGTACACAAAAGGACCACTTTGTGTGGTGGATGTTAAACAATCAATAGAATGAATTCCTCTAGCTCATCAAAGCTTAACACTATTAGGTCGCAAATGCCCATTTCATACTTTCAATGCCATTCAAGTATGAACTAGAGCAGCACGCTGCCATGCAAACAAGCAATCCTACATAACTGTTCAGCCCATAATCCATCCAAGCAACTGCCCAAATCAATCACCAACCAACCACCCAAACCAACCAACCATCACCCAAATCAATCACCAACCAACCAACCAACCAACCAACCACCCAAACCAACCAACCACCCACCCAAATCAATCACCAACCAACCAACCAACCACCCAAACCGACCAACCAACCACCCAAACTAACCAACCAAGCAACCTATAAACCAATCAACCAACCAACAAACCAAGCACCCAAACCAACCAACCATATAAACCAAACCAACCAACCACCCACACCAACCAACCAAGCAATCAACCAACAAACTAATCAACCAAACCAACCGACCAACGAATCAACCAACCAACCAAGCACCCAAACCAACCAACCAATCAACCAACCAACCGACCGACCAACCAACCAACCAACCAACCAACCAACCAACCAACCAACCAATTACCCAAACCAAACAACCAACCAACTAATCAACCAACTCAGTCTCAGCAAACAAACCAACCAACTATACAGATGAACAGACAAAAAAAAAAACAAACAAAGACAAGCAAATGTCAATATGACCTCCTTGCAGAGGTAATTATCTTGGCTGAACAATGAGATTACCTTGAGTTGTATGACGCCTAAGCAAAACAATGATGTATGACTGGCGAAGGCTGCACAGCCATCAGCCACCACCTGAGACAATTATTTCTTTTTGTCTTTTGCATACAAATCTTTAAAATCAAATTAAACTGGTGTTGTTGATAATCCCATGTTTTGAAAAGAATGTTATGCCAGTAAAATAATTTAGAAGAAAAGTCATTTTTTTTGAGTATTTCTTCTTTAATTTCAACTCATTTATGGGAGACAAAGAGGAAGTAACAAACAAAGGTAGCAAATTAGAATCTGACATCATTTCTTGCTTTCAGCCGACTGTCCATTTCGCAACAAACACAGTAGTAGAGACAAAACAGGCTGCAACGTGGAACATAAACAGAGAAAAATTGATACAGCAACTGAGACAGAGATATCACAATCCAATAAAGAGCGAGGCGCATGCTGGAATCTCAACACCTGATCCTCAAGCAAGCTTGTTAGAGGTAGGTTCTTTGATCTCTGTAGAATGGCTTTGCTTGTGGAGAGCTGTTTAGAGACAAAGCTGTGCTACCCACAAATTCTCAGTCTCAAGACACAAACACAGAGTAGATATTATAAGATTTCATTATTTTTTTTATATTAATGCCTGTGTATTAAAGACTGTGCCTTTCAGTTTTTTTTTACACTTCAATCAGTGATGATATTTATCAACCCCCATTAAAAGACAGAATCGTTCAGGGTCCCATGTGGAGTTTTACTCTCAGATTACCTGATTATAATATTTTTAATTAACATGGTGGCACAGTGGGTATCGCTGTCACCTCACAGCAAGAAGGTTCCAGGTTTGATTCCTTTCTGTGTGGAGTTTGTATTTTTTTCCCTATGTCTGGGTTCGCTCCAGGTTCTCTGGCATCCTCCCACTTCCAAAAACATGTGACCTAAATTAATGGATTGGTTCTAAATTGTGGCTCTGCGGCGACGCATCCGGGAACGTACCTCACCTCTCGCTACAGCAGCTGATATACAATTGTTATAGAATGGTGGACTTGTTTAAAAGACAGTCTTCAAAAACTAGAGATCTTTAACATGAGGGACTTGATCTGATCCCAAAGTTAATTTCCTCTGTTTTTAATCCCAGATGTTTCTCATCAGTCCTGATCGGTGGCACAATAAAGTAAAAACCCCACCTAGAAAGAGTTTTTTTTTTTTCATTGTTAAAGGAAAGTTGCCTTAGACATTATATTTACTTTTCATCCACATGATTAGACTACTGTATGAAGCATTCACTGGAACCCAAAGCTTACTTTCCCTGTTCAGAAACAAGATGCTGGTTCAGGCCAGTAATACTGGCCAATAAGAGCAGACTGGGCTTTTGGGAAAGCGGACTGGGGTGAACCCAAGCCTTTCAGGACGAGAGTCAGTATGGTGCACCCCCCAACAGAGACACACAACCTGATCGGCTGCACTAATTCAGCATCAAGTAGTAACAACGTTATCTATTGTAGGGTGTGAAGTTTTACCCGGTCATGACACGGACATCCCATGGAGAACCTGGCACAAAATTTCACAGTCCATTCACAGTCTGCTCATGTCTCCATCACAAGCACTTAACTCTGCTTTAGGATGGAGAAAGCTGAGAGACAGCAAAGGGCTCAGTCTTATTTTAGTTAATTTAGGAAAATAGAATGACAAAGAATCACGTTAAGTCTCTTCCTGCCATAAATAAAGACATATTACCATGTTTAAAAGCGCTATACGGTAATTCTATTCCTGGTGATGCTGGTAGACAAGCAACACTCTACCAACACAGTCAGAGAAGCGCACAAATAAGATACGTGAAAGCATGTGTAGGTTGTATCAGACACACACACACACACACACAGACAAACACACGCAAGCAACACACAATCCGTTTTCTTGAACAGAACAATGGCTGACAGGGATGGATGTTCTGGATTCTAGCTGCTTAAGGATTATGTGAATGGGTCTCCTCAGCAAGCGATAAGCCAATAAGACCTTTTCTTGGACAATACAGTCGGGATGCTGGGATGAGACTTTCAGGAATCCTCTTCTGTCATCTATGCATATATCAAACATGACACTTGCACAAATTCACTGAGAAAATAAAAGAGACAGTTTGAAAGAGCTGCAAGACAGAACGAGTGAATGGAAGGGTGACGTCAAAGAATTTACAGTCAAGCTAGTCGCAGTACGACTGATCAGATCCAGAAGCCACAGCAGCAGGTCATACATCTTCTATCTGTTTATAAGCTGACACAAACAGCACCAAGGTTGTTGGTTTTTTTCACAGCAGCTTGACATTCTCTACAGGATGATATTTCCCCTTCCAAATAACCAGAACTCACCACAGGCATTGCAAAAACTGTTCTTTATCTTCTCACCTTCACATCTATTATTTTTCTCTCCACAATCTCTTCCATTTTGTTTCTCCTATACAGTATATTGTGTGATCTTAAGTGATACATTAAGCTTACATCTGTGATAGCTTAATTATACATATTGCACTCTATGAAGATATTCTTGCATTGTGAGAAACAAAAAGTGAAACAATGTCCACTGGAACTTGAAAGGGGCTCACAGTTTATTACTGTGATATTGATGGTTATTAGACAAGTGTATCAGAACTTTTCATAAGGATTTCCAGATTTGATAATGTGAATGCATCCACGGGCCAACACTCCCTGGCAACATATTTAAACTAATTAAAGATGCACGTAAAATATTCTTGTTATTTAATATTTCATTTATATGCAACAATCCACTTACCAAATGTAAGCAGTCAGGTGAACACATCAATGCACATAACTTACAGGAGAAATTACAGGAGAAACACACAACAAATCTGTAAAATACAACTGTGTGATAACAGACATGTTGCTCTAATAACAGAACAACAGATAAACCACTGATATTGATGTTAAGACTGAAACTGGACGTCCCGCAGAGTGGGATAATGCATGGCTCAGAGCTCTGTTAGTGACAAGTGTTTCTGGAAAAGTTACAGCTTTGTTCCAAAGGCCTTGATGTGTGCAACTAGTTGGCTCGCTTCTGCATCCTTTCCTTGAACGCTGACAGTCAGTGCATTCAGAGGCTTCGTTATATCAGCCACAAAATTCAAAGTCTGCCATCTATTCAGTTTATGTCCTTTTAAGAAAAAAAAAAAACTGTGTGGTACTCCTGTGGACCAACCTCATTTTCTGATTTATTCCATCTCCATTTTCAGGCTTTATTTGAGTTCATTCAATTCCTCAACATGGCCTTTCTTGAATAGTGTGTCGCATGTATCAGCATATACAGTAGAAGTATTAGCAGAGTATTAGTGTAACAAGGAAACGTTACCGTTGCAAATCAGGCAGAGAGTTATCTTGATGTTTGGTTAAGAGAAATTGTACATTCCACCTTTCCTGGAGGCGGCAGTCTTCATTGTCAACGTTGCTTTTCTGCTTGCTGTATCCATGACAGATAAATGGTCAGAGGAAATTTAATTCGGACCATCGGCTGCAAACACCTGCAGAGCTCTCTGGAGTGACAGTTCCTCCCAAGCAAAAGTTAAGGCATCACGCAGCATGGGTTGTGATTGGTTCATCATTCAGTCTTATTTTTCTTTGGGGGTTCGTGGCAGTTGGCAGACATGTTATATGAAGCTGCCTCCAGGAGTTGAGAAAAGGAACTGGATGCTCAATTTTTGCACCATATGGTGGGCCAAAAGGAGCATATTTTTGACAAAACGAGCAGGCCATATGTAATCTAACCTTGGGCCATTGGCCCACAGGCCGGACTTTGGACATGTCTAGTATAAGGTAAGAAATTACAAGAAAAAGTAGCTAGGAAAAGCTAGGAAAAGTTATGAAAACAATGATCATTGGCCTGTAGTCAGTCTGCTAAAAACAAGCTGTTTGCATAGAGTTATGATTTGCTTTTGAACATCTGCTTTATGACTCATAGCATCTCATCCAAATTTGCATAACCAAAAGAAACAAAAAACAAAACAAAAAAAAAGGTTGAAGTAAAAAGACAGCAGGATAACTACTGACAAAAATAAAGATAAGGATCCGTTTTCAAAAATTGTGAATTGCTGCAGTGTTATCATAAGATGACGAACACATTGTGTAATGAAACCATAAAACATAAAACATATAAAACATATAAAAACATTAGTTTTAGTTGTATTGAAAAAGGTTCTAATATGTGGGCTTAGCTAACAATGTGTTGTGTAGTATGGGCATTGGATTGGAAATTCTTTTACTGGCTTTCATTACATTTCATTACATTTGGGAAGATGTGGTCCAAACACGACCTGTTTATCCTTCAGCAATAACTGAAAATGATGGTTGCTACAGAGGTAACACATTTACTGTTCTGTGGAAACACCATCAGCTGTTCCACAGTTACATTTTAGGTCTTGAAAATGTCCACAAATTATTGGGGAAAACCCTAAGTTTCCATGAACTATAACAGAAGGTAGGACTGGATCTGAAAATAAGTGACACCACCAAATAATTTAGGCTGAGCATTAAGAATCTTGACAGTTGAAGGTCAGTTTTCTCTCGATTGCCAGGGGGGGTGAAGCAGAGTGAGAATGGGCCGATTCTCCCGGAGTGTGAGTCCAGCATTAGGGCATCAAATACATGTTTCAATCAAGGATTAAGTAAAGCATCTGTATTCCGGAGCAATTTACGAAAGAGAGAAACAAGAGAACAAGCTTAAACTGCAAGAGGAGAAGAAACTGCTACAATAAGAGGTAATAGAATACGTGGTAGAGGAAAATTCAAGACGCAAACACATTAAGACAAAAAAACGATATATAGTAGCCCTAAATCCTTGCTTTTCCACTCTAGAACAAACATCCCTTGCGTATTCACGGTTCAAGATGCTCGGCTTCACTACATCGTGGATTTTTAGTAGGTAGTCATGTGATACCGTACACACACTATAAAAGCACTTTAAACAATCTATAAGAGTGTGGGAAAAGGTAATTCAAATAGAAGGTAGTTTAATATCAGTATTTGGAGGGTTCATAAATGTTTAAATTACCATAAATAATAGAATAAATAGTTCCTCGCCATGTTGCGGAATTTTGCTTTTTGTGGGTGGTCCTGGAACACATTAACCGTGAGTAACAAGGGATGTATACTGTATATTAAAAATCTATCCTATCTCATAATAATGCCATTTAAAGTTTACAGTTTTACATTTTATTAAAATCATAAGAAAAAAAAAAAGAAGAGTTGAACATCAAGTGGTGAGAAGAATAAATTCTGTAAAAAGCATCACTGTATCTTTGCCATGTAGAAAAACAAAGTTTAGAATATTCCTCCTCCTAGGCTGTGTTAGAAACATAAAAAACTGTCACCCCTCTACCTTTGTATTCTACACATATTCATTGAGATGTATTCACACAAACACACACACACACACACACACATTTACTCTGTGTCTGATTGACATTTACCCCAAGGCAGTCTTGTTACAGTCCCTTATTCAACACTTGTTCACACTATTTTTGGCTGTAATGAAGACTTCTTGATCCACATTCCACTGTGTATAAAAGTGTTTGAAAATGAAGCTTCCATATTGTGAAATCTATGATTACATTTTCTAATTTCGACCGCCCAAAATTGTATTCATTATTAACATACTAATATTGAGGGATGGTCAGAGAATTAAGAGGTGTGGAGGACAAGTGCAGCCCGTGGGTCTTTCTTGCCCTTCATCATTGTGGATGCCTGTGAGTCCTCCTCATTCTACGCCCCATGTAATGAATTTCACAGATTCATTAGACCTGGTGACCAAGGTTAATCAGCTCATCATTTGCTAAAGAAAAATCTTAGAGAGTATCTCGTTGATGAGGGACTTAAACTTCATTTCATCCTCAGATGCTTTAGAAAGAAGGAAAAAAAATATATTGCACAGTTTTAGACATTAACAACTATTTGGGGGTAATTTCCCAAGCCCTGAAGTCTGGACTTCAAGATGTTGATGGCAGCTTTAATTTAGCTATCCGGTTAGGCTCAGAGGAACTCACTAAGTTACAATTATAGTGGGTATGTCTGGAGGCACTGAGTAAGACTTTGCTTCATCACAGTCTTTTTTTGTGCTGGAAAGAGCATCCAGTTATTTGTCACTCATCTACCTCAGGACTGCAGCATATGCACTTTTTTCCATTATTTTACCCCTATTTCTTGTTTATGAGTTTTCTTTCATTAGTGTGGCTTTTTAATTACTGCTCCCTCTCTTTTTATGGCCTTGATTTTTTTTCTTGTTTTATTGTACTTTTTTTTTTTTCATCAGAGTACTTCTTTGATAGTTTTATAAGTTGCACCAGTGGCTCTGTGGTAAGCAGATTAATAGGAGAGTAACGTCATTAAAATGGTAATGTGTAGTCTTGGGCGAGATGCTGAAAAGAATAATACTCCACTTGATTAATGACATAGTATGAGCACACACAATGAACGTTCAGACATACACACACAGGCGCATGCAGAAACTGCTATGGAAGTTTTACTTTAATAAAAGGAGATGCTTCATTTTAAAATCCTGTGCCATTGTTTTAGGCAATTATAAACAATACAGTCTTCACTAATGTGATACTTCACTGTTGCATTTTATTCCACATATTTTCATCCACCCTGGTGTGAAAAATACGAGGGACATACTCATCACCAGGTCCATCTATCCATCTAGATGCGAGACTCAGAATTAGTTAAACCTGCTTTAATTTTGATGTGAGCGAATAGATGGTTTGAAATCCTAAATCAATGCACAGAGACAGAATGCATGAGTTGTACATATACAATGACACAAATGAGCATGGAGATGTTGTACAGTGTTGCTGTGAATGTTTTTTTTAGTCTGATTGCCATATTCAACTGATGGTTTAAAACTACAAAGACAAAAAGTGGGTGAAGATGAAACAGAAGACAGACTGGGAGTCAGAATTAAGGAGTTGGAAGAAGATTTTATAAATAAATAAAAGGAAAATTACTGACTTCTCGCCTCATTTGTTTCTTCACATCATGACACCATCATAAAAAGTACAACACAAAAAAAAAACAAAAAACAAACCTGACAGGGTAGATGTAATTGACAACATTTTTTTTTCACAATTCCCAGAGAAATTGAAAGCTTCACAATCCCTGACAGAAAGGCGAGATAATGAATCACGTCTTGTAAACAAAACTTCTTCTGTGGCAATCAAGGGTTACCGGTGTCTGTGCTCGATCAGCAGTGATCCGGGTTACACCTCAAGAATCATGCATTCTGCATGTCCTCCAGTAAAAGGCAAACCGGGTCGAATCACTGGCATTCATACACTGGATGTCACCTATGGAATTCACACTACAGAATTCCACTTATTGCATGAAAGGACAGGCCTGCAGCAGTAACCTCTATGTGTCTGTGTTTGTTATTTATTGCACATGAATCCATATCCTCATACTTGTTGAAGGGAAACAGTTGGCAAACTATCAAAAAAAAAAAAAACTGCTTCATATTTTAATACTTTTTTTTCTGCAGCATAAACGGATGATAGCATTTTGCATAATTAAACAAATTATCATATTCTGGTCTCTTACCAACTTCCTAAAAACTCTAGCTGAAATTGTCAAACATATATATTTCATACATGCATGCACAAAAACACACCTCTGGGCCAGCATCCAGTAGGGAGCTCAGGCCTTTCAGCCAGAGTGGTGTCCAGGGAACATTGTCTGTGATCATTTAATGGGTCTGGCCCCTGAGAGACAGCCCTCACTTCATCAGCCTGTCAGGGGGGCCGGAGCTGGCGCTGAGAAGCCATTTTTGCTCAAGCAGGCTGTGTGCTGAAAGTTTTGAAAAAAAAAACCAGCGAATCCAGAGCTGTAGAGCCTCTGTCTCCGTTACTGCTCGTCATTATTTACCACTCACTAACAATTTTCAGATCTTCTTGACGCATAAGCTCTCGCAGACGCACAAACGCTCAGACAGAGAGAGAAACAAAGATAAACCCATTAGATTTCTGCTGGTGCTGAATCATTTATTTAAACATCTCGTCCGATGGTTTTCATTGACTGGAGACACAGACACATAAACAAACAAAGAAACACAAATCCTGTGCACTGGCATTCTGTTACTGTACTATGCTGTGCCGTAGGCTAGAAGTCATGCTGTATTTGAGGAACAACAAAAATAGAATGTGACTAAAAGAAAGCCAAACAATACCAGCCTCCAAACCACAACTGTGCACGTAGCAGGGGAAAATGACAGCATGTCTGAGCGCCGACACACACGCGCGTGTCACAAACACACACATACTGAAAAATTGTCAGAGCAGGGGCAAACCGCAGTGGGAAAATGCAACACAACATCAGCAAATACACCTCGGTATGCCAAACGAGTTACACATGACCTTGGTCGTAGTTGTGTGTGTGTGTGTGTGTGTGTTTGTGTGTGTGTGTGTGCGTGTGTGTATGTTTGAGCAAGAGCCACAATGATTAAATCTGACCCGCATGTGACAGATCAGAAAGACACCAGTAGCTGTGTGAGTGTGGAACTGTGGGATTGTGCATGCTGTGTGTGCGAGGAACAAAATTACACTTGCCAACAGCAAGATGTGATTACATTTTCCATTCGGTGAGTAAATCTCAGGCTATCCCGCGTCATGGTGAGAGTAAATACTTCTATCAAAAAAGAATGTAGCAACATAAAAATTTTAAAAAACTGTTTTAGGGAGAGTTTTTTCTCCCGTTAGAATTCGGATTCAGCACAATGTTGTTCTTTTATAACAACATTTTTAATAGACGCTGATAGCCCAAATATAATTACATAGTTAAACCTAAACTAGTTTGAAAAACTCCATTGTGGCAAAAATAAATTATGCGTGGCAAGTGGATTTTTTTTTTTGTTTTTTTTTTGTGGTGGATAAGTCGCTGTGATCACATAACACGCATGTGTGTTTGTGTGTGTTTGATGGTGCTGTGTGACCGCCAAAGTTTTAATTCTGCTCTTGAGACTGAAAAGATTTTAGATGATGGACCTGTACTGATCTAAATCAAAGTTCCTTTTAAATGACACGCTGCTGCCAGCACTAGTAAACAACACGTAACGGGAACGCCAGGTCGACTCAGAGTCAGATGCAACATATGTCTTCTTGTCCCACAGCCCTAATGTCTCCTGAAGTATTCACTCATGATGCGGAGCATGTCTGCACCTTGACGCTGTTTGTGAAAAAAAAAAAAAAAAAAAGAGAGAGGACGTACATGAGAGGACTGCAACTGAGCACAAACACAAAGAAATACGTTTTCTGTTGGTCCAATTGAATCTTGATGGAATGTGAAGCTTGCACAAACAATAAATCATAGTTGTACTCTTCAAATTCTCATCCTTCAGTCCCTTCTGATTGATGGTTTGACAATATGAGGCTGGATTGTTTTTCTGAAATATTACCAAAGTAATAATGAGAAGAAAAAAAAACAGTTTCTTGTTAATTTAGTTTTTTTTTACAATTCCTTCAACATTGTTGCTATTTCCATCTCCTGCAGAGCGACATTAAATAAACATGGATGCATTCATTCAGAGTTATGAACTATATCTGTATGCTGGAATCACGTACTGGTAGTGCATGCCTCTGCTGATGACAGTCTGCACTGGCACGGGAGAACTATTCAAAAGCAAACACGATACGGCTTCCGAAAGCCTCGCCAACACACACTGGACAAAAGCAGACATGATAAAAGCCTAAACCGAGCCGAATAATAATCTGACATACGGGCCGTTCATCTCCTTCTTTGCTAGATCAACATCTATTGGACTAATGCATCACAATAATCCCCAGAACACTGAATCCGAACTACTGCTTCTTCCAACAGCAAAATGATCTCTTGCTGGCATTATCACACTCTGATTTCCACTAGCAGAGCCAGATTTTTTGTGGTTTGTCTACAGTGAAACAATCTCACAGGAAGCAACCTGCTCCCAGATAAATTCTACTGTTAACACCTTGATGCTAAGGAGGTGATATGGGTGCAAATGCAGGATGGTGCCAGGTGCAAACGGATGGTGTGGGTATATTTTCTTACTGTGCACGGAATAAGCAGGAACAAGTTTCTAATGAATGCTGGGGGTGTGCATGTTGTGTGTGTGTGTGTGTGTGTGTGTGTGTGTGTGTGTGTGTGTGTTTTCGTGTGAGAGCACGAGAGAGAGAGAGAAAGAGAGAGATTACTTAAGTGCAGAGGGCCATTTTAGGGCCACCTCTTAATAACCATGTTTGTATGACGCACACAAACACACACACACACACACGCACATACACACACAGAGGGGCCCCTCGTTACTCATGCATGACCAGTCCATAATGCACTTCTGCGCTTTCACTCACCGTTGGCAAGACAACAGAACTAAAGAGAAAAGGATTTAGGAAAGTAGGATTTGCCAAGACTGTGGGAACAGCCAGATTCTTCCTTACACCACAAAAGATGGAGGAAGAGCAACTCAGCTCTCCTATTCTAATACATGAACAGTGAGAGTATCTCCTTGATTGTATCATGTTCCTTCTCTCAGCGTTATGCAACAGTAAAAACATTTTTATTGCTGAACCACATGCAGAAAATTGAAAAAAAAATCTTGAAATGAAAGCACTGATATGAAGGATTATTTTTGGTCTGGAGCAGAGGAAACTGCAAAGTTATCAACATTATTCCACTGACAATATAGCTATTATAAGTATACAGCTCTATATGTTTGTGCACTCGAATGTCCAACTGTGGCTGAGCATCGATCGGTCTGGCTCCCGACAAAGAAGATGTGAGCAGACAACTAATGGAAGAGCTAGCCTCAATTAGCCCGCTGACTGATGGGAAATGTGATTTCAGTTAGTTGCCAGTACAGACACTGTAAACAAGTCATGTTTCACCCTTCAGGAGAAAAACATAACACACACATGCACACAGAGAAGGTGGAGAGGTGAAAATAGACAGCTTTGAGAGTGTGCATCATCATCATCTGTCGTGGAAGTTTCACGTATTTCCATTTTGTTAAATATGTCCGCATAACCCATAAATAGGAATATAATGAGTCACACAATAGTACACAAAGTGCCGCTGTGTTAAATTACTGGCATTGTTTTCATCACAAAACAACTGAAAAAGCATAAAATTGGTGAAACCTCTTTTTTTGTCCACCCTCATACCTTGTTCTTATGAGCGCACAGCAGATTTAATTAATACTAGAAGCAAAGAAGAACTCCACAGAACCAATGGTTGAGTCTTGTTAAAATTCAAATTAAAAACGCTGTTAATAGATAGGCCATTCTATTCCTGTCCATTCCTGAATAATGTGCTTTTTTCTTCCTTTAAGTGGCCTTTCCAGAGCAATGTTTTCTATACCCGTAAAGACAAGGCAGTCAGAGACTGAAACATTCCATTACATTTCTATCTTATCCGGTTCCTGAGATATGTGCAGAAAAATGTACAAAAGTTGAAATTTGACATTGACCTAGTTTTCTCAAGGTCAAGATCATCATCTCATTTTCATCCCCTTTGCCAACCCGAGTAATGTGCTTTTTCTTTCAACCTTCTATCTGCAACAGTGTGAAGATATATGGTGGATGGATGGACAGACGAACACACAAACACTGACATCTACAATACATCATCGCTTTGCGGGATGTAATTACAATTCATCACCGCCGGGATGTAATAATTCTTTAGATGTAGTACAATAACAAAATCTATTTCTTGTACACTAGAATCAGAATCTTTTTTGGGACCCATTCTTTTCTCAAAAATGATCAAACTATAATACAAGGAGTCTGTCTGTTTTGTGTCTGTAATTTGTGCCAAAGTGAGTGAAGTATTGACTGTGGTGTGATTTTGATAATGCTCATTTAGAGCATAAAGATTATAAATCACCTGCAAAATTGTTATGTGCTCAGGGAAACTCATCACATCAACTTTCCGTGACTTTTCTTCGACCGCTCCCTGTTCCCAGTCATCCATGTTCAAAAAATTGCCCTGGATTTTGTCATGGATATGCCCCCATCTAAGGAGACCACTATAATACTCACTATATTAGGCCATCTTTGCATTTTTTGCTGTTCTTAAACTGCCTTCAGCCAAAGGAACAGCCAGTTAGTTGCTCTCAGACATGGCTTCGACGTTGAGCTTGCATTTGCCCAAGACTCCGAGTCCTACAATTCACAAAGCAGGTTTGGAGAGTTCTGTTAGGCGGCCATCGATGCCTCAGTCAATCTCTCCCTCCTCCGGTTTACACACTCAGACCAATGGGCAGACAGAGTGAGCCAACCAAGATCTGGAGCCGGCCCTGAGGTGCGTAACTGCCTCTAATCCCTTTTCCTGGCTGGAATTCCATCCATGGATTGAATATGCTCATACCCCTCTGACTAGTTCAGCCACAGGTATCACTCCCTCTGAGGAATCATTTGGATATCTGCCACCTCTGGTTCCTGCTCAAGAGGGTGTGATAGTTGTGCCTCTGTATAGGTTTATCCTCCATCGCTGATGTCATATCGGGAAGCAAGTTAGAACAAAACTGCTTCACAAGGCAGAGGAGGACAAGTACTATGTTAACCAGCATGGCAATGCAACTGCATCAAGTCTGCTTAGAAAATGTGGTTATCTGCTAAGAATATTCCTCTTCAAACTGATTTTAGGAAACTGTCTCCTTGGTTTTTAGGTCTATTTTTCATTAACCAGAAGACCTGTTGTTAAGTGGTTCATGTCAGTTGTTTGTTTTCCCTGTATTTCACTGGTCCCTGGTGCTACAGGTTGTCGTGTTAGTGAGCGTTCAGTTTCAACCTGTTTCTACCTTCATCAAGTTTTCACCTTCACCTGATCTAGCGAGACTGCTGGCTTTTCCTGAATATGGTCAAGTCTCCTGCTTTGACCACATGCTTTCCCAAGCTGTCAAGGTTTCAGTTTGCATTATCTTTGGTCAGATGCCTGCCAGGCTCTTAGTTTTTGTTCTCCCCCAACCAGAGACAGTTTTGAGCCAAGAGAAGAATTAGAGAAATTATCTTGTTTGAATTTTGCCATTTTTTCTTCTTGCTGAATTGTTGGTCTTGATCATTAACTTCATGCCTAAAACCTCTACAAAAATGACATAATTCATCTGGTAGTAGACAGAAACCTTGAGCAATGTCCGCCTTGACATTAAAGGAAATGAGAAAACAATGACTTGATTTACTACTTTACTCAGATCCACTTCATAATTTAATAGGTTCCTGGGTGTACATGGTCATCATCTGTCGTGGCAGTTTCATGCGTTCCCACTTTGTTTAATATGTTTGCATAACTCATGGACAAGAGTGTAATGACTCACACATAGTCAGGTATAACATTACATATACATATATATATATACTATATATATTCTATACATACATATGTGTGTATATAGATACTATATATACAATATATATTCTATACATACATGTGTGTGTGTATATATTCACTGTGTGTGTATATATATACGTGTGTGTATATATATATAAAGTTTTTTTTCAACTGAATACATTTGTTACATTTGTTTAAATATTAGTGGCATCTCATTTTGATTGGATGCGTGCATAACTGATTATGTATGGGTAGCTTTCCATTACAAAAATGGAAGTTAGCAAGTCACAAAGACTGTATTCATGGATTTTCCACTCTGTCAGATGTCTTTTGATGTTACAATTATTTACTCTAAACCAATTAGAATTCTCAACACCTGCTCTTGACTAATCATCTTGCTCCTCATGTCAGAGTTGTATTGCTGTTCCCCTTCCATTCATCAAACAGCAACCTTCGGATTAGGATACAACTCCGGGTTAAGTTTAACAAGCTCCTCTAGAGGAACATCTCCTCCAACCCAAATAAATTAAAAACGAATAAAAACTACACGAAGGAGTAGCATTCAGAAAGTCAGATCCACATTTCTTTCACTGCCATCAATGTCTTGACTTGTTAATCCCATTTTCTTTCCATTAACTAATATAACTGTGTTCTTTACACTTAGTTCTAAAGGACACAGTAATGCCATGATTAGATTGTAAATCATCCTCTGATAGATACTGTTTATTAATTTACATGTAATGTTTTTGCAGCTGCATTGCCCGAAAGCACCGATATCAAGTCAAGTCTCACTTTATCCAGATGTAGAGGAGAGGAAATTATATGCCATGGTCTATAAGCAGCGTTCTCGCTTACGTGCGTCCTTGCATCTTTGACGCACATTTTTTTACAGGGACGCATTATCATCAGACAGCGTGCTTCCCTGGGAGGCAAGCTTCAAATACTTACAATAAAATAATCAATGCTACGTTTTCTGCGATATAATATTGGGAAAAAACACACTTTTATTCAATAAAAATATTTCCAATTTATTCATTTCCCCACTTAAATTTCAAACCCGGAAATTGCCATTATGGTTTGATCTCGCGCGAGTTTCTTGTCACGAGACTCATTTGAGTGATTCAGTCTTATTAAAATGGACCAGACGGCAACACGACGTATGCTCCTTTTAAATGCTGCAGAAGTAGTAGTACTGTATTAAGTATCATCAAGCCTCCGTAAAAGATGCAAAAATTTGGGAAAAACCAAGTGACAATGAGCGCTTCCTTGAATAAAAAGCAATCAAAAGTTAATAATGAAAAAGAGACAGATATGGATAGCATGGATAAAGACGCAGAAGAAGCAAAGAAAAAAGCAGCAAAAGTCCAAACATTTATGCCACAATGGATGCGATTCTTTCCATGGGTGAGGCATGTCTAAATGTCAGCACCCAAAACAAACTAATGAGGATACAGCTTACAAAAATTTGTGTGGAGAAGGTTCTTTCAGCTTGGTGCTGTATCCACGGAAGAATATATGAATTAAAGCGAAGAAAACTATACAGTGAAAAGCAAAAGTGAAAAAATTGTATTACAGCTTTATTTATTTCCAAAATAAATAATAATAATAATAATAATAATAATAATAATAATAATAATATGTAAGTACACTTTTATTTTCTTTTTACTTAAACAGTTATCATGCTGTTATGAATAAAATCAGTAAAATTAACAGTTTATTTGGATTTATATTTTTATATTCTACTATAGGTAAAACTCAATCCTTGCATATGCTTTCTACTGTGTATCATGTTACAGTAGAGTACAGAGTACAGTATTACTTTTGTGATGCATAAACGTCACGCTGGGACGCACAAATGTTTGTTGAAGCGCATCCCAGGGATGCACTACTTCCTTCAGGTAAAATGAACTCTGTATAAGGATAGGACACTTTCAGAATTTTAGACAATATCAATATTAAAACTTAAATCATTGTATAATAGATTTGTAAAACTCGCCACGTTATGTCATTTAGTTTCTCTGTTGTTCCAGGCTGCTTAAGATCAAGATACACTGAGGCTAGAGTTTCACAAATTCCATGCACATATTTTGAACAGGGCAGACCGTCAAAATAGAATCGGGGCAACATAGTGATACATCAGCTGTCAAGTGTGATTTTCTACGTGTGATTTCGGTCCTGCAGTGCCGACTTGAAAACATGCTGTAAACATGAGTGCACAAAGGATGTGGAAAAGGTGCAATAATAGTTAGTCAGTATTGATCAATTAAAGTTCACATCAATGGATGCCAGGAATGGAATTGTCGGCGTGCTCCATGACAGAAATGACTACTTGGTTCAAGTATATTTAATAAGTTTCAATAGATGATTAACAGATTTACAAGAATGATTCCTGTCCTGAGCCTCATGAGATTTCTGATTTGTTCTCTTAAATATAAAAAATGTTTGAGACAGAACAAAATGGATGTTATCGCGATTTGTAATGAACAACGCAAAGGTGGTGAAAAATGTGACCATGGATTTTAAATACACAGTTCATATACTAATTTTTTAGTTTGCCCAGGCCAAAAACTCTCAACACTTCATTACTCCAACCCAAAAAACTAGAATCATACACCTCCTACCCAACAGCTATGTATCAATAAAGCAAAAAAAAAAAACTGAGTCTTTAACTGACTTCACAGCAGGCTATTACCTTACCAAGGGCACTTCATCAAATCCCACAGGTTGTTTCTGCCCAGACATTCCATCCAGCAGCCATTTATCTAATGGATAAATGGTGACTGAGACTCACTCTCTTGTTCTCATGTTCTTCTCTATTGTTCAGGTGTACCCAGGTTTCATGGGAAAAGTAAAGGATCTGGAAGAATTAATTCACAATGTTGTGTAGCTTCTGTCAACAAAACATGAGCCACACACTGCGTGGAATCAGGGGAGTTGTTACATTCATTGTTAAAAAAAAAAACCTGCATTGTAAATGAAAATCTCTGTGATGCGAATCAGGAAGAAATTTTGACAAACTTATTCCTTGGCTTTCTGACATTCAACTGGAAGCGAAAGTAGCAGATGATCAAATGAAATACATGTCACCTTGAATGAATGTATATATATATGCAAAGTGCAATATACGGGGGGCATTTTGATTTATTTATTTTTATTCATGAAAAAATAAGCCATCAAGAGGGCTATTTTTTTAGGTTAATAGGAGGCCCTATGAGAGTACATTCAGAACAGATGAAGATTCATGTTTAAGATAAACTTAGAAAGACATAAAACTTTAATTTCTGTGCCGGCCATGATGTGGAAGATGAAGATGATGAAGATGTCCTAATTAGTCTTCAGGACCATGGACGAGGGGCGATCACACAAACATGGCAAAAGGATTTAGCCAAATGCTAACGGGCTGTAAAATGTAACATTAATTCCCCATAGATTCAAATTTCACCTCATGTTAAAATGACTCAACAAATCTCAGGCTAAATGAACAGTTTGCTCTGATGTCCGACTTCATGTCTTTTCTTCTTTCCTGTTGGCGTCATCTGCAGCGTTTCCTCCTTCTTTTATCCACATCTCTGTGAACTTCTGAGCAGGAAACAAACCCACAATGTATTTATGTTTATGGAGACGTTCACCAACATCGAGACTGAATACAGTTCAGGTCAGGTTGAAAGTTAGAGCAGTAATGAAGACTATTGACTACTAGTAAGAAAACTGTCACAACCTGTATGTTATTTCATATTGTTTTTAATTATTGATGGGTTCTCCTCCTGTATGATGTATTGTGTGTCCTGGAGATAATTGGTGCTCAGGCATAAGTAGGAAACAATGTTGGCTGGGTTAGATTTCTGCCAGGACGCATTAACAGTTTTGTGACTGCTGAGTGTTTTGCTATTTGTTAACTGCCAAACTTAATGGAAATAAAACCGAGTAATCAAACATAAGGGGCATGTCTGACTTTTGATGACCAGGAAGTGCATCGATGTGTCATTAATGTAAGTCCAGTGAAACACGTCAGTGGATTAAAGCTTGGCTTAGTCTCTACATATATTGGTATATATTATAGCAAAGCGAAGGCAACTGAATTTGTCAATTTGAAAACATGACCCAAACATGACCCATTTTACTAGTATTTACTAGTATCCAAATTATCTGTGTGTACATAGAAAACAAAACCTTACTAGGTTTGCGGTGCTTCCTTCAAACCTGATGGGCTTCCAGGCCAGCAAGACCCCCAATTGTTCTAAAAGTATTTTTCATATGACAAAGTATTGTCAAAATTTGATTCATTAGAAAATAGCTGTTTGTGGTTGTGAGTCTGTGTTTCAGTGTTCTGAAACTTCGGTCCAGCCCCACTCAGGACTCTGTCTAGCAACAGTAACTACTAACTTGTGTACTAGTGAACTTGTGAAAACAGCAAAGTTGCTGTTTTCCTAAAACTGTGATGTGTTCATGACAATCAGACTGATTTGAATGGATGGGGTGTGAACCTAGATAATGATGATCAGCTGACAGTAAATCGCCAAGAACTGTTGTGATTGTACAAATGAGTCAATGCAACAGGTTTATTAGGCAAAAAAAGGCGTCAAACATAAGAGAGAGTGCTAACATTGTTATGAGCAGTATGACCAATTCATTACATTTTTCCACCACATTCAGGATCTTGTATTACTTTTAGAATTAATCTGTGTTTACTTCGTCAAGAAGTCAAATCTTCATCTCTGGTAGGTGAAAATTGACCTTTTGAACAGGTGTGAAAAAATATTGACTTATGTGATTGCATTACACTAATATAAGTTCATGTAATATTTTGCGTGGAACAGATATGTATATGTTATTTTGAACCATATATTTACAAGTAAACTTAATTAATTAAAGAGTGTTTATTAAGAAAAGTTTTTTATTGCTCACTTGCTTCTTCTAGTGAAACAAAGCAGTACAATAAAAGCAGTCTCTCTCTTTATTTTGTGTTTTACATGGAAATAACTAAGCAAACATTTAGTGAATGTCACTCATCTCTAACAGCTCTCACCAGCGGACCAAAAATAATTTCAACAAGAAGATAATGTTTAACTTCCTCACCTTCTTTATTTGGTTGCGGAACCCACAATTCCTTCGGTGTGCTGTTTCAGCCGCTAAGGAAAACCCAACAGAGCTTGTTAAAACACTTTTCATATCTATGCAAGTGCAATGAATGGTGTCTGACAAGGGCGCTTGTCTGCCAATTGGAGCATTCTCATAAAGGAAGCACCCTGCCAAGATGAAAGCCCCGGGTGACGCTGGAGAGTGAGGTGTCGAGGGCAAGAGAGAAAAAAACATCCAGACAAGAGAGGAGAGAGAGAGACAGTGCAGGAGTGGACCAAACATTTTTATTGCATCCACTGCGACGCTTCTCATAAAGCAAAATGAAACGGGCCTTGTAAAACATCACCTCTGTATTTTTATCTCTGTGTCTACGGACATAATAAATGGTTCAAACTTCAGTTTGCGTATACTATTTGCTTTTGTGAGATAGCTCTCGCTAGATTAGGGGTTAAAGCATAAGACCGAAGCTGTGTCAAGGCTCATTTCCTGAATATCTTGTGCAGGCCTGCCTTTTATTTTATTTTATTTTATTTTTGGCTCAGATGTTTTGTTTTTGTTGTTTTATCTTTCATTTTCAAATTCTCAGGGTTAATCTATCTCTGCTCCAGATTTGTGTCTGCAGCGGAGGAGCAGATGCGATATAACAATACTTCTGTGCTCCCAACATCCAACCTGTTACCCTGGCATCCCTCTAATTCTCTCATCCCCTGGCTGTATATTTATGTCACAAGCACAAATACAGAGGCAGAGTTTTGCTGTAACCCTGTCTCATCTCATCTTATCACAGCGGGCTTTAACAGAGCAGTGGTGCAACAGTGGCCACTAACATGTCATTCAGCTTCCCAACTAAGCCACAGGAAAAATCATAACACTTTAAAAACAGCACATCACCTTCCTCTGCTTCGTCTTCTGCTGTCTTTATCTGTTTGCACTTTTTTCCTCCTACACTTTCCTGTTAGCTCTTCTATCAAAGATGGTCTCCTTTGAATGACAAGTACCCACTGCTAGCAGTTCAAGCAATATGTCTGTGTGTTATAGCAACATTTGATAAAAATTATGGAATAAATGTATTCTCAGTTCCTTCACTTCACTTCTCAGCAGGTTCTAGTCTATCTTGTTTTTTTTTTTAAATATCGTGCTACTTGAAATGGCGCCTTACTGTGCATATCTGTGGACAGCTGTAACATGATTTCAGTATTAATAAGGCAATATCTCTTTGTAGTAGGCGTAATGAACACAAAAGTGAAAGGCATAAGTACAGGAATTAGCACACGCTGCCAATCCAAAAGCATGACAGAACCAAGCATTTATGAGAGATCTGAGTAAAACTGCAATTTTATCAATACAGCTATCACCTTTTAATAATCAATTTCATTTTCATGTACAGGAGGATGTCAGGGTGCCAGGGAAAATATATTAAAACTGCAGATCGCTGTTGAGAAAAACGTTGTCATCACTTTATGTTTGCCGTGTGGATGTGAGCGAAGAGATGGAACGATGTAAATTTTCTGATAGCCAGGGTTCTTTTTTTTTTATTTTTTTTTTTTTATTATCATGCCTTGCCATGCAGTGCGATAAAGAACAGTACTCTCTGGGATAAAGGGTATCATATTGCACTTCAATTGTGAATGAAAATGAAAATGATCTATCTCAAATAGAAAATCCCCAATATGAGATTCATCAAAAGCCTCAACGCAATGAGATTTCTGACAAAGTTAACATGTGATTCCTTGGTGACGTCAGATCTGCGATCATAATGTCGAAGGAGGTGAAGGGGTGGCTGCAGGATTACGCAAACAAGCTGGACTGGCACCAGCTGTGATAATCGACTTAGAGTAAGATAATGGCTCTTTTTTATTAGGAGTTCACTTTTAATAAGGTCACAATGATGATGATGATGATGATGATGATGATGATGATGATGAACACTGCATTGCAAGAACAGTTTAGGGATCAACACTTCCTGGAGTGAGAGACTAGGCCACCATTCACCAGCGGCAACTGTGGTTAAAACTGTCTCATTATTATTAATGCCCGGGAGATTTCAAGATTTTCTGTGTGTGTGTGTGTGTGTGTGTGTGTGTGTGTGTGTGTGTGTGTGTGTGTGATTACATTTGAAGGTGACCAATGCTGTGAGGACTTATACATGTCTCCCGTTGCAAGTTAACATTTTCTATGCTGATATCTCCATTCAGTATTCTATCGCGTTCTCCCCTCCGCCATCCATCTCAGCTTCAGAGTAGCATGATAATGCTGCTCCAAGGGTGCTTCTCAAAGGATTAGCACAGATTAGCATTAGCTGGTCCATTTGAAGTGGATACACATACTGTATGTCAGCATTAGCATGCTGGCAAACTGTCTGGGTTTCGAAAAGGATATGGGATCTTGTAAAACACGTGATGTCTGGTAATTCAAAAAATAATGAATTTCATGGCAAAACTGGGTTTAAAATACAAAGAAAAGAAATCCTCTGAAGTGTTTTATTTCTATTTCAAAAGTTTCATTGTTAGACCTAAATACCTCAATTTTCAGGTTTTTACATTCATTCGTGTGATCGATGTCAACAATAGAAACAACAATTTCTTAACTACCGTTCAAGGAAAAAGAAGCAATTATTAATACGATCTAAAAAACGAAGGATTGCTTTCAAAAATATAAACAGGTGATATCCTGTGCGTTGAAATGAATCCAGTTAGGATCAGTTTTCTGACCACATGGGCTACAGTTTCACATTTAAAATAATTAAATGCCCTTGCTGGAGCAGGCTCCAGATCATGGTGTGAAATGTAGCAGTGCCAAATGACAGGCCTATAACCTTTTAATCAGGGTACGAGCAGTGCTGTAATACTCCACATAGTGTAGAGAAAATGTTTATATTAACCACATTAATGCACAGCACACTAAACAAGTCTTACCACATAAGAACTACATGAGAATATTGCCTCCCTTCAGCCAGTGGAAGCTTTTGACTCCGTATTGGGGAGTGATGGGCTGAGTAATTGAGTGCACTGTGAGACATTCGCTAATGAGGAAGATAAAGGAGGAATTTAGTTAACTGTGTTTCCCCATTTCTAATGATAGGAGATGAGCAGAGACAGAGAGGGAGTGCATTCTGCGTTCCAAAAGAATGCATCTGCTGAATGTTTAACTTGTCTACTCGTTGTTTTTGCAAAGCACAATGCCTGTTCCACCCAACTGGAGCAAAGTGAGAGAGAAGCAAATAGCTTTAAGATAGGAGGTGAAATTAGCCGTAATTGGAGACCATTTAAAAACATAATAACTTCTTTGTTTCCTCAGCAGGAGGTTTTGGTACTGGGGAAGCTTTTTGATTAGAACTGGTGATGAGTTAGCTATAAAACTAGTGATCCGAATCTTTCCCAGATTCACACGATGTGTTAGTGCATGTGTTATGTCTGTCTGACAAAATACAGGAATTAATATTTGAGGAGGAGGATTAGTGAAGTCCGGTGTTGAACCAGTGGACAATATCATAAGACGCTAATTTCAGCAGAAGGCAGCGGGAGAAGGCAAATAGATATTTAAAATCTCAAAGCATCAATGTGTGGCAGCAACGTACAAAAAAATTTCAAATGGAGCATGAAAATGTGTAGAAAAATCCAGCTGGATCCAGCATCTTTAACAAAGATGGGTATGTGGTGGCAAATTGTCACCGTTCCACCAAGTCGGACAGGGGAAGTAAACTCAGGGGTGTCCGCCACTTAGGATGGGGGGAATAACGTTGTGGAGCATAGAATGGATTTGCAGTGTGGCAAAGAGAGACAGATGGTGGAGGGGGGGGGGGGGGGCTGTGTGTTCCTATGCACTATGTGTTTGCTAGCTTGGACAAACACACACACGCTGTGAACAGTACAATGAGTGCGGAGAAGAAATCCCTAAGGCGCATTATGTATGCTGTTGCTCATTCTCCCAAGCCAAGGGTCTCAGTTCATTTGCTTTTTAACTGTTATAAATTGTCTCACTTGACTCCATTTTCCCTCCCCCACTACAACAGGCCTGAAGCAATCTGCACAGAAAGCAACTAGAAACCAAACTTAGAATCAATATAGAATTTTGGAATTAGGTGGAAAGATTATTGGTAACACACAAATGTAGTCATAGAGTGGTTGTTCGGTGCGTGGTGTTACCAGGTGTTAAAGCTCATTGTTATGTGTGAGAATGGGTGTATGGGTGGAACTCGTTTTCAGTAAGATGAAATTTCAGACTTTATGTTTTCAAAAAATAATCACTTAATTACCGACTATGGTTTACCACTGAAACTTGCGCACCCACACTCACACAGTCATGCAGATTTACTCCCATCTGAAGCCCCATTGTTCTGCACATTTAACAGGTGTCCGGAAGAGAAGAACTGAAACAACAATTTATAGCGCTTACCGAGCACAACGGACCTGCGACCGTTTGAGGTGGAGACAATGGTAATGGATAGCAACCGCATGCTTGTATAACATAAGACATCTACTGAGTGTTCTCATGCAAAAAAAAAAGCATCTAAAAAGCTCTCAAGCACTGAATCACGGATGAGGGTGAACCCTCAGGCGGATGATTAGACGAGGGACTGCAAAGTGGCTTTTGGCGATAATGCAGTGTGAATACAAAAACAGACACACACACAAAAACACACACAGAGAAAGTCAATTAACATAAACATATGTCTTTGGGGAATTATAATTCAATTAGCTTTAGCTACTTCTCCACTTCCTTAGAGATCACAATGCTAAAACAAACACACAGATAGTTATTTGTGTCTGCAGTAAATCCCCGCGTTTCAATTAATGTTATGACATGACTCCACGTTGTTATTGCATAAGAATGAATTCAGCAATTAAGCACTAAATCAGTGTATTACTCAATATTAGAGAAGCATGAGATCTAAATGCAGCATACACATGGAATGACTTAGGCAGATATTACAGAGACAGCTGCACTGGTAAAATGACTTAAAGCTGAGTTATGGCGACAATAAATGTATGAAGTATGAGAGTCCATAAGAGACAGCATGCATTTACTGCATCCCAAAATATGCACAATAAAAATAAACCGAGAAGAGGAACAACAAGATCAGCGAGGAAAATGTAATGTGGACGATTTTCATAAATGTATATATATAAAAAAAAAAAGAATTGCAGTTTGGTAAAATGTTATCTGATTTGTGAGTGGAAAAAGGGTGTACGGATTTAACCCCAGAGCTTCGGAATATTATATAACAAATAATATTCTACATTCAGTTATGGCTGTGACAACAGCAACATTACTTTAGTATTGTGTTGAATGCATATTACCGTTTCTTTCTCTGCAGGTGAAAGCTTACAGGAGTGCATGTGGGATGTTATAAGTGCAGCAGGACCTTGAGTTGTGTTAATCTGCCAGGTCAGCTCACATAGGGCTATCCTGTCACTGCTTCCCTCGTGTGGGACACACCAGCAGCTCCAGCACAAGCTGGAAAAGTGCAATCGAGCAGAGTATGCCAGCTCAAGTGACGTCGCTATAGCTGCCTCAATCCTCCGCAGAGCCGAATCAACCACCACGTTTAAATGAAGGATCATCTGACTTTTATTTCTGCTGAGGTACGGGTAGTTTACACCCATCTCTATCGATCCCTATTCACTCGTACTTTTAAACGCGTTAACCTGCTGGTTTAAAGGTCAGGTTTATCCCCATCGTTGGGTCCCTCGCCTCTCATTTCAACTGAGGTGTCCTGGGATGATATCATTTTCTCATTTGCATACTGAATACAGAAATACAAGCTCCGAAAGCTAACAACAGATCTGGTATAAATTTTCCAGACCCACCTGGAAATAAAGTACACTGAGTATGACTGTGCTGTATATAATGTTAATATGTAATCATAATGGTGATTTTAATTTGAAATATTTAAGAAACCTTTTTCAATTCCATTTTTTTTGTTCATATTCATTGTTTGTATTGAAGAGAAGAGAAGAGAAGAGAAGAGAAGAGAAGAGAAGAGAAGAGAAGAGAAGAGAAGAGAAGAGAAGAGAAGAGAAGAGAAGAGAAGAGAAGAGAAGAGAAAACACATTCTTATCTCCAGCTCAAATCTTAGGGCCTGGAGATAGCAGCACTATTTTCCCTCCCTTTGCCGCTATGTTTGTGCTCTACCTTCATCCTTTTTCAATATATTCCCTGTGAATTTTCTCTTCCTGTCAACGCTGATTTGACTGAAAAAATATGTCTGTGTGTAGAGAGAGAGAAAACGGCTCATTCTGAATCTGGGTCATAAAAACAGCACAAATAAATTAAAAATGCCACAATTTCTGAGCTTCATCTTCTGTTTAGTCCAGCGAATGCAGCCCTGGAAAACAAAACACGCGTCTGCTCCTTTTGTCTGTTTCTGTCTTCTCCGCGTCTGTGTGCTGGTGTATTTGTGTGGGTGTGTATGTTTTTGGTGGCACAAACACACTTTGTGTAATGTATGTACAAGAAGGGGTTGCTTTGGATGAATGCATTCTGTCACAAAAACAAAACGGAGTGCAGAAACAATATCAGATTTGGTGCAGGAGAGCTAAGAGAGTTGGTAGAGTTGCAGCTGTCCATCTCTTTATCTGTGTTGAAGAAAATGATTACTGTAACATGCACGACAAAGTCTCCAGACTCCAGCCCCGGGGGAGTTACATGAAAAGGAGCTGTCAGATGAAAGGGCACGCAACGTAAGAAGAGCATTATCTTGGTTAAGGGTTGTTAAGACAAGGGCAAGGGGGGCGGGGGGGGGCGCAAGCACAATAGTTTCAACTGAAAGTGCATGATAAATTAACCCGATACGTTCTTTTTCTTGTTTTGCAAGCATGTGTGAGAAGGAAAGGCTGCAGAAAAGAAGGATAATTAACTTTAATGTCTCATTTTCTTCAGCTTCCACCTCTTTCACCTTTTCTTGTTTAAGGCAAAAGATGAAAACCATCTGCATTATGCACCATCTGAGAATTTTAATCCAAAGTGGTGACCGTGTTTGTGTCTCTTTATTCCATAGTGTTTAAGATTAGTGACACATGGCTTGTCAAAGACTGGAGCCTCAGATTAGCCACTCGCTAATCCTTTGGAATTCAATGCTAATACAGACATCACATATGCACGCACGCATACGCCAAAGCTGACACGCTCACAGCTGACACCGCAGTCTGTCTTTCCTAATGTATGTGATCACGTTCAAAATGAGTACGTTGATTACGTCTGAATGCTTCCGGCTGAGTCAGGAAAAAGGGACCAAACGTCTTGGAATCGAGACAAACAAGACGATTGGAACAAAAAGGGGGAGCCTAAATTTCTCTTACCTAATGCTACTTTGAGTCAAAAGTAATTCCTGTTTAAAGCGCAGAGCAAGCTTTTATAGTCAGAAGATGTGCATCGATAATGCACATTAGTCCATATTCATGTTCATAAAATCGCTTCACGCTCACACTCAGGAAAGAGCACCATCAGCTGATATGTTAGCTGAGCTTGCATGCTCCTCACAGCTACTGGGGGGTCTATTTAGGGTGCACACTTGCTGTCTGCGGCTGCTGCTGTTGCAGCTGAATCCACCTGTGGGCTCATACCCTCACTGTTCTCCATGGGAGGCTGTATTTGATCTCCCCCCCTTCTCTCCCTTTTGGGCTGGCTTTAAATTGTGCTCTGCCAAAGAAATATGAAGCACAGCATAGATGCCAAAATAAATATCCATTTATTCCACAATGATTATCCACAGATATGTTATTTATGAAATGAAAAAGCAGACTTTTTATGTATCTGAAGTCAGTCATCAGCGACATATGATTATATTAGATAATATATATCTGTTTTTATAAATGTAATTTCCTCTTGAATTTAAATCTGTAACAATGTTAGTATAATTTTATTCTATTTTTAGAGGATTCTTGCAGAGAAAAGTAAAGGTCACCAGTGTTGATGTTTGACGTGCATGATGTATTTATGTGTATATATATATGTGTGTGTGCATGTTTGGTGTGTGTGTGTGTGTGTGTGTGTGTGTGTGTGTGTGTGTGTGTGTGTGTGTGTGTGTGTGTGTGTGTGTGTGTTTGTGCACAATAGGGTGAGCAGGACACAAGTTGTGTATGAAACAGCAGCTGGCATCCTCTGAGGCCATATTCTCAGAAGGCACACTTGTCAAATCAGTGTGTTCACACATACAGGCAGGCTAAATCGTGCACACACAGCACTTTAAACATAAGGCTCAGATCTGGCAGAAGTTTTCTGAGGCTTCTCATATGACATGAAAAAAGTAGGCAGACTCAGTTACAGATGCTTGATCAATACGGTCCAATTTATCTGTATTTGTTTTGTGTGTTTGTTTAGAAGGTAATCTTTAAGCGGTAGAATCGCTGATGCTCGATCCAGCTACGCTCCATCATTTGATGCGAACACAACCTATTTTTCAATCTCATTCAGTTACGTTCTTCTTCCGTTTTCTCTTTTCATCTTAACAATGACTGTCCTCTTGCCTCTTACTATTTTGTTTTATCACACTGTCTAAACATATTGTGTGACCATCTGAATTTGTCAGAACGGCACATTTTCCAGCAAAAAGTGTGCCAAAAATGCACCTGTTTAGTCATGCGTGAAGAAATTTGGAGAAGGTGGCAGCTTATAGCTCGAAGCGTTTGCTGGAGCATCTCTGGAGAGGCACCTTTCTGCTGTGCCATGAGGAGAGTGTAAGCTTCCAATCCCAACATGCTCCCCTCCAGCCTTCTCCACCTCTCTGTTTTAACTTTTTGAACACCTGGACTGACTAAATACTGGCTTTGATCATGGGAAATAAATCTCTGTGATGCACATTGAGTCCATGATGCTCCACTGAGGACTCTCAGCACTGAAACCTCATGGCACCGCTACATGGTACACAGCACCTCACATGTTCTACCTGTCACAGCATGACCATGACAATTAACACATTCACAAACAACACAAAAGCAGGAGGGGAAGAGTGTGAGAGAGACAGCGAGAGGGAACATCTTGTTTCTCCGGTGTAATCAGTGGCTCTACAAACACACACACAAGGACGCTTGTTATCTGTAGCTTTCCCACGCTGCTGTGGCACAAAGCTCCACACCAGGAATGGGAGGATGAAGCGAGGGAGGAATGGATGGAAGTACAGAGGGATGGAGGGTCAGCCTTCAGCAGCTTAGACTCACTGCGGGGATAAACACATCCCTCAGCGGGGGTTTGTATGTAGGCTAGCAAGATCAGAGTTCAAAACAGACAGACTACCAGCCAGGCTGAGGGACAGGAAACAGACAGCGCAGCAGAGATAAACAGCCATCCATGCAGCGAACAACAAGCAGTGCACGTATCACACACTATAGCAGAGGAGATTGCCCAGTCCTCCTCCACACCTCTCCTCCCACATACTCTAAGATCAACTCCTCTATTCCAGAACATCTCCCTCTTCCTCTCCTGCTCCATGCCTCTATCTCCCCTCGCCTGCTGCTCATCCCCGAGCTCTTACGTAAGAGGCCTATTTGCATAACAGGCTGTTTTCTCTGGCTCCGGCACATGAGACACACTGGATAATATGTTAACAACTCGGGCTGTTGGTAAACAACAACCTCCATCACAACACTTCATGTTCACACTATATAGTATGCAGGTCTAGTCAGCGGCAGAGATTCAGTGTCCCTGGATGCCATGATGGCAGCTGGCAGCGGGCCCAAAGGGGGCTGAAACAGCTGTCATTTACAGAGCACGCGGATACGGCTTCAACTAGGTAGACTTCATTCAAGAGCAGGCAGATCTCCCTGCTGTGTGGAACCTATACAATAATAGGTCTTGCACAGAGAGATGACTGTTCAAATCAGGCAGCCTAGCATTATCCTCTTCAGGGATGGGGGAGAGAGGAAAAGAGAGAAGGAGACCGTTGTAGTGGGAGCTGTCAGATAAAACCGAGACCCTAAGATAACTCATTACAAACCAATTCATTAAGTCAAGAACGGCCTTAATCATGTCTAGTTATTAAGGACTGCTCTCACTCTCTCTCATATGCACAAACACACACTTCAAAGAGATGACAACAAATGATCAAGGGAATCAAGCACAAATGATCTCTCGTCTTGGGATTTGCTCAATGTGAAAATGGTGCTTAAAGTCAAGGCTTTCATAATAATGCATTGCTTTCACAATGCCTTGAGTGCATGTTGATGATTTGAGGGAGATGAAGTGGACTTCATATCAACGAAAACCAAAGCTCAGTGTGGCATTGTTGCCCTGCTGTTTGACTGACAGGTGATCTGGAGCGACTCTAGCACCCTCCTGCCACTTGTAACAAAGGACGAACACAATAATCAAATAAATAAATAAATATATATATAAAATAAATGAAATAATGAAGAATACGGGCTAAATTGTTCGCATCCACATAACCCTATCCCTAAAATTATGTTTTTTGACCCCAGCCCCTCAAAATAAAAACAAAGAAACAAAAAAAAAAATATTGTGCGAATACAATTTTTTCATTCAGATTCATAGAAACCAGCAGTGATGCAGCTTATGTATTAAGTGTGGGCATCCTCAAAGTTGGATGGTTGACGTGACGGTGAGAGATCGATGTGATGCTCAGACATTAATCAACCCTTCTTTCGATCATAAGAGCTCCAGTGTTCACTATTTTTTCAATTACATAGACCAACGTTCTCCATGATGTCGTTAATTTATTTCTGAGAAACTTCAGACTATGAGTCATAAAGGAGATCAAAAAACTAAAGCACTCAACTCCAGTTCAAATGTAAGGAAATTCACTGTAATTGCCTTTTAGAGTTATCACAGTTGTTATCACTGTTGTTTATCACCTCTACTTCCACTGACAGGCAATGCTATAAACACTCTTAGAAGGCATGCGCCATTCACTGTGACCTTCACCCCCAATGTCACCTTCTTGGCACGTTCACAGATCCCCTGTTGTCTTATCACAACTGTCACGAAGTCTGTGGAGTAATTATCACAAATTACCACCAGACAAGAAAAATAAACATGTTGAGAGGAGATCAGACCTCAGGAAGCTGTTTTCCATCATGTGGACTCAAAGTTATGCAAAACAAATTAATGTCAAGGCGTCACAAAACAATCTGCTACAAGACACTTTAATTCAAAGGCCAAAATAATAGACTGGTGTAATATACTGGAAAATAAACTTTTGTGTATGTGATGGGGTACCTGACAATCATGTAGGGCTGAACTCATTTGAAGTTTATGGCAACAGCTTCATGCAAGTCTACCGCTGACTGCGCGCTGTGGACAAAGACACCCTAACTGTGCATACAAAACACATGTCAATTTTATAAAATAATAATAAAAAAAAAAAATAGAACAATCTGGTGGATGAGTTTCCAATGATTCTGTATTCGATGACACCAGACAGCGAAGTGCGTAAAACGCACCCATCATCTCCGCGACTCATCCAACTGCTGCAAGTGAAAAACAAGTAGAAGGATGGTTACTTAATGGTGAGGTGTGCCTTCCCAGCGCCACTCACACACAGGGAACAACACCGGATCGTGAGCTCAGGGAAACGCATCAGGCTGCCCTGCGTGATGCTGAGGTCATGTGCTGAAAATAGGAATTCCCTAATTCTTGAACATTAACATCCCATAGAGATCCCGAATGTTACAGCATAAGCTCTCTCTCTCTCTCTCTCTCTCTCTCTCTCTCTCTCTCTCTCTCTCTCTCTCTCTCTCTCGCGTTTGCGCATGCACGTCTGCGAGCGCACGTACAAACGCGCGCAGACACAGACGTCTGCATGAACAAGAGAGGGCTCAAGGTCTGCATCTTTTTTTTTTTTTTAACCGGTACCTGTGTGCGACAGCGGCTCTTGCTGCCCTGCGACTGGCCTGTTACATGCGCGCATAAACATGCGTGGCCTGACGCACAAACACACAACCACACGCACACGTCCCAGGCTCACCTTTGAGAAGAATCCCGTAAATAGTATAGAGGGTAAAAATCAGATTACTCTTGATATTCATCCTGTCTTCTTTTCTTTGTTACTCTTCTTTTCCGCGTTACTAACTTCTCCAAGTCTCTCCCCCAGTGGACCTCGAACCGGACTGGATGGCTGTGCCAGCTATCCAGGTGGACTTCCCTGCGCGTCTTTGCCGTGTCTATGAGGAAAAGGGGATTAACACAATCGACTTTACCAGCCGTAGATTGTGGTTCTTGGAAAAAAGAAAACGTTCCTTTTAAAAAAAAAAAAAAAAAAAAAAAACAACAACAATATTCTAAATGTTTGCAGGGATGCACCAGATAATCAGATACGGGTTGAGTTTGCGGGACTCTGCAGAGCAGCAGTCAGCCTCAGGGACTGATAACGGTCGACCTATGGTAACAGAGCAGAAGCTGCCGCTGTAGCTCAACGTCTGCCCCGGTCTCGGTCTGCTATGTCGCACAATCCAAAACGCACTGAACACGAGTGGATTATTTGAGTCCCGCCCACACAGATTTGACGGACAGGAAAGGTGAACCAATCATGAAGACCCGAGATGAGAAGAAGCGGGCAGGGCTGTGCAGGGGGGGGGGGGTTGTTCAGCGAGCGGCATACACTGGAAAAAAATGTCCATTCCATGTAGTTTTTGCGAGCCTGTGTGAGGATCCAAGTGTCTCAACAGAAAACAGAACAGTAGGATGAGTCAGCCCCATTTTCTTTGCAGGAAAGGTCAAAGCTCGTCCAATTATTTTGTGCTGTGGCTGACATTTTGTTAAATTATTTGCTTCTGCAACAAAAAAAACAAAGCAACACGATGTACTGGAAATACATCCTCAGAAAACACACCTACAACTACATGGATATTCAAATAAATAAATAAATAAATAAATAAAGACCTGTGGAGAAACAGGAAATAAAATTAACTGTATGATTATCTCTCCAAAAACAAAAGCAGTGAAAATAAATTGCATGTATTGTAGATTTTTTAAAAAAAGGTGCGAAAAGTTGGCAGCAGGCAGAGGTGGAGCTAGAGGTATGAGCACGTTGTTGAAACTACAAAATACTGCCTGGTGTTTAATTGTGATTCTTGGTTTCAGTGCATGAATGTCTGACGTTAATGCATCGCTTCCTTCCGGATGATGCTCCGTCTCAGATGGACTTTGTTGTTGTCAGTCACGTCCGTGCGCAAGATCATTTTTTACAGTGTACGCAACGAATGCGCTCAGAATTCAAAACAGAGAAAGAACATGCAGACACGCTCTGGGCGTGATCTTTCTCTCCACATCAACTGGATAACTTGCTTTATGTTTGATTACTTGCTATTATATGAGGTGTATAGATATTTTTTTAATTAAATTGCTGGCTTTTACTTTTACTATATTCGTCTGGCAATCCACGTTTTAATTCATCCAGAAAGAGTCTCATGGCGCGCATACTACAAGAGCGTGTCACTAGTAATAGATGATTGATACCCAAATGTCAGGTAATTGAGATTAGGTAGATTATATACTGTCACTGTAAATCAAGAAACAGAAAGACAGCCTTTGCTATAAGAAAGAAATGTTCCATAACTCCTAACGTCTATACAGCTAAAAGCGCTCGTTATAAAATGCACCACAGTACAGGAAGTTGGTGTTTTCCGCCTCCGGGAATGATGCTACAGGGTAACAGCGCCATAATTCTTAGAAGGGAAGGGCCACTGACCAGGCTGTCATATTTGACGTGCTGGAAGTGAGAACACGCTGGAGGTTGCCAACAACGTGATTTTTAGGTTCAGAAGTGGTCTGAAAAAAAAGTTAAAAGACTAAAAGGAAAGAGAAAGGAGTAGAGAATAAGAATAGAAGCGAAGGCGCAGGCTCCACATTGTTTCATATGTTCTGTAAATGATTTGTGACCACTTGCCAACATTACAATCTGTAGCAGCAAACAGAAATAAGCACTGCATCATCATATCTATGGAAATAATTTGTTCCAGGCAATTCCAAACCACTTTGATATATCATATATTAAATTATATATTGCTAATGAACAATGAAAAATATTATCACAGGTCTGCCAGCTTGTGATGATAAAGTAAGTGTGCAGCTTATTGAAAGTACACCGTACTGATTGATTTGACAAGGATCCCAAGGCCATCCGATGAGGATTGTTAAAAACTCCTCAATATTGTAAATCATGGATAAACCAGTGAAACAAAGACTTTTCAACATAAAAGAGTCTTCATCAGTGCAAAGTGCTTTTGCACTGATGAAGACTTGTCTTTATAGAGAGTGAAACTGGCAGGAAAAAATAGGTATGGTCGTGCAGCACAGAGGAGCCAGTGAAAACGCTTTGAACTGTGTAATCACTCTACGTATAAATAAATGTCTGGCATCATAAGACTTACAGTAGGTCAGGAGGATCATCAAAAGCTTTATAATCACAGATATGAATTAATAAGGAGGTATTAGAGTGTGATTGAAAAGTAACATCAGTTATGGACCTATGGAAGGTTTTCACAGCATGAGCGGTGTTTACTGTTTTCAGTGGCAAACACACACACACACACACACACACACACACACACACACACACACACACACACACACACACACACACACACACTACCCTTTGCTTCCTGAAAGGATTTTTGAACTGTTTGTGGAAGACGTTCTGTATATAAACCCGACTTGGCCTGTTGATCTCATTTTGGGTCAGTCCACTTTAAGAGGGAGTACTGCACACCTTGTAATGGCTCATTTCACACTTTCAGAATTGGAGTGTGCCATCACTGGAGGCATAGCAAAGAACCACAGGGTCTTCTCTAAAAAGTGTTTGGATCCAGGAGAAGGATCAGTCACTGAACTGATTGAAATGGCACACGTTTTCCACCTCAGCTGGGATTGTCCTGGCGCTCCAGATGGCAGATAGATAGATAGATAGTCTCCCTCTCACTCTGTCTAACACACACACATGCACACGCGCACACACACACACACACAGTCACTAATGCACAGCCTCCACTCAGTTTCAAGTGACCACCACCTGCTCCTGGCTGAGACCATTGTTCACTGGTCCACCTAATGTAGGCTGACACATGTCGCCAAGCTGAGGGTCGAGCACTTTGGCTTGGATGGAACAAGGCGGGCCACAACATAAATCACCTCACCTTTTATATTGAAATTTTCTTTCATTTGTATTTCACCATGTACGTGCGTGTGTGTGTGTGTGTGTGTGTGCATAGGTGTGTGTATGTATTTGATTGAATTAGTCACTTTCAGAACCTGTACAAAGCCACAAACAGTAAAAAATGTGAAAGGCATAAATATATATTAATGTAATCAAAGCAGGGGTAACGGAGGGCTGGCAGCAATCCTCTTTTTATGTCTTTTTAAAAAAATTTTATTTCTGTGCACTTGCATTAAAATTTTTTTTAAGCTGTATCTATTTATAAAGCATACGCAGTATTCCACATTTACAAATTAATCACAAAATAAGGTTTTTCAACCGAAGAAAACAAAACCCATCACAACAAATTAAAAATGTGACATAATATGTAGATGAGAGTGCAGAGAAACTGTTTTTTAGTATCACGCTTTCATCTTTCACACACTTCCTGGACTCCTGACATCTGTAAACTATAGTTCAGAGGGTTGTCATGTGGCATATGGATGTGTGTGGGTGTTGCTGCCAGGGTTTGGGCGGGGGGGGGGATTTGAGCACTCTTTTATTTGTTTATTTATTTATTTTGCATCAGTCTCCTTTTATTCAGTTCCCTTTTGCCATGCTTCTGGCTATCTTCTTCAAGCAAAAGGCATCACCTGGTAGATAAGTTAACTCTGATCTGGAACAGCTCACAAGCATGAAATGAAAAGTGATTTCAAAAATCGCTGCTATTTAAGGACCGCTGGCATTCATCTTGTTATGTGTGATACCACTGATTTTAGCTAAATTATCCACACATGTGCATTTGAGTAGAAAATGTCTGTCATTGCCTATACTGTACAATGCAGTCCACATGCATGCCAAAGAAGAAATGAGAAAAACAGAAAAGGAAAAAATCACACTGATGAGTGGTGTTCCTGCGGAGACATCAGACGGCCAGGGAGGAAATGCTATGTAGCTGATACAATGGACCAGTTACTAAAAAGTCTTCACAGCCCAGGAGCTGCTGTCTAAAACGAATGTATAACTTCAGTAACACAGAGGCTGCATCTCTTGCAGACACCTGAGTGTTTTTCTCCCGCTGTGTCTGCGGTATAAATGACCTTTCCTTCAGAGTTTGGCAAGCATGAAGGTCCACAGAGACCAGAGCCATCGCAGGCTGCCACACCACAAGGGGAGACTTTCGGCCAAATTCAGGCAGATCCAAAGCGCAGCAGCAGGGCTGAAATTAGAGTGCTACACCGATTGTTTCAGTACCACTCACTCTGAAGTGTGTCTAGACCGAACTCTGAATACAAAAATGGCAAGGAGTGCCCTTTTGTTAATGGAAATGACAAAAATACACATCTCCATCAAGCTTTGAAAGATCATGCTGGTGGATTTAGCCCATTAACAAGGAGCGGCGTATATTTTCCCCTTTATTGTCCCATATTAACTCAGCGTGTTCTCTTGTCTTATGGTTAAGAAGACAGGTTTGTGGTTGTTTGTTGAAACACATCTAAATGATGGCAGAGATTTTCTTTAACAAAGATGATGCAATACAAGCTGTATCAATAGAATAAAAAAGAATGCATTTCCTGTCTCCTGAGTGGCTTGTGGTTATAAGTCCCACCCATCCGCGCTGGGTCTTTTTACCATTATATTGCCATAGCTTGTCCATGCTGGCTTTTATCTGCAAGCTTAACATGCCTCTCTACAGATCAATTTCTGCCATGATTCATAGGTCTGAATAATAACACTAAATGTTTGGAAGATATGTGGCTTGTGAAAAATGACTCGAATACGTTTGGTGTCTGTGGGGAGAAAGAATCGCTTCCTACCTGTTTGGCTATTGATGTCCTAATGTCACATATAGGAAGAGAGAAGGAGAAAATGAGACAACTTAAACCAGATAACTGAGGACGATCAGGTGCAAAGGGATTTTGGCATAAAAATGATGCCCTCAGAAACTGAGGCGGACGAGAACACAAGCAAAAAACTGTCCAAACAAGCAAATCTCAAGAACGGAAATCCAAAGAGCAGGAACTGGCTACATAAGTAATAATACTAAAATAGCACACGCAGAGAAGAGCAGACACTTGACATATTAAAAAATGTTTGTTGTACTGAACTGGCAAATAAAGAGGGGTTGACGCTGACTAATACACTAGAAAGGAAAGGCTGGTGTACTTGTAACTTTCTTACAGCACCTTTGATTGTCATAATTTTCTCATTGTTGCATTGGTACCTAAATTGAAGTAACATCACCCCTGCTGTGGATATTCCTGTTGTACAAAAGCGTTTTGTTTGCATTCCAATCAACCTAAAGTGGAAAAAAAAATGTTTTTACTTATGTCATATCAAATAAATGACAATAAAATCAGAATTTCATTCTCTGTTTCTGCTTTTCCGGCTGTATCAAAAATAATTACTATGTTACGTGTAGATCAGGCAAACAGCAGAACGTGTTTGAGAGGCAGGCTGGCAATGTGTGTTTGAGTGCTGGTATTAATTTGAATCATAAATTTGAACTGTAAAAGGTCAGAATCCTCTTCCAGTATGTTTTGTAGCCTGTAAAATGTCATATTATGTGTTGCCTGTAGTTCAACATAGCTTGTGCAATTTTAGGAACAACACCTGTTCCAGCACAAATCTTTCTATCCACACTTTTTGCATATCCAAACTGGAATGAGAAAGATAATATGAATGATACTTTTCAATTATTTGAAACTCCCAATAAATGCAAAAGTTACATGCCTATTTCTGTCATACTTGCTGTCAGCATTGTACAATATGCGATACTGTTACCACAAAGAACAGTTAAGTCCTATTTACAACTCATCTGTGATCGTTCTTCAGATCTTTATTTTATGTCTCTCTGCAGAGAAAAGATAAATTTCAAATGTGGAGACAACAAAGTATAAGTGCTGCAGGGTCTTTAAGGCAAGATAGGTGCTGTTTGAGTACTTTAGTTGTACTGTGCTTATTCAGTCTGGTGAAGGTCTCATAGAGGCTTTAGTCAATAATGGAAAATGCAAGCGTCCTTCAAAAACAATCCGAGCCACACTGTAGGGGATGTGCAAATTCAAAATACCTTTATTTTACAGAGAACTGCTGAGGGTCATCATGAGGGTCATTGTCGGCGGGGGCTCACACACCAACTGTGCATTGCGATGCACTAATGAGTTGAGTAGGAGGAAGGTTCTGTGTGTTCAAGACAGTTGGTCAGAAATGCGGAACTGATATATCATCAATAGAAGAGTGAGGGGAGGAGGGGAAAAGAAGAAAGGTTGATGGAAAGAAGCGTAGGAGACAGTTTCACGTTTACTCCAGCATGTTTGTTCTTCCTCTGTTGTGTCATCCTTTACCTTTGCCTTATTAATTTTTCTTTGGGTTGGATTTGAGGTGCTCACACAGTAAAAATCAATCTCACTCCACAGTTTACTGGTGGGTTTTCCATCTTCCTGATCCTCATCACTAGTGGGGAGTTTGAATTCGATAGCACAAACCATTTTTCTTATAAAGGGTATAGGTAGACGTATTTGTTTCTCCCTCTCTCCGTCTCTCCATTTCTGTTCATCCCACTCTGTTCTGTTCTCTTCTCTCCTCCTTTCCCCCTGCTATTGATGATGTATCACCCCTTTGTTTTTGACCAATAGCTCTGCACACTAATAGAAAACCATCCTCCCACTCAACTCATTAGTGTTACACAATGAACAGTAGGTGTGGAATTGGAACGATCTGATGAAGACCTGTGTCAGTCAAAACATGGAAGCTATTTTAAGCATAAATTGTCGTATAATGAGTAGACTGTAAACGTACTGTGCATTTTAATCAATGTTGAAGGAAGATTATATTGTAAATATGTAACAAACACTTTGATGGATGGACTCAGGTTTCATTTGAATCCACAAAAGAGCAAAATCCGATGTGTCCATTACACACCATTGAAATTTAATCTCAGTTACATTCTTGCTATTTTCATTCAGTCATTCATTCATCTTCCTGAAGGTGAGATGATCCACAATTGTTTCATCTTCAGCTGCATATCTGAATCTGGATAAGTGTATGAAGACCTGATATCTGACATCTACGATGCATTTATAGTGACCGGTCTATCTAAGCTGCGTGGTTTTTTTGGAGGTGGGAGAAAACCAGAGAACCCAGAGAGAACCCATGTAGTCTCAGGGAGAACATGTGAAGTCCCCCAGGTAAAATCAAACCCAAGCCCTCATATTCTTGCTTTTATCATATCTATTTTTTTCCTTGCCAGCTTTTATGTATGCATATGTGTTTGGACACAATTCACTATTTGATTCAAGCTGATCCAGCACTGGTCTGGAGGGAAATAACCAGAGACAAATACCAACTGTTTCCTGGCAGCCAGAGACGTATTAATAGCCAGTCCATTTAAGTTACTTTTCCGTATTTGATTGCCATATTCAGCGAAGCAGTGCCAACGATGCCAAATCAGTGGGAGTAAATCTAAGATCAAGTGCTAAAAACAGGCTCCTGATACTTCAATTTTCCAACTGTGCTCTGCGGTGATGGCAGAGAAAAGTGATTTAAGTGGCTGAAAGAGGAATGCCTGAATGTAATATGATGAATAGCTGCAGTATTTATATGAAATAGATCAATAGAAATAGCTCTTTGGTGCATTATCTATGAAGAAGAAATAGAAGACAAGACATGTGCAGGTGCCCTGAGTGCGGATATAAAACCTGATCACAATATAGATCGCTGCTGAGGGCAGCTTAGATTCTGTATATATTTGTGATGTTTTACATTTAGTAAAATAATAAGATGTAAATCAAGGTCTGCAATTAATATTAATATAAAATATATTCAGATATTTGAACCTTATACAGTATGGTCACATCACAGATAAACAGAAAGTGCTTACACACACACACACACACACACACACACACACACACACACACACACACACACACACACACACACACACACGCACACAGTAATACGCTCCATCACTTGTCATTTATTTGTAATATGAGTGTGACTGTCCACAGCTGAGGTATCTACATGGGCCAGAGACCTCTCAGTCAAGCAGAACCACACAAATGCCATGTGCACACAGTCATGTCAGCAGACAGTATATACACATGAACATACATAGAGTCCAGAGTCTAGGCTGAAACCCAACAGACCAGAACTTGGACAGATTTTGGGACGATTCAGTGGAGATGCTGGTCCTCAGTATAAAACCAACACACACATAAAATCTCCCTCACCGGCTCTAGCCTGTAGGTAAGGGAAGGCTCACGAAATTGAGTTCACGGTGGTCGTTTAGCAATGTTGAGCAGGGGGTGTGCTATCAGGCCAAATTGTTCCGGTTCCTCTTGGCTCCCTTCAATTCTGTTTGAGTGTTCAAGGGTGGAACAACGGCGCAGTGATCTGGCAGTGCTGACATTTAGAAAGTAGGAGTGGGAAATAAAAGGCATAATGTGAGAAGATTTCACCTCCTCACAGGAACCAAGATGTTGCACAAATGTTGGGAAACATTGCAGATCATTTTTATTTCTAATAAAAATTAATAGGAATTTGTCTTGTTACCCCACCCCCCTCCCAATGGCTATTCAACATCTTTATAAAATACTGTTTTTGAATAGATCTTTTCTCAGCAAGTTTACAAAGCTCTGTACTTGTAAGGAGCAAAACAAGTACATAGTGATAGTTGTATCTTATGATCTTCAGTTTAAAACTTTGGACTCCAACCAGGCTAAGAATGGAAGTACGCTCGCATAAAAGTATCACGCATTTTCAAAGTGCAAGGATGCATGTCGCCAATTAGCAGATACCATTTCCAAACCTCACTCAGTACACTCTCCCACATTTTCTGTTTTAATCCATTTCATCTGATGGCTGCACAGGTACGCCTAGGGATAAGGGTCATTTTGGCACCTCATCTATTCCTTTTCCTTGTCACAGTCAAGGCCAAAACCACAGAGACAACAACTTTCAGCTTGTGGGTGCAAAGCTGGATGAACAATCTGCTAAATTCTGGGCTAAATGTACAGTCTTGTCTAAATTGCCTCTTGCTCTCAAATGTTAATTTATACAGTTTGCCAGAAGGAGGTTGTATGTGAAGAGCAATTCAATTCGTAGGTTATACGGCTAAACATATGTCCGCGGGTGTGTGTGTATGTGTACGTGTGTGTGTGTGTGTGTGTGTGTGTGTGTGTGTGTGTGTAGGTGTGTGTGTGTGTGTGTTTGTTTATTACTTTCCCTTGAGGCAGACAGGGAAAGTTGGCTAGCACTGATCCAGATGTTTTGCACCACTTGTATCCATTGGAGTGTATCCTTCGACTGAACACTCTGTTCATGCTTTAACGGTAAAAATCAGACCAACAGACCAACAATTTGGTGTCATTCCGTACATTTTTTGCTAAGTTCATGGTCCAAAAACGAGTGCACCTCTTACTTGAATGAAGACACATCTTAAGTTTTGATTCAAAGAAAAAATGTCAATCATTTGTTTGTTGGAATACTTTTTCATTCTCTTTAGAATTACCGAGTAATACAGTAGAGAATGTGTTTGTTTGGTTCACAGGATTTTATAATCGGATCGTAATTGACCTTCAGCAAATGATGTTTTTTTTCTACCCTTTTAATTGAGGTACAAGCCACATTTAACTAGCAGTTTTGACTACATGAAACTGAGTTTCAAACACAGCGCATCTAAAGGGTTTTGCCTCTTCTTCCTCCACACATCCGATTCAGCAGTCTGAGGTGTTGCACTGCAGGCATACAGCAAAACCACATCACTTTTTTGTCCCCAGTGACACCAAAAGATAAAAGCAGTGGCACCCAAATGTAAAGAAATAACAGTACCATGCATACAATCTTTGTTATTCTTTTATATATCTGAGTAAATTAATCGCCCAAAAATTTAATCAATCAATATTCAGAAAATGAAGTCCTTCATTGCTTACAGTAAGAGAAGAACTCATTGGTACCAGTTCAGATAGACAAAGGATGAAAGGATGTGTGCGGGTGTATGTGTGTGTGTGTGTGTGTGTGTGTGTGTGTGTGTGTGTGCGTGCACATGCATGTGTGTGGGAAACTTGTAATCATATTCAGTTGATGGTGTTACTACGCAAAAGATCTGACTAAAGAGAGTCCAAGTGATGCTACAATGACCTAACCAAAAACAGAATAAACGTATTTTGTCATAAGCGGATCTGATGTGCCTCCTAATAGGCAACACTGTAAAGCATAAAGCTGTGTCAACAGTGGGCCTCAAACCTATTTTTATTTATTTATTTATTTTTTCAGGAGGGATTCTCCATGAAATGGCACAGACATCCCCGAAATACCCAGCTGCTGTTTCATTCTTGAAATAATTAAATTAATCTGTCGTTCATGTTACGAATGCCTCAATGACAAAGAGAGACCAATTAAAATATCAAGTCACCAAATCTTGAGGGAGGTATTCTCACATCTCAGTTTTAGTGCACAAACGCATGACAGCTCAACGTGATGTGGGGTGGTTCAACGGAAATTTTTTTTTGACTCCCTCTCACAAACTAAAAAAAAAATCTGTGAACAATAGGAGAAATCAAAGTGCCTTTCCAAAAGAAGTTTCCTAGTAAAATGTTAACTTTATTGATACACAATATTTAAGTCAACATGAACAATAAATGCCAACACTTCAGGAAAAAAAAGGAGTCTGTCATGTTTTATAAAATAAGTAAACATTTGTCAGAGAGAATGGAAACAAAGTGACAAATTTTGCCTTGCAGTTTAATGTAATATTCATGAAGACAGAGAAAGAGAATGTGGAGCTAATGGCCTGGTCCACTTAAGTTGACAGCTGGCTGCCGTCCAACTGTGGATAACCTGAGGCGGACGGGGGAGTTGAACGCTGGAGCCATGAGATAGAATACATAGTATCAGTCTGGACATAAATGTTAAACAAGCACATAAAACCACGTGCACATTTTTAGTTATTTTTTTATTTTGTAAAATGCAAATTAAGGGAATGACGGGTTCATTTGCTGGAAATATACATCTCCATATTTATGTCTTCTCACCGGAGGCATTATGTTTTTGAGTAGTTCTTTCGTCCGTCATCTGTTCACCTGTCCTGTTTTCATGAACACAATATTTCAGGGAAGACTGAAGAGAATTTCATTACATCCATCACAAATATTTGATCCTCTCTATGGAAGGATGAGCAAATGTCAAGGTCAATGTGACCTTTCAATATAAGTAAATAAATAAGTAAACATGTAAATAACTAACTAAACAAACAGGCAGACAAAAACACAGATAGATAGATAGATAGATAGATAGATAGATAGATAGATAGATAGATAGATAGATAGATAGATAGATAGATAGATAGATAGATAGATAGATAGATAGATAGATAGATAGATAGATAGATAGATAGATAGATAGAGATAGATGACAGACAGACAAATAAATAAATACATAAATAAATAGGCCCTAAACACAACAAAATTTTAGACAAATATCTTTCAGAAAATGACAATAAAACAATGTCATTTTAAAACATAATGGCCAAATCAACTTCATTGAGTGTAATGTTCTGTGAAAACCTAAGCGGAGGGCCCAGAAGGCCTTCTATTTTTCAAATCACAGCTCTTCATAGGGAAGGGGACTTGGCTAGAACCCATTAGGGCCAGCAGCTTCTTTTCCCGTAGTCACCATCTGATAATGTCTCAGAATGACATTTATCTCTTTTCATATATTAACTTCTCAAATATCCAACTAAATACTGAATAAAAAGAATATTAAAGAATCTTAAAATAGAGGTTCTGATAGGGAATCATGTGTCATGTAGTAAATCTGATTATTTGACATTCTTTGACTTTCTTTCATCCTGCCTTGCCTTCAATAAAGGTACTGTGAGCCCTTGGAAAGAGATCAGCTGTTGCAACAGAATTACGGTTCATTCATCTTTCGATCAGTCAGGATTTAGGCTTCTAAAAGCTGCCAGATTTCCTCACAACACTCCTCCTGTTTTGTGTTTTCGCTACGGGCCGTAAAGCTGCGATGCCAACATACGTATCCGCTTTTCTAAGACTCTATTTGTAATTCGCTCTTCCTTTTGCCCGCTGATTCAATGAAAGCATTTTTCATCCTGCTGATTGGAATATTATTAATGGAAGCAATCTCATTTCATGTGTGAACTCCAACCATCTGGGCCACATTGACTGGCTACACAATTTGTCGAAGGAGCCAGGTCTATCCAAATCTGATCTTGTGACCTTTTCTGTGGACCAGTATGAGCAGTAGCTTATTGATGCTAGTGCATTTTAACGTGGGCGTTATCACACCATTTCTGCAAATATGCTGCTGATCTATGCCCTGCTGTGCTCTAGATCTTGTCTTTTTGACCAAAATCAGTAATGATAACACACTCCGATAACACTTAAGCAATTGCACTGTGTAATTCAGCCTCTCAGTGGTTTAGAATTTCACCTTCTGCATTCTGTTGTGCTGGTAATTAAACAATAAGACATGTTTTGTTCCTGCTTGTTTAGCCATTAAAAACACACATTGTTATAGCTATTGCACAATGTAATTTATGCAAGCACATTACAGTCAATTAATTGCAGAATTCATTGTTGATTAATTACAGTACATGCATACATAATCCTGCATAATTAAAAATGCTCGCTCAGCACTTTTTGTCAGGTTGTTCCTTTGGTCCTTTCTATAATTCAGTTAACTGTTAACAATTTCAGTTTTTTTTTCAAATGTCGCATATTATTAAAATGCATCCTCAGTTGTCTGACTAGCTGAACAAGGGTGGTTAAATTAGAAAGAACTGTCCAATACCATGTCACTAAAGCATGAACAATGAGAAATGGTGTCCAGTTTATGTCAAAAACACAACGGTACATCAACCCTGTCAGCAAAATGAAACCTATCCCCATGATGCGATCATCTGTTGTCGTATCACCGCACACGAGGGTAACACACGCCAGAATGATGTCGCCATGACATCAGTGCCAACACCTCACAGGACCTGCTTCGTGTCCAAAAAATTAAGCAATGCTACAAACCAGCAGTTTATCAGCTATGAATAAAAATGTGATTTTTCATGAAGGCAGATCAATATCTGCTATTCAGCTCTTCAGAAATTCGAGATGAAATGATTCTGAGTCTTCATTATCTCAGCTACATATTGGTGACAGTACCATATCTGTAGCCATTTCTATTGTCATACTGTGACCCAATAAATCCACTCCAAATATATTTTAATCTCCTGGATCTGAGATCTGATCTGAATTTATTATTGTACTATTTTTCTTTACCATATCAATGAAATGTAGAGAAAAAAAAGACCCCACAATGTTGAAGAAAATAAAAAAAGCATGAAGCCACATTCACACAAGGATCCACATCAAAATTTAATTAACTCCCAGTCCCTGGTTTGATACCCACTCCAACACAATTTTTTTTTTTCCATTCAGTCCATTGACAGCATGGATTGTAAAGAAAAACTTACAAACAAGCATGGGTGTAATTTTATTGTTTTCCAAGGTTTCTTTTACCCAGAGTGAGAATCCCAATAAGAATCCACAACCCCTCCTCAAGGGAAACTCATTCTGACTTTCAACACTTTTTCTTTTTGCTTGGAAAAAAATAATGTTGGATTGTGTACCTGGAGGACAAACACAGAAGATATTCAACTCACTCATAGAAGCTGAGGATTTTTCCAACTCATCACTGGTGCATTGGAGATAGCTGGCAGTTCTTTTGTCCCACAGGATGTGTGACAGGTGTTAAATGTTTGTGATATTTGACTCAATCCAGTTGAAAAATATTGCTGCCAATTTTCTTCAGTTGTGACACAGTTATTTTCTTGTATAATACTTTCAGTTCATTTAGATTTGAGGTAATTTAATGTAGTTAAGGTCAGATACTTGTTTTTATTAGGAAACTTAGCATCTCTCTGTATCATTCTGTCAAGGTTATATTATGCTGTATGGTATGAGTTTGCTCTTTAACGGTCTCATGCCTTTTATTTGATCAGATCAAAATAAATTTTTTTACAGAAACATTTCAGAAAATCTTGTTTCATTTGACATATCAGACCAGTTTACTCTAAATTTATATCAATATTTTTATGAATATTTTGTAGGTAACTGCTTTGAATGTCCTTATAGAAGATCATCTGTGTTACTGCAAGCTGGGAGCCAGTTGCATGCTGTCCATACAGATTTGTTTATTAAGATGTAACAATCCTAAAAGTCCAAGCCACAAGAACCACTCAGTAAGAAGTGCAATCATGCTTGGTATTTCCACTTGTGCCAGAACATTCTTATCTGGTACTTGGTCCTGCCAGGTGATGCTCCGAATTTTTCTGAGACAGCGTAGATAAAATGCATTAAATTTGTATTTTTGACAGGAAAAAGAGAGTCTCTGTTGTGCTGTAATATTTTCTAATCACGTCGGGTTTGGTAGGCCCTCATTTTTGTGGTGATGTTCAGCATGGGGTTGGTCCAGAGTATAACTGGAACCAAGGCAGTCAGAGACTGCAACATCGACTTACCCCGACCTACTTTCAGGGTGGTCAGGGTACCCTGAAAGTAGTACCTGATTAGTGCATAGACTAGTGCATATGGAGAAGGCCAGTGTGAATAAGACCATAGATCAAAGCTAGTGCATAGGTAGATCAAAGCACTAGCTTTGATCTATGGTTTTACACTGGCCCTCTCCCTCGTCTCTCTATCCTATCCAGTTCCTGAATGTACAAAAGTTGAAATTTGACCTACTTTTTTCAAGGTCAAGGTCATCATCTCACTTTCATCCCCTTTGCTGCCCGAGTAAAGTGCGAACAAACGAATGAACGAACGAACGAACACTGACAATCGCAATACGTCACCGCTTTGAAGCGGGATATAAATATAGTTTAAACATGTGGGTGAACATTTTACAGCACTAATCTTAATTTACTATACCATGAAAGTAATATACAAACTGATCAAGAAACCTAAAATTCACTCTCTGAGTAAAGATGAAGACCATAGAATTGTCTGTCTCTTACCTATTATCATCAACGTCATCATCATCCAAAAACGCTGGCAGACAGGAAAAAAAGATCACAACTAAATGGAAACTTCCTCGTTCTGTAAGTGGCTTACAGGTTGGGGAGAGTTTCTATTTATATGCGTTGAACATATAGCGGAAGAACATTATCAACCTCCCTGCAGACACATATTTCTCTTTTATCTTTTGAAATCAAGTGCCACTATTTCCTTTCATCTCTGTTATTTTGTTTGTTTACTATTCTGTCATTGTGATTTTAGATGCGCAGGTGTCCCCGTCTCCTGATAAAGCTGAATAAATAATAAAATGCTGCTTTTCTTTAAAGAAAGTCGCTGTTTTTCTGGCTGGCAGCATATAAATTTTTACCATTTGTTGACCATGTAACAATCAGGGACTATACTTATAAACTTCAGATTCAGCAATAAAGAAATCTATAAGATTGACCTACAGTACATTCATTTTCACCACTCTACAGTTTTATTGGTGTGTCTTGGCTGCATTTGTTTCACCACTTAACTGAGATAACATAATAAAGACAATAAAGCAGTGAAGAGTCTGAGTAGTTGGAGACCACTAAGAGCAACATATAACAATGTTATTAGAATTTGACCAAGGCAGGAAGTAGATCACCCAAAGCAACTTGTCTGGCAAATTGGGTTCTTTCAATATGAAGTACACCCTCCCCCCTATCCTTGAATCATGAATGCTGGGATGGCTTCACAAAGTAAAAATAACTTCTAATCTGAGGACTTGATCCGACTTGACCAAGTGTCGAGGGTTGAAGCAATAAAGAAATGATAGCTACATTAATGCACAGAGTGAAGGAGAGAGGGGGCGTTCAGATCCATGAATACATTCATGATTAATTTATGAATGTATTTTTACAGTTTGTACTTTGTACTGTATGTTTCTCTTATGTAATGTGTTTTAGTTTGTTTGTTTGTGCGTGTTTGTTTTTCACCTGCCGAGGGACCGCAGATGGAAATAAGCTACTAGCTAAATCTGGTGCAAAGAGACTCTTCTCTTCTTTGAAACTACTATATTTGTATATGGTCCCAGAGATAAATAAGTGTAATAAACAAAACGAGTCAACCAACAAGAAAGCTTAGGAGATTTCCGTTGACTTAGGGAGCCTAAATGAAAATTAGTGTTTTGTTTTCTGTTCAGACGCACAGATAATAAAACACATGTGTTAATCTCTAAATTGCTGTTGATGAAAACATGCATAGTCCTACATTTTCCAAAGCAAAAAATTGATCAAGAATCAATGAGGCAATCAATATCAAATTAGACTCAAGTGAGGTAGTGTAAGCTTTGATGACAAGAGAGAAGAGAAAGCTCATGAAAGATACATTTCAAAGGTTATTATTCAGACAAATTAGATTTTAAAATTTTGAATTGCTTCAAGCAGCTGTCAAAAAGAGTTTGAATGTAGTTAAAAAAATCTAAATATACAGTATATATATCTATATATCTACTTAAATATATATTTTTTTACACATATATATGTACACACACTGTATGTATGTATATATATATATATATATATATATATATATATATATATATATATATATATATATATATATATATGTGTGTGTGTGTGTGTGTGTGTGTGTGTGTGTGTGTGTGTGTTTGTGTTGAAACCTTTCTGGTAGAAGATATTTTAGCAGGTGAGCTGAAAACTAAAGCCCTACCAAGTGCTGAAAGTAATGCTTGACAGGATAACTCAGGGGAGCTAACTTGTCTAGGCATGCATGCTGAGACTTAACACACTGTCAGCACTTTTTTTTTTAGCAACTGTGCCATCAGCTCACAATATTGATTTGGGAATTTAAGCTACAACAAATACAAAGGGGAGAAAAAAGCCTTAATATATAGGACAAAAACTAAAGGAACAAAACAAGTTAAGAAAAGACAGGAAATCTTTGCAGTACATGCCCCATGACGATGTGATTATCACAGCCACACTGCAGAGCGGCGAGGCACTTTCCTGAACATTGGTCTGAGATGTGAATTGTTCTGCAGTATAGTCCAATCTGGTTCCTCCTTCCTTCTGTTGGACTAGGTAGAACAGAAGTAGGCTTTCCATTTAGCTTTCCGTATGTTTTATTGTAATATTGGATAGAATGACATTTTACTATGACTGAATGTACCGTATAACTTTGAAAACAGTAACACTTAATATGTCGATTCAATGTAAATGAAGTTTTTTTTTAACTTGTCTTGCCTTACGGCTGGGTAGATTTCATTGGAATGGAGAGACTGTAACTGGATACTTTTGTCATGAGAGGTGGGATATGGACACAAATGCAGGACACCAAAAGCGAATCTTCCATCCCTGATTTATTAAACAACTCAGAAATTCTCCAGACAGACAAGAATCTCTAAAACCAAACAGACTTCCAGGAACCAAACATGAGCAATGAACCCACTGAGCTCTCACTGAGCCAGGCTTAAGAAGCCTTAGAGTCATTAGCTCAAAACAAGTTCAGGTGAGATGATCACCACGGTGTGTGGATGAGCTTCAGGTGTGGAGCCGTGGCTCCACCCACCAGCTTGGCCTCTCCCTGCCACACACCAGCACTTCCACGCCGACCCGTGACAACTTTACTTAATTGAGACTGTATGCTGACTTGACGTAAACATGCAATGTGGAACCTCTGCTTATAAATGAACATGGGTTGTTTTCAAGCCCATGCCAAAGTTCATGCAATGCTGATATAGCATTGGGATGAATGTCTCTGTACACTTCGTATATCTCTTCTTCTTTTTTTTTCACTGCCAACCCCATTGCAATGAAAAAAAGGGTCTGTAGTGGGAAAGTGAACTTTCGTTCTATTATCTGTTACTAATCATTGACAAAAAACACCAATTGATTAAACAGTGAAATGCAAACTTGTAGTTTATGCGAACAAGGAACAGGGAGCGTGAGAATACAGATAGATGAGTCAACATGGCACAAAACAGTCTTTGAACATAAACCCTACTCTATCTTCATTCCATATTTTATCATTGAAGCGTGCATCAATAATAAACCAATGATGAACTCAAAAACTGGACAGTCTCAGCAAGATATAAACAGCTCATTTTAAGTCTCTCTTGCCACATATAGTTTTACATACATACTGCATTTGGGTTAACAGAAATCATCACTGAAAGTGTTTCCTGTTCGTGTCTGACAAAAGTTTGGAGTTAGTTTTGTGTTTTTGGTGCTCGGTTTTGGACTATTCTGTGTTTTTGGATACTGATCTTGGATTAGGAACATCAGACTATCTGGTGACACCCTTGGTTTGAACACTGGCTGGTTTAACACGCTGAATCTCGAAAAATGGACTGAAAGAACAGAGCTAGGTGGCTAATTAACTAGCCAGCAGACTAGACTAACAACAGATGCAGACTAATAAAAATCGTGCGATTGTTGTGGTTGCTTTTCTATCAAAATGATTGAATGAAAATAATCATTATTTTTATGCAAGAGATATACTGTATGTTGGGCCCACATGTTTGTACTGCCTTATTAAATTTCAACAACACTAAAATGCATATTAATGACATAATCTGAATTAAACCATCTCACATCTATTTTCTGTCTGATTATGAGTTGATGATGTGTGTATGATAGACTAAGAAACCTCCAATAAACTAAATTTCAAAAAAGAAATGGTCAATTTATTGTGCTTCAAAATGTAGTTGATAATTGCTGTTCATATTTACCGTTACAATTTGAATATTTTTTGAAAAAGTGTGAACGGTGAACAGGTTCCATGTTACTTCCACAAAGAATTGTGGGACAGCATTATCTCCTTCCTTGGTGTAAATCACTGCCCGGTAGATTCTGTACTGTATGAGATAAGAAAGAAGACAGTGGACCTTTTTATTCACTTTTAGAAATTTAGAGGAACTCTTATCATAGCTGCTGCACCAATACTGTGGGTGCATGTGACACACAACTTTACTGAACAAAAATGATTATTTGAGCTCAACATGTGTGCAGAGGAGTCTAGAGCATCATATGTATGTCAGTCACTCTCACGACAGAATTTATATATACCTGTAATTGCAATTACACTGACATGATGATTATTTATTAAACTGCTGAATTTATTGTGAAATGATTTGCAGCCTATGGAGATTGAGATATTAGATATGAAACTTTTATTTAGTTAAGGTTACGTTAATGGAGAATAGAATTTCCTATCACTTTTTTTTCATCATTTATTTTCTTCCACTTTTATTTGTTTATTCCAGAGCACTGATTTTATCTAAGTGACTGAAAGTGTAGTCAGCTAACAGTTATTCTGTTAAACGAAGCTCACCCTGCTGAAGCTAGACTCCCTCACCTCTAGCTAAGCTGAAGCATCTTGGTAAAATGTGGTCTAGCTTAATGAAGTTGCTATTTATACTAATTTCATTTCACATCAATTATAACTCAGTAACAAATGAATTTGACAAATATATATATGAAACAGGAGAATAACAGGTACCGTGGGTGTGGGTGAAATGAATGAGAGGATGCGTCTCCACTTGAATGTGAAAAGGAAAGGGCTTGAAGTGTTAAACCTAACTCTCTTCCCTCCAGTCCCTGGTGGCAAGCCAAAATGAAATTACCTCTTCCTGCAATATCACCAATCTGACTCAGCACCAATTTATTGTTCTTTTCACTTTATTCCTATTGCTCTCTGGCCGCCTTTTAGTATTATCCTTTACCCCCTTTCCTGCTGCAGTTCTCTGCATGGCCAAAGAATTCATCCAGAGGTCCCACATTTATCTGTTATTTTCTACTCCCCCGATCGTTCCCCCAACACCCCATCTTTTATGTTTTCTCCCCACGTGTTTTGCGCTGTTGATGGGCCACAGCGAAGTCATTAATTCCCAACACAGTGTGAATGAGAGCACACAGCAAAGGAGGGCGAGACTGAAACATTCACAGACCCACATCCTTCTGATCCCTCAGCCAAAAGAAAAATATCCCCATGGGCCACGGCTCTTGTGTGTATGTGTGTGTGTGTGTGTGTGTGTGTGTGTGTGTGAGAGAGAGAGAGAGAGAGAGAGAGAGAGAAAGAGAGAAAGAGAGAGAGGGAGAGAGGGAAATAGAGAAAAAGAGAGATCACCCAAGAGAAACAAAGAGTGATGGCTCACCTAAATCACAGGTATTGTTTCAAAGTTAGATCCTTTAGGGAAAACTCACAGCTCGCTTATCACACTTAATAAGAGCGACATGCGGAATTTTTGTGTCACAGAGTCTAAAATACTGAAAAAAATCCTTTTCTCATATGAGACCAATTGTTTTATTGTCTGTGTGATCAGGCACAGTAAAAGAGGCACAAGCAGCTCTCGACTCCAAGAATGATCAAACTCATTCTAACCGCCCCCAGTGAATTGCTAAATAAAAAACACTGTCACTTCCGTAAGTATAAAAAGATTGAATTCAGAAAATAGACCCACACACTTCAATAAATGAAAAAAACAACAACAACCAACTTTGGGATTTTTATTAGGATTATTGTGATAAACAGTATGTATATTTATACCTGCATGTGCTTGCATGTCTGAATCCATACACAATGTACTTCAATACACCTCTACACTATACACAGATATTCACCCACATATCCACTAATATTGCACACTTGTCCTTGTTATATTATATCAAAGTAATACATTTATTCATTTCTTTAATCTCTAAAAAAAATAATTTGAACAGTCATGGGAACATGGTCTTTCATCTTCTTCCAGCCTTGTAAGAAAACCTCCCCACTGTCATACTTGGCTGAATCATACCTGAATATGTTTTGTCAGTAGTAGTGTGTAGGTCAGCTAATATGTTTACTCCTGAAAACTGAAAAATCTATAACACAAGCATACAAATTAAACAAATATTCTTCCACAAAAAAGGGCCCTAACAATCTGCTATAAAATATATTTGTTGGTGTGAAGTTTTTCTGAAAACAGTATTTTCACTGCAATCATAAAAGTCTTGCTCTCTGACTCTGACAATGTTAACAAAATGAAATTTACAAATTAAAATACTTTCTTTTAATGAATTTGAGTCACTGCATGATGTTTGTACACATCATTTTATTGGTTGTCTCGATTAAAAGACCCTAAATTACAACTCAAAGCTCGAGAGACTATATTCCAGACATCTTGTAACTGTGATATAGCGAGATAAGATCGCAATTCTGAACATCATTTAATGGACAAAACAGCAATGGCAGCTACAATAGAGGGGGGTATCAGGGAGGTGATCTGTCTGATGATAAGAGTCATATATTGTCTCTGTCGATAACATTCACTGGTTTTTGCTCCAAGAGAGAAGAAATAGCGATACAGTGGTGGTAGAGCAAAGTAGAAGTCTCAGAATGGGAAATCTGCAAACATTTCAGATAAATAAAATAAAGTTTATCATCCTTTTTCGTACAGGTTTAATTCACAGCAACGAGTCCAATATTTTGCATGTAGTATTTCTAACTTCATTATAACCCATCTCAAAATAGTCATTTAAAGTTGTCCTACTTTAAATAACATTTCAAATTGAAAGATTTCACCTTAGCCTTCGAGGGCACTCAACCGGAAAGGGCCCTCAGGACTGCATCTCTATATCTCGGCCCCTGAAGATGGTTGTTGAGCTGATGACAGCCTATTGGTTAGATTAGTGGCACTAAGCAGTTGAAGGGAATGGTCTCAGAATGATAAAGCATGCTCTTAAGCCTTCTTTAGGTGCCATTACATCAAATGACTGCAACGTATGTGACTGGAGGTCTCCACTTACAATACTCAAAATCATTCTCACACTTTTCCCCTTTATTCTCTTACATTGCGATTATCGTACTATCACACTTTGTTGAGTTTTGTATAATAGCTGTTTTTATGTTTTATCCAAGCTGCTTTTACATTGCAACTATCTCAATGGAAGGATATAGTCATTTGTCTCCCTCCTTCTTTATGATTTCACTCACCAGTCTATTCCACACTTAAATGAGCTGACAAGAGCTGTAGCTCTCAGACAGCACGACCACATCTTTGTTATCATCACGAACACCCGAGACTAATATCCTCTCATGTACGGGTGCTAACTTTGCAAGACCAGAAGTCGCATCTATGCACTCTGTAACCATGTGCAGATTTGAGGTTATTATTTATGCAGCAGCCACGCTCCAATGATTCCCCAGTGACAATGTTTTTTAAAGATGTCTGACAGAAAGACTTGTGTACTGAAAAGACAAACACATGAGTGGCATTTATGAAAAATAGAGAGGCAGCGTCTTTGAACTACTGACAGTTCATTCCAGTGTTTAAACACGGGAAGTACTTGCCCGGGGCTCACCCTTGGATCATTTATAGATCTGAAAATAAGGAAATGTATGTCTGCATTTTCAGTAACTTTCAGTTCATTGCGATTTTATGTATTTCCACAGAACTGTCAGTGCTGAATTTTGTCTTGTTGTTTTTTTTTCCTTCTTCTTAGACAATCAAAATTAAGAAGCTTTTGTGTCTCCACAATTTGGAATCTCACCAACATCGTTCTGACTATCAACCTAGAACCAAAAGCGTTGTTTATTTTATCATTCAATCTCTTGCTGTCTTCCTATATTCAATTTCAGTTATTATTCCAAGTGAATGATCTTGGTTTTGATTTAATGTCAGTGAATATGATTTCTTGTTTTTCCACATACATTAAACTAGATCTCAATTAAACTAACATATATAAACCTTAAACAAATCTTAAAATTTTATGTACATGGTCAGTGCCAAATTTCAGTATCAAATATTGTTTTAATATGTTATTGATATGTAACATATCTGGTTGTATAAATGTGAATGTTTTCTTTTTTTTTTTTTTTCATTAATTGTTACAACTTCTGTGATAAATGATTAGCTGAGATGCCAGGCACAAAGTTGTGCGTCTTTCTGGCTGTATCCTTCATTGATGTGTTCCTTAAACATCTGTGTTATTCCATGCTATGACAGCTGGTGATTGGATAAAGTGTGACTCCAGCAAAATGTTGGTACAACACCCCATCACACAGTTTTAAGGCAGCAAACTTTAATGTAAAAGTAATCCCCTTGGTGAACCCTTCAATTTTACCATCTCATAAAATGGCTTCTATTATTCTTTTTTTTAAGACTGGGGTGTTGGTGAGCATGTCTAGACCCAAATAGACAATAAACCTTGGGTTTATGGCAGAGGTCCAGATGATGATGGGCTTGAAGGGTTCCTGGGTGCTGACAAACTTTGTGGTCATCACGCTCGTTGCGTTTACAGGCCCTCCCTGTACTGTTAACACGCACACATTTGTGCACACAGGCACAGGGGAAGAAAACACCAAAAATGTGTTTAGTGAGGAGCAGCTGCTGCTTTTATAAAGCACGATGATGAAAAAGACTTTTCTGGTAACTTGCCGCAGTGCAGACAAAAGCCTTTGGAACATATTGGGTGGCCTCAAACACTACCGTAATATTCTATTCAGAGATCAAGGACGCAATTATATTCTATTAAGTTCCTGATAAATCATTTATGTACTACTTGTGAGCTTAATATGCATAAATATGCAGATATTAAGTGGCATTTATCATGGTCTGCCACAGGGTCACTCTGGATACTGTCACAAGGACTCCTATTCTCTGCAACTCCTGAGAGCTTAAATGACAAATCAAAACCCAATCCCATGTTTATTACAGCTTGGTCATTAGCCTCCCTTTGTGGTGTCATTATTGGTGAGGATGACAGTGTCTGACCTCACAGGCAAAGGCAAATCCTGCCATGGGTCATTACAAATTAGCATGAAATTACCTTTAAATCTCTTCAGGAAAGGAATTTGTAGCTGTGGTTCCTCTGATGCTGAATAGAGAGTCTCGCTCCGTGAAAAAAAGCTCTTTTGCAGGAAACAGTGACTGCAAAGAAATGTGTAGCCTATTAACCTTTTGGTCACAGAATGCTTTACTGTCCTTTGACTCTCTCATTTAGATAGTGACAAGTCAAGGCCCATTTAAAATCAAGGCTTTTGAGGAAATTTTCATAATTCCCACATGTTGCAACAGGCATTCAGGACTTATATATTAAATAATTCATCTTATTTGTTGTATTCCAGCTGTGCAGGGCTGAAAAGAGGCTAAAGCTGCTGAGGCTAATGCTCAAATTTTGAAAATGGTGTAATTCTGTTTCTATTGGCTAAAATTATATTGATTTAAATGCACTCTTATAGGCTGCTCATAATAGCCTGAGCAGTTTAAAATCAAGTAAAAATTTTCCCCCACAATGACGTGCCTAGATCTCCAAATGTGTCATCAGCTCACTAATGACATTTTAAAACTCAGCTGTGAATACAATTGATTTCATAACGTCAGTGAGCTTCATAGAAAAAGACTCTTTATGATCACCCATTCACAATTGTCTCTTTTTCTCTCGGTGCTTCTTTTCAATCTGCTAACTATTAAAGCGTTAAATCAACCAACCGACGCCCCCCTTTTCTTCTGTCAGTTGTCATTTTAGTGTGAAATTGTTGCATCACTCCTGAGAAACCTCCAGATCTTTTTCTTTACCACATCATCACCACTGACATTCTTCAGGGTTTGTTTCCCATTCTACTCCTGGCCTCACCTCTTATCTCGGGATGCAGTGAAGACACACATTTCCTTTTTATTATGCAAATAACCATCTAATATTATTTATTCATTTAGAATGACATCATCCTTGCTCAAGAAAAAAAAATGAAAAGAATGAATGAATTTAGATATTTGCAGAAGTATCATTGTACTGAAATAGTATATTTACATTCAATCATGGAATCTGAAAAAGTCTCCTTTTCACTTCAATTCATAAGACACACTATTTGATATACATGTACCTTTGCATTCTAAGAGATCAATGCATGCATAACTATTAGTGTGTTGAACAAAATGCTTTCCCTTTTTATCATTTGTCTTCCTTGAACACTGATACAATCCTTGGAGAACCATATTGCTTGAGGCAGGCTCTGGGGAAATGTGCATTCTCTTTGCTGAAAAAAGGCGCTCATTACAGTACCACACTGTGACTTCTTAGTAAGAGCTGGGCTTTGGTATAATGGGGGTTCTTACCTTTAAAACTTAAAGGTAACTTGAATGGCACTCAGTAGAACACATACGTCCACCAAGGCCCAGCAGTCCAATTTAATTCAATCAAGCCTTCCCCGCAATCATAATGTAAGGTTACTGGATTTGTAAGAGCAAGTCCATTAAATCTGGAAGAGCCAGATATTTCATTTGGATCTGCTCCAAACTGCACACTTTGATAGATACCAAACCCTTATGTCTTTTTAAATTGAGATCAATACATTATTCCTGGATAATTTAAAAAATGTCAAAAATAATTATTTTAGTGAAGGTTTTTAAAAATTATACACCAAAATTAAAAAAAAAAAAAAAAAAGAAAGTATGGCATTTATTCTGGCCCATGCTCTAAAGACATACATGGGTAATCTATTAAAGGAGTTTTGTGTTCACATCATTATCCTGCCACCAGCAATATACACATACTAGAGCTATAGCGATCAATAAATCAAATATCATTGATTTTAGATATGTACACTCCTCTTCCTCAATGTATCTGATACTAATGTAACCTGTATACAAGACGTTCTGCAATTACAGCCACTGCATCCACTGCACTTTCTTATAAAAAGTTATTTATAGCGGCATGTAGCACATACAGAATACACACATTTTAGACTGATACAGAAAAGACATGTATTTGTCTTGCTTGGGGATGGATTAAAGATATTGTATGAATAAATGACACTTGATGAGACTAACATGGCGTTAGGAGTACTTAAATTCACAGTGAACAGAGATCTTTGATTACTGTTATCGGTGGACAGGCAGTTAGCGTAACACAGATAAAGGCAGCCATAATACACTGCTCTGCAAAACACCGTTAGACTGACGGGAGCAGACTGATAGAAATCTCAAGAGTGAGGGAAAGGAGTTGAGAGAAGGGAAGGGGGAGATTATGGCATAAAATGAGAATTGAGACAAAAGAGAAGAGACAGAGACAGAGGAGAGCGATGAAGAGGTTCTAATAATATAATGATGTAATCATATATCAGGGGTGTCCTTCGGTGGGAGCTTTGATCTTCCCTTACATGCCTTCAGTAATCCATATTCCTTCACCAGCACACGTTCATCCTGTGGAGCTTATTTTCAATATCCATCCATTCCTTCCACATGACATAAATTCATCTCACCTATTCTTACCCTCCTCGCCCCATTTCACTTGTTGGCTCTCAGCGACCACCTTGTTCCCACCCCTTCTAAATCAAGGCTCCCTCATCGATCAAACATTCCCATCACTATCTTCACCACTTCACCAATTCTTGCTCATCCATTCTCCAGCCGTGCCGCTGAGCCCCTCTCTGTCTTGGGCCGAGCAGAACAGATCAAAACATCGCCATTGCTGCTGTGATCAATGCCTTGAACGAGCCAGAACCCATTAAGGGTAAAGGAAGAAAGAGAGGACGATACCCCCATTAAGAGATATACGGCACATTCACTCAGACTGCAATCGGCACTTTGCGCATGTGTTCGATTGGCCTCTGTGATCCTCCTGAGGACAAGAGTCAGTATGCATGTGCCCAAACCCAGACAGAGACACGCACTCAGAAGAGATACTGCAAAGTTTAACGTTCCTGTGTGACTCGTGTCTCCTGAAAGCCCATGCCTCCCCTATAAATCCTTTCAACTTTTGTAGCTCTGTTTTGTTTAGTGGTCATCAGAGAGCAAGCGTGCACACATCCATGCCAACACACACACACACACACACACACACACACACACACACACACACACACACACACACACACACACACACACACACACACACACACACACTGCCTCATAAACCTTTACAGATATTATGATGGAAGCGGCACAGGCATGTGGAGTGAATGGAGATTGTTCAAACAATTGCCTGCAGCTATACCGAGTTCACGTTTCAGCTCCTTCTTCTATAGCTGATGCTGCCTTAAATGCTTTTAACGCTTTCCCTGGATCACCTTGGGAAATGCTTTTTCTCTTACAAATTGCAAATGTCCAACTGTAAGCTCTGATTGTCCACCACAATTTCCCAGTCTCATGTACTGATGCTTATCATATATTTCTAAATGCTTTTAGTAAGCTGTCCACTGCTAAGGCCACCCTTGGATTCACTTGTCCAAGGCTTTAGGAAAGATAAAGTTGGTGCCTGCTGCGCCAACTTAAGCTCACTTTGAGTGTTTTTATACGTAGCATGCAGTATCTTCCTGTCGAACATCTAAATGATTTTTACCTTTGTTGTTCACCTAAAGTTTACTTTTTGCCCTTTTGGCTCAAGCTGAATTAAACATGCTACCACCTTCCCGAGAGCAGCTTTAGGTCTACAGGGAGAAATCACATCGTCGTAAAAGAGCCGGGTGTGCAGGATTTGTAACACAAAAACAAAAACAAAGGAGAAACTGCATTTTATCTTGATTATCTTGTTTTCATAATAGTGAAGGTAGAAAAAAATTAATCAACTGCTTTATCTGTATCATTAATTTAGGTTAATATACCACCTGTCTACAGATCAGTAGCAACACAATCAATGTAATTAATATTCTTGACGAACAGAGCAGGAAAAGAGTGCTGAAGAAAGTCCTAAAATCCATGTTTTAATCCTTTCTTTTCTTTTTTTTCCCCTTCTGTACCTTTTGATTATCATGATTCTTTATCTTACACTTTTTGTACCTTTTAACGTTTTTTTTCTGTGGATGGAAGCTGCTAAAGGGAGGAAATACAGTATGAGACCTGCTTGAATGAATCCAATAATATGTTTTTATGTCACATATTATCCAAGCAATCATTTCCTATTTGTCTAAGGCAGGAGAAAGAAACATTTAACAATATGATACATAATAGAGATAGAAAAAAAAGAAAGCAGCTTGAATGCACAAAGGTAGAAGTAGCACAATGAGGATTTTTATCACATATATCTGAAAACTATCATTGTAATAATTTCTTAGTCGCCATTATAACATGTCAGAAGTATGATGAATAATTAATCTATCCAGAGCTCATATTAAAAAGACTGAACTACACACATAATCTTTTCAAAAGAAGATGAAGTAAAAAGATAATTAGTAAACAGATGATGGCTCAGGTGTAAAAAAAACATTCAACATTCTAAAAAGCTGAAATTTAGTTTATAAAGCCACTTGCAATTAACATTTAAGATATTTTTTTTGCTTTAAAAGTAGTTAATAGTAGTATTAATTACTATTAATATTACCAGAATGTTATCTACGTAGCATGATTGCTATGTTTGCAGCAAATTTCTAAAAGATGAAGTGAATTATCCATGTTGCAGATTGTTTGCAAACGGAAAAATGTTAACATTGTATACATTGAAAAACAAGCTCATGCATGTTAACATAGAGTATGTACGTATTTGTGCATGCAGGGGAATAAAATTGGGCAATACTCCAGCAAACTGACATGTTTCATTATTCAAACAGCTTCAGATTAATTACACTTCATCTCCTGTAGCATGCAGTACAGCCTCCCAATAACAGTGGTCCCGCTACAGCTCAGCATCCTCACACTGGAAAACAGCACCACAGGATGGCATCTTATACTAAAATACAAATCAGAAGTTTGACAGGTAACATGTGTTTAAAACCTATTTTATCATATGCACTATTGTCCTGCTGTATGTTTGCCACACTCAAACAAATCAAACCAAAATATGGAATTACATACTGTACAATCCTGTTGAACTTGGTAAAAATACAAGTATGCACTATTTGGTACCAGACTGCAACAATCTTCCATTTTTCAAAAGAAAAGCTGACTTTTTTGGTGTATAGTAAGGGTCGGACTGAAAGCGCAAGTCCATAACACTCATAGTATAAAATTATAGTCTTTCTATAATAACAGTATTGCTTCCATCGGTTTTTTGTTTTGTTTTGTTTTTTTCCACAATTTTGGATTACTCCTATGATAGGTCGAGGTACCATTAGATCACATGATTATCAGTGCTTGTTTGATTTTCCACAACATGTTTTAAAAAATTGCCAGATAATTTTGATGATTGATATTAGAAAGGATGCATCTTTGGCCAAAGGAGCGTGGTTTTAATTCAGATGTATGGATGAAGAATAAGCATATTTATTTGTCATTATACAACAACATTATGAGGTTGGACTTAATCCTAAAGTTCCCAAGATGCATGTTTTTTTTTTTTTGTTTTGTTTTGTTTTTTATGGTGGGGTGAAATTTGTGTACTTGGAGAAAGCCCATTCAGACATAGAGAGTACACGGAACATGCAAACTCTACAGAGAAAGGCCATGTTAGGAAAGATGGGATTTGAATTTACGAACTTCTTGCTGTGAAGCGACAGTGCTAATCTCTGTGCCACCATACCCAGAAAAAAGATTCTGGAATGCTTCTTCTTTCCTTTCGACATTGCAGGAGATTGCAAATGACAAATAATACTGGGTCAATGAATCTGAAAATGCTCTAGTGTGTAAAATTCATAATGTTATACTACTATGTGAAATTGGATCCTTGTCCTCAGTACAATCCCAAATTGGGTCACTAACATATTGTATATCCTTGGAGATGTTTATCATCTGGCTCTGGTGAGAACTGTCCCAGCAGACATACTCTCTCTGGTGTGTAACTGAAATCTGGTTATCTTCAGATTACAATGCATGATTGTACATATTAAAATATTATTGTAAAATGCATTTTGAGGATAGGGTATGAAACTACTGATCCTTGCTGCACCAACATGCTTCACTTTTAACATTTGTAGTCCCACTGAGGTTTTATGAAACTAAGCAGTCTACAGATGATATTCATTAATCAAAGATCCCTGATGTCGAAGAAAAGGCGATTGATTGTGGTGAGACTACCACAGATTGAACAATCCATCAAGTCTGTAAAATGCAGAAATTCCATGTGTGCTCTGAATGATCAGTAGTACTTTACCTTCAGTTTGGAACCAAATGCATGATGATATTGTTGCTTATGTTTGACAAAAAGCCAAAATCAACACTGAATGGAAGTAACAGGGTAACATTTTGAGCAGTTTAGTTTAAAGTAAAACATTCACAGTCTGTCAGATTTATTACAAGCATGAGTTTAAAAACGTTCAAGCGGACAAAATCCTGTATGAAAACTAACAGAAATCCCCACCAGGGCTTCTCCACAGACGATGCACACACAAACAAAGAAGAGCATGACACACAAGTAGAAGGAACAGTCACCAGAGCCTGGGCTGGCAGCTCATCACTTCACACACACCTGGCTGCTGTCCCAGCTTGTTAGAGGCACTACCAAAGACCCGACGCAATCAAATTGCTAGGAACACACTGCAAGGTAACACAATCAATCCCCTGGTGACTTCTCCACCTTGTTTTCTGAAGATTCTAACTGAGACAGACCTCCGACCCGCTGCTGCACAGCTTGTGAAGGAAGCTGAGAAAAAAAACGTCCTTTTTGTCGCCTTCGTCAACACTAACATTCTTTAATCGTATTATCCAATGATTCAGTGATTGGTAACTGGAATAGAAGGAGGGCACCCTGTGGTTTATGCACTTCAGTGTAGTTCTTCCTGGATGCATTAGTTATTGATTGAGCAAAATATTAAATAAATATTAGATAAATATTAGATGAAGTAGTATGTCAATAGTCATGTGATTATAATGATTTTTAAAAAATTTTGTTAAAGAGCATATGTTAAAAAAATGTTTTATGCCTTGTTATTCTCGAACCTTGCAATAATGTGAACATAATAATGTGCCTGTATCTGTCTCTCTTCTATGCATCATAAGAATCATTCATATGATTGAGTTCCATTTTGGCACGTTAGATGCTGGGGGCCCCGAAGAAGTGCATTGTAGAATTTGGTTCAAATTGGATTTTCAACATTCTCATTATTAATAAGCTTAGAATAAACAGGTGAACAGTGTTCTGTTTTGCAGCGAGAGCTGAGGCGTACTGATGTAAGGGAAGTCATTTGTAATGACTGCAGCGAGGTGTCAAGATCACTGTGCCCAATACCAAACACCACATCCATGGCTTAAAGCATGATTCCTCTGGGGAACAAGCTGCTGCTAAATATCCTCGCCCCTTTGTAAATGTGAGAGTATCTTAGAAAGACAACAGTGCGTTTCCTTGTAACTTCTGCATCACAGCATATGTCAGGATCATATTTGTGCATTTTCTAGTTTAGTTTAACACTCATGTTTGTATGAGGAATTGCTTTTCTCATATGTATTTGTCAGTTATAATAATAAATCTTTACTACAGTCAGGCAATAACCTCACTATATATTTTAAAAATAATGATTCTCCATTTTGGTTTTGATGTTTTGTCTCCTTTGTCTACAGTTGGTCCTCACTTCCTGAAGGTCTTTGAATGCATGTCACCTTTTCTACTTTGTGTTCAATATGGCATTACTATTGTATCATGGCATATTTAGAATGGGTACTGCATTTGTCTGGATAAAAGGGATGAAAATGTTTATTGAGTAAGACGGCTGAACTGACGACCAGCTGATATTATGGTATGAGGTTTTTAAAGCACTTCAGCAGCACTTTAAGATGACTTGGTCTTAAAATAAACAAAAATGCATTTTCCTTAATGTTTGAATAATAATTGGGCTTGTTAAGTAAAATTTTCTTCTTTGTCAAATGATTCATGACTAGAGAAGTTTGTATGATGTTCTCAAAATAACCCAGTTTATATTAGGGCCTACAGATGCATGGTACCTGTGTTAAATTAATACGGATACATCTTGCACATAAAAACCAGACTTGCATTAATGAAGTTCAATGATGGCTCAGAAAAAAAAAATCTTAGAAAACCCAGATAAGTAATCACATTAACAGATTGTTTTCCAGACATCTAAGAGGTAATAGTATGAACAGCAATTAGATTTACCTTAATGATAAGACAGGGATTAATTTTAAGGATGTGAAGAGTGAGGTAAAATAATTACAGACATGTCTGTAAGATTAGTGTTTGCCAATACCTTGACGAGTTTAAAAAATTGAGTGTTTATATTATGTAGGTGCAGTGTGTGTGTGTATGTGTGAGCAGACTGAATAGCATTTTGCAATTTACCACAGCAGCCCAGGCTCACTGTATTGATTGTACTGAGCTTGTGTGTGTGTATGTTTGCATGCGTGGTGTATGTGGGTGCACATCAGTACCCAGCTGTCTTTTTGTGCAGAATTGACTCCATTGTACGTTGTATTCCTGACCATGCCTGAAGTAGCCTGAGCTAAGCTGGATCGCTGTTAATACATGGGGGACCAGAGGAGAGATTTACTAAATTTATACAGTAAAGATTGCAGTCATTTTCATGAATCACATCAAACCAAAATGAACAGGGACTGCTGAAGATCATTAAGCTTTGCTCAGTTGCTGCTTGTAGATTATGACAGTTCATTCAACAAAAGTAAGGCAGAGATTGCTAAATACTGACACTTCTGAGTTTATAAAATCAAACCTATTTGGCTCAGATTTTTTTTTTCAATCAGCTTTCAGAGCTTTGCTACCTTACCTTCTCCTCTTGGCTAAAAATTATTTCCCCAAATTGCTTTTCTGATATACCAGTGGATGTTTGTTGTTGTAAAACCTTTTAATGACAATGGAAGCAAAGGGAGACTGGAGAAGCTGCAGAATTTAAAGCATGATTTTGTTTGGTTTGGGGTGTTTTTAATGTGCCAAAAAATTGATGTGGCACACTGGAACACCACTGATATCTATTGCACAAACCTGCATGTGCAAAGCTGATGTTAGGGCATTGTAGAGAATGCTAATTTGAAGAATAAAGCCCCTGACCACGCATATTTGAAAATATGAAAGCATGAATGGTTAGATGGATAATGTACAGGTGTATTAGCATATTTCAACTTGAAATATCAAACTTGATATATTACTACATACAATTTAAAGATACAAAAAAGAAACAAAAAAAGCAACAACCTTAAGCTATATTCAAGATATGGCTTCAAATAAAAACATTTTCAATCTTCCTAAACAGATCCACCTAGTTTACCCTGAAGCAATTCATATGGGCTTTATTAAATTGACTATAATTTAGAATAGTCCTATAAATGAGATTACTTATGATGCTAATATGGAATTATAGGAAGACCAGTTATCTAGAGTAAATACAGTTTGTATTACCCAGTGTTAATTTCTATTCCAGATTTTGATATTGTACACTTTATCCACATATATAACTACAAAGAGGTGTGACAGCAGATCAACATATCACATCATTCACGTCAGCTTAAAGGAAAAGTACATAATACCTGCCAACAATCTATTAATAGCAGCATCTAATGCGAAACAGTGTAGACAGTGCATTTATTGTGACAATAACACGCATTACAAGTGTGTTTGGTTTGGGACAGTGCCCTACAGCGGTTTCATGACATGACACTTGTCAAAGCTTATCAAATATGACACCACATGCTCACTACATTCAGACAATTTGTCCACAGAGAACTCTCACATGTAATTTCTCTGTAAATCTGCCACCAAGTGCTCTTATACTTCACAATAAGACATTTTAATTTTGTTAATATTTTTATTATTTATTATTCATTTGTCTTGTAGCTGGAGGGAGAATGTCGTTCTGCCTCTTTGGGTTTCATATTTAAGTTCAACCGACGCCAATGGACGAATGAGCCAAACATCTGGCTGCTTTTGTTCTTACTTGTACTCTTTTTCCTTTTTTTTGTTAAATCCATTATATCATTATTATCATTTAATTATATCCATAAGGACATTTTAACAGCTGTCTTATTAGTGTCAGACTAACTGTTGAACCTTCTGGTTACACAGAGATATAGATGTGATATCCCAGCTCATCAGACCTCTTTGGTGAATCCAGACATTTTCAAAGTGAGTTACGGTGCTCTTTAGGAGTTCAGGGTGAGTACATAAATTCACGAGTCTCCTTTACATGCTTTTGTGCTATTCTGATGTCTGTTGCACAGCTTTAACAACTAAAGAATGTCTCCCTTCATAACAATTACATCTGAACTTGCACACTGTTGGCAAAATAAAGTGAGATGCTATAAATTTTAGAGGAGCGTCATCTCAAAATTTTCTGACTTTTTACCCTCTTTTCATACCTGATACCTTTAGTTTCATAATTAATGATAACATGGAGAATTTCTCTTAGGATGCGTATTGTTAGTCTGACACTCAGCCTAAATTAGCATTGCACTCTGCTTCATTATTCAGCACGAAGCGATTGTAATGATGCCAAAGCAAAGGGCATTGTGACCAAATTGAATTCAACACAGACTGGATAGTCCCTACCCAATTACAGGTTCTTAGTCATTAGACAATCCTGAATAGCTTTGGTTGTACCCATGTGGATTTGCTCTGTCCAATACTAATGAAAATCAAAATTTGTAATCTTCAGCATGATTTATTATCACATCCAAAAGGACCAATTCCCAACTGTGAAGGGACAAAAGTCAAGTAATTAACATATATTATTTTGAAATTAAACCACTAAAACATGCAGCTTATCAAAACTGACTTAAATGTGTCCTTAACAACCCAAAATGCGTTGTCATGACAACATCATTAAATAAAGTAAAACTTTAAAACTTGTTTTTGTTTTTCAACCCAAAAAAAAAAAAAAAAGTTCTGGCTTGGTAGTGATCATGAAACTTATTACTGATATGAAAAACTGAACATACACTTCAATACACATGCTCAAGAACTGGTGTTCTCAAAATTTTCAGCCAACAACGCCCCAACATAATGACCCATGACCCCTTCTATCCTCTAAGGTGCCTGAATCAGGCTAATAACTGTATTTTTATTTTATACACAGTAATTAATGTAGAAAAGGACACCAGAGGGTTGATGACACATTTCTTTTTACATGGTGTTATTTTAAATATAATCTCTATTTATGTTTTGTTACAATTATGGCTAAAATAAAATATTTCTTATCATTTTAATTTTTTAAAATTTTGTTTCTGTAATTCATCTCCTAATCCAAAGACTGGTGTTTCCACCACTTCCACTTTGGGAACCACTACTTTAGACAGTCATTAGTAAATTTTCACATGTGGTTTTATCATATCCCAGTTGCCTAAGTTACAAAGTTATGCCTTGCATTCTAATGGAAATTCATGACTTAACTTGTGCATTGCATCATTCTTGCCTTTCTTGATGAAAGAAAATCAATTTAATTATCCTTCATCCCATGTTGGTGAGGATGGACAGCACTTTTTTTTGTTTCTGTCAGTGGAACATAGAGGGAAGGAAGCTAAAGATTCACCCAATTTAGTTTTGCAGTTAATTCAACAAACTTTTGGGCTACTGGGTTTCACCCCCATCGCAAGGTTTAGAAAACAACATTTACTTTTTGGTATTGACAGACATTATAAAATCTGAGCTCTTGATCTTACTGAGATTCTCCCCAGTTTCACAAGTACAAGGAACTGGCCTGTTGACATAGATGTTCAGAGCCACAGCTCCACGGCTGATGCACAGGCTTAAATTATTTCACAGATTCTGTGATTTTCAACTGCAGAGCAGGAAACATTAGTCAGAGTCAGTCTTTGTGTCTCTATTGAATTAGCTGTTTTGTCTTCATTTCAGTGAAAGCCTTGGAGTTGGATAAGGTATGGATTCTTCGCACAATGAGTTACAGCCTTCCACCAAAGCTGACTTAAACTGTGGTCACACAAGAGCAGTTTCAAAATCCAAACCAATTCTGAAATTTGGTTTCATCACACACAAACAGATTTTAACAACATTCCTGTTTCCAATTAAGTCATGAGTGCACAAAGTAGCTGAAGTTGGTGATTGGTTGATTTTGCAGTGAGAAAACAAGGAAGCAGAATAAATGAGTCTGGATGGGAAAGTGATTTTGGACACACTTTCTGCCTGTGTTGTCTCTCCTTCAGTGAGAACTTGAGGTGAGATTTTAACAGTTAGCTGTCAAATCTGTCAACAATAGTGTGCTAAGCAATGTTAGCCTAAAAAAACTAGATTATTTTCCTGTTCATTGACAGAACCATTGGCAGACAGAACCTTTCTCATCAACTATTGCGTTCTGGCTCAGAAAGTACTGATAATTATCCAGACTGTAAATCCTAATGATCAAACTTGTTTGAAAATTATTCTGCGACTCTTGTCCAGGACCAGATCATGAGGTGTAAGACTGGACCTGTGAATGCCTCACATTACCAGATAATCTGGGTCCGAAAATCGGAATGGACCAAATTTCAATAATTTTCTTTTGTGGTCTTCTGGAGTGAAATTCTCATGTAATGTGACCAGACTTATGCCAGCATATGCGATGTGGCATCCCACTATGCTTGGTGTGGACACCGTGGTGAAGCATCAGCAAACGCTGTCTACAACAATCACCATCTCTGCTCTGCTTGTTGGAAATAGACCAGACTTTTCTTGCAACTGAGAAAGAAAAGAAAAAAAATACCAGATTCAACTGACATTAGCTGCTGCTGCTATAAACAGAAGGCATGACTTGAGAGTTCACTTTCTCTTGTCCTCATTATGGGAACCCAGGAAGGATGTGAATTTTGTGGCAATAATAACATTTTGTAAAGGATTTTGTACACTGTATAAAAACATCTTTAAACCTGAATATTAACATACAATGTCATATGTCATACAAAACACTGAAAATCAGCAATCTCCACACTGTGTTTTGCAGTAAACTTACCATCAACACAAACTCTGCTAATGGCAAATTATCTCACAGACAAACATCCACCAACCACACTCACACTACTGCTATGATATGTTCTATTCATAATCATTAAAGAGGCTATCTAATTTCCGTCTCCCTTTTCCACAGTGTGAACAGCATGATCTCAGTGCTAGTCATATTTCACACGAATGAAAGGGGTGGGATGGATCCAGATAAATTTGAATTTTTCCTCTTTATTAGTTTTATCTCAAGTGTAATAATGCATTCAGGGCCAAGTGGAGGCAGGCTGGGGGGAAAATTAGGAGCATCTGTCAGAGGGATCCACATACAAAGAGAGCCCAGAAGCCTGAGTAAAAGCACATCACACACAAGAAGGATTTAATGGGCATGTCAAAGTAAAACTCAATGCTGAGGCGGGGAGAAGTATCTTTAATAAGGCCCTATAACTGTTTAATGATGAAAAGAAAATGGGATATATGGTCGTCAAGCACTTTCATGCAAACTAAACCTTCTCGGTTTATTTTTAATCGTCAATCTGTTGTGCGTGCGTGTGTTTAAATGGTGGCCTCTATTCACAGGCGGTGTGTTATTTTTAAATTAGTTTAATCACCCAGTACTTCACATTGTTGGCCATGAACTACAGTATTAAATACACAGTTTATGGTAAATAAATAAATAAAATTAATACACAAATTAAAAAAAATAAATACATAGACTCTTCCTATAACTCATAAAACGTACAGATCAAGAAACCATTTACATATGTAAATGAAGATTAATGAAGATTTGGAGAGGATACAAATACACAAGAATTTTTTGCATGAAAGAATTTGCCACTTTATGCATGTCTTTGTCTCTCTCACAAAAAACACAAACGTATCTAAGTAAGCAAATATGCATAATTATATTCACCATCACAGTAAAACGTGCCAAATCAGAACATTACATAGCGTCAGGAAGAGCTGGTGTTATAAATTATAAAATGCAACTCCAGCTTATCTCAACATTGATTAAAAAGGAAAACTGGCCCTGAATACCATCAGAAGCCCAAATGGTTAGAAATGAATAAATCATAGCTCTTATCCCAAACAGCAGAAGGAGAAAATGAGCAATATCCTAGAAAGCATTAATTTTTTTCCCAGCGTAAATATGAAGGTTTATTTAGTGAATTCTAAGCAGATGCTTACCTGATTGGAATTTGATGCACAGCAACAAAGGGAGAGTCATGGGGAATCCAGTAAGAAGAGCATAAAATAGCACCTTTAATTTTCAAGATTTAGTGTAATTAAAAAATACCATGAACAATAAAAAGAGAGAAATTACATTTGGTGCATGAATAAATATCTTATATTACAAAATTTTTGTTTGTAGGTCAACAAATTAACAATGAAATACCAGGTAACACTTTGAATGAAGCCTTTGTCCAACTTAGGCTATAGATACAGCACAACAGAATTTGGTAAAAGTCAGCTGCATATACTGAGGAAGGGTAATTGCAACAGTTAATAAGTCTAGAATATAGATTGGTTTATTTTTATCTCAGTCATTTGCAGACATGAATTTGACAAATAGCTCTTTCTATTTCTCAAATTGATGGAATGAATCGCCCTATTTAAAATGTAGGTTATTGCCGTTGCTCTGATTAATGAATAATAAAAAGAAGGAATGGGGATAATGTCATTCCAGACAAAGCTGAGTATTTTTCTCTTGCCTCCTGAAAATCGCAGAATTTTACCATCTGAAATAAGAGGAGCTCAATAAACGATCACATCACTGCCTCACACTGGCCTGTTTTAATTACCAGCAATATTATTTGTTTTAAGCAAATAATATTGAACAGTGCAATTATTTCTTCTTTTTTTATTTATGCAAAGGATGTACATAAAATTATTTTAGTCAGTAGACTTTTTCATGTTAACAACACGTCATCAGAGTTCCTTTTCAACTATGAGTCTGTTTATATTGAACAACACTCAGGTGGAACAACAGCGCTCTGGTGAGTGATTTTAAATTCTGTGCTGTCGTTTTGCAAGAACAGGAAGTGTGACAGATATGCGTCAAGCAGCGTTTTGCATAGAAAAGATTAAGATGACAAAAAAAACAATGACCTGATGAATAGGATCAGCATACTGTATGTCTGGAGTATTGATTTTGCAGGCAAGCTAGCCACATTTCAATACATAGACTTCACAAATTGATTGCCACAGATAATTGTCATAACCCTAACATTACCTCATCCAGTACTTGAGGATCCAATACTTTAGTATTTAAGTTTCATTTATTGACTGTGTGTGATTTGTTGTTTCAGGGGCCTGTACAAAATAACATATACGTATATGCATAATTACTAACGATGAGTGAAAACATAATATTTTTCCTGTGGGGATCAATAAAGTGTACTTCTTCTTCTTCTTCTTCTTCTTGATGAAATTGATGTGTGAATGGATATACAGTAACCACTAATAATCTTTAAAAAAAGTATCTTTGCACAGCTACACCTATGACTCAACACTAATCAGCGTTGTCATTGGATATTGTGTATCAATGGCACTTTCGAAGCTGGCGTTTAGAAAATCAGGACAAAGTGTGTCAGAAATTCATCCAGTCATGTCACAACCGGTCAGGAGGATTCATCAGGCTAAGGCTGCCTCTTTATCAGTGTGCAGTGCGTGACAAACATAATTGGACAACGATAATTTAATCTCACTCTGAAATGAGACTTGTGGCTCAAAAATTAGGTTGAAAACGAGTTCAAATGGTGCTGAATGCTATGTTCTGCTTTTGTCATCCAGTAATTTAATGTTCCACCTGGTGAGGGCATTTAGTGACACAGATGAAAAAAAACCCTGATGTTCTGTTGTGAACATGAGATGCTAGGTTGACACAGTGCTAAACTAGTGTTTTCCACTAGTATGCATGGCTAAAGGTGCTACACTGCTAATGATTTTGTGCCTCCAGTCAGGTATGTAAGGTTCTTCAGACAATTTCTATTCTGACTGCGGGCAAAGAAGCTGAGAATGTTTACATTTGAACAGCGAGGCAAAGTGAACTTCTCATATGAACTTTACAAGTTCACAAGTTCACAAGAATAACTGTTTTTGTCTTTGTGATTGCAGCTTCTGTGGAGTCTGTATTGTTTAAACTGCTTGACTTGTCTGCTTTGATGACGTTTTATCCTACTCTTGAATTAGGAACTCATCAACTTGAAGACTGAATGAAATGATGAACGGTAGAAAATATAGAAAAAGAAAATCAACTCTAAATCTTTTTTCTGTGTCACTTTGTTACAGAAATTGTTAAAGTGATAATATCCAGAGACAATTTGCTGCATTGCAGCAATTAGAGCACGGTTGTAGAGTGTGGGAGGATACAAATGGAAGTGTCATTGTTTGGTCTGTTAACAGTCAGCACCCAGCTTCTAAATCCCAATTTGTGACAGAAAAAAACTCTTCCTGACATGCTTCTTTCATTCATCAAATATGAGTATACCCCCCCACCCCGGCCTCTTTTGGCAACATGTTGTTGTAGCCTCATTTTCTCTGCACAAAATATTCTCAATGACAGTCGATAGGAGATGTTGAAGATATTCTCCAAAAGCAGATGCAGTCTAAAATCGGCAGACAGGGTCATCGCAGTGATTTACGGAAGATCTTGCAACATCTTACACCGTGACAAGGCCATGCAGCGTTCTGAAAAAGGTGTCCTACATGGAAAAACCTATCCGAAGGGATCAGGGTAAGGCTGAATCCAAATGTCCAACCTTTGGACTTGAGGACTCAGCCTTGAGTACTTTGACATGTTTACTGCCACTGCAAGATGATAAAGCGGCTGACAGGCATGCCTCAGGTTTGTTTCACTGGTTGCTGTATTTGAAGCCACAGTCTAGCAACTACTTTTATGCACGTATGATCTCTGGACCACCCTGTATGAGCTCAGGTGCTTAATATCACAGGTTGTGTCTGTGATGACACTGCAGTTCAAAAGTTTAGAAGATAAGGAGACAAATTCTGTCACAATTTCATTTATGGTCTTCAACATTTGTCTTTCAGTACATTTAGCTCTGTGTGTCTTTATGAATTGGTTTTGGGAAGTTATGTGTGTGTGTGTGTGTGTCCATCTGTGAGCCTGTGTTTATAGATATTAAGCATAGCAGGGTACTGACCGCCTGGTGTTTGACTGGCATGTTTGCGCCACAGCAGGTAGCACGGGCACGCATCGAGAGGCATCATTACACAACCTTGATCCCTTTCATACATTCTACATTTGCTTAAGGCCATCATCTGTCAGATGTTAAAAGTATTTAATTGTGGCATTAATCGGCAGTGCCATACCATTTTCAACACAAGGGCCTTCACATAGAAATTTGTACATACTTTTGAAAAGGTTCCCTCAGTAAAAATTGTAATGATGTTGAATAAAATCCTATATTATCATAAATGTGGACATCAAGTTAATTCTCATTCATTCATTTCACTTGTTTGATGGCTTAAATGTCGGTGTTGTTAATGTATGACCGTAAGAGTAATGATATGTGTGTGTGGTGTGTGTTTGTGTGCGCGTATGTGTGCTTTAAACCCTTGAGCTGTGAGAGCTTATAGCATTGAGGGCCCAGCCCCTCCAATTATAAGCCGTTAAAGGCAGAATTCTTTTTACTTCTCTCCACAGGGAACTGAGACAGAAGGCTTGTCTAGTTTCTCACTCTACCCACAGTAATAATTACCTGAGATAATTACTCCTCTCTCTCAAACAATTAATGCCAATTCCAGGGGCAATGGTTTGAGGCTCAGTCAGGGACTGAGGTTATAAGCAGGCGTAGAAATTAACATGAAGTACTGTATGTATTATTGTGTTATTGTCTTTCTTAAACACTTTGAGACATGAAACCATGAGAGTAATGGTGTGCAGCAGTGATGCGTAACACCGGGAAGAAGTAGTAGGGAGAGATAAACTGAGCTAGAATTAAACGAATCTGAATACATGTTTGACAGAGTTTCTATTTCAATCTCTTTGAAAACCATTTCCTTATCCAGTCATCCAATAATTCCTCACTGAAATAACACCTGTTGGTTAAAGAGAAAGGTGAAAATGCACCATTGCGTTCACCTCCACAGGTATCACATCCCCTTGTTGTTCCTTCTGAATAACACCCATCTCTTGTCACACTTTCTGTGGAAAACCACAACACCCTTTATGACAGTGACACACGGAACTGCATTCAAACAAGTGGGATTGGAATCAAAATGGTTGCTTCAGATCCCGCTGTGTGCAATATTGTGTCTTCTCACATGGTCACACGTGTAAATAAATGAAGGTAATAGCCGTCACATGCAGCTGCCATCCTGGACTGGAGTGTTCATCTGACGGTGGCAGCAGCTCATGAGGGGCTATGCAAAACATTATCATTGATCCACATTGGAACCATTCGTTCTTTTCTTTGGATTTATGCATTTTTTATTATTATTTCAAATGTATATTTACATTCTTATATCTCCCTGACACCACATAATCACTTTTGTGATATCTTAAGTTTCCATTGTAAAACTGTCACACCAAAATGTTATTAGTTCTCTGATAGCACAAGTGGAAATCCTTAACCATTGGGCCCAACCAGGTGTGGGAGTGTCTGGAGTGGCATGAGGGCCATCACTGGCTATGGAGAGCTAAAGTGGAAGGGAACGTAACTGATGAACTTAACAGCTTTTTTAAACGGTTCAACTCCCCCAGCACTCCATGCCCTTGTCCCCAGAGTTCCCCTAGCCCAGCTGACTTGACTCCACATGCCTCCTTCTCCCCCTCTCCAGTACGTCCGTATGGGGGACTGTCTGTCATCAATGGTGACCAGCAGCACAGGGGCTCCGCAGGGAACCGTACTCTACCCCCTTCTCTTCACCCTCTACACAACGGACTTCCAACACAACTCGGATACGTGCCACATGCAGAAGTTCTCAGACGACACTGCAATCGTGGCATGTATCAGAGAGGGTGATGAGAGGGAGTACAGGAGAGTGGTGATGGACTTTGTGGGGTGGTGTCAGTGAAATGAGCTTCAGCTAAACATCTCCAAAACCGAGGAGAAGGTGCTGGATTTCCGGTGCGCACCCCCCTCCCCACAGCCAGTAGTCATCGGGGATAAGGAGGTGGAGGTAGTGGGGACTTATAAGTACCTGGGGCTGCAGCTGGACAGCAGACTGGACTGGTCGCACAACTTGGACTGTGTATACAAGAAAGGTCAGATTAGGATGTACTTCCTGAGGAGGCTGGCCTCCTTCAACATCAGCTCTGATCTGCTCAGACTGTTTTACCAGTCCATTGTGTCCAGTGTGCTGTCGTATGCCATTGTGTGTTGGGGTGGTGGTGCCAGGAAAAGGGACACCGAGCGCCTAGACAAGCTCATCCAGAGGGCTGTTTCTGTGATCGGTCAGGAACTGGACTCTGTACAGACTGTCCTAGAGAGTAGGACTATGTCCAGGTTTAGATGATCCTGGGTAACACCACCCAACCCCTGCACACCACCTTCGCCCAGCAGAGGAGCTCCTTCAGTGGCAGACTGCTGTCACCGAGCTCCTCCACTGAGAGATTCAGGACCTCCTTTGTGCCTCGTGCCATTAGGGGGGCACGACCACTCTCTCAGAAGGAGGGTGGTTGAAGTGGAAGCTGCAGGGTCATCAAGGTCGGCCGAGAAGGGATAGACTAGAGGGGCCTGGGACGCACTGGGGATGCACTGTAGGATACTTTGTGGGGGTCCTTAGTGTCAGTTTACAGCTCGGTTCATCCACGTGTTCTCTTCTGATCCTACATTTTCCACATCTAATGCTTCATTCATGTTCCTATGCTTCTTTTTTTATGTTAGCTTCTGTTTTTCTGTTGTTGTAATTATGCCATTATGTTAATTATGTAATTTATGCAACGTCTTTTTGGCTGTGTCGGTCACTATTATGTGTATTTATTTGTATCTTTTGTGAGCAGATGTCACCCTGAATTTCCCTTGGGATTATTAAAGTATCTATCTATCTATCTATCTATGAAATAACATTAACACAAGAAGTGAGCAGGAAGTAAGTAAGGAAGTAAAAATATCATGACACACCATTCATGTGTGGCAAGGTAAGAAAGAGAAGAAGAAAGACAGTACCATAGTAGAAGATGGCATTTAAAAATGTATATTTTTTGTTCATATCTCATTACCATAGTAAGAAAAATGAACACAATGTGTCATCAATGGTGAGAAAAATAACAGTGAGCGGAAGCATGTCACCTGTAGTGAGCACAAAACAATACCTCTAATGGCTCATTGTTTCTATGATCCACACAATGAGCACTTCTATTTAGGCTGTTTTTGGCTGCCAGGAACAGATAATGTGCTTGTTAAATATTCATCTAATTACTATAGATGAGGGCCTTTTCTTGTGCCGTGAGGTGACATTTCAAATGCCATTCAGTAAATCCTCAAGGCTAACCTGTTGCTAAACTGAGTTCTCATTTCAGGTTCAAATAGATAAGGTAAAAACAAAAATCATAATAAATATCTGTGAAGTAAGATGCAGCCTCTGTAAGCAAAATTTTAACGTTATTCAGGCAGTGTGAACTAGTCTGCATGCTTCATAGGTGGAAGTGTTCTTACACTGTTGCAAAACATGAATAACAACAGGGAATTCTGATACATAAATGTGATCTCTTTGCACCAAAGAAGAGTTCATTATAAATGGAAACTAAAGGTCCATTGTCCCTTATATTAGGGGAAAATAAGAGTATTAATGTTAAGTTTCATAAATATTTAGTCTTTTAGTCTCCCTAGGACAAATGAAGGGTGGGTTTTGCTTTTATATCTGCAGAAAAAAGGGGTCTGTCTTTAATGGGGTCTGCCATGCTGTTACTTTTCTGCAAAAGACAACAGAAGATGAAGGTGAGGTGAGGGGTGTTCAGATAATAAAGATCTGTAACCACAGCACTCCATGCAACTACTGTAAAGTCCACAGATTGGACGACAATAAAAGCAGCCAGCGGACACTTTTAGTTGGTATATCTTTCTGATTAGGAACAGAAGGAGCTTGAATGAGCCATTAAGCCACTCAGCTTTATTACATACAGCAAATAAAGCAAAGTGAATCTGACTTGGATGAGGATCAAACCTCACTAAAAATGGGATTTGGCCTTATTTGAGACAGGCAAGATTTAATTGTCTTCCTACTATTTATAAAGAATATTTTTTTGAGATACAGTTAAAAAAAATTTACACTAAAACCCATGAACCTCAGGTAAAATGGGGATTCACTTGCATTAATGCTGGAAAAAAAGTTTTCAAGGGTGTTTTAAGTTGAAAAGAGAACCAGTTCTATGCTAATTTTCTGCTCATTGCAATTGATCATGCACAGTAGGATAAACTGGAATTGAATTGTTGCAGAACACTATGCTCAGTGTCATTCCAGAGAATCTCTGCTCAGAAAAATCCTGCAGGTTGTTTGCCCATAGCAAAAATAATGAGAGAAATATTGGGATGGATGAGCGGATGGATAAATGGATGGATGAATGGATGGATGGATGATACCTCAGATGTAAAAGGCAATGTAAAAATTCTAATCTAAATGTGAATAAAATTCTTTTTTTTTTTGATAGGGTATATTTTTAAACACAATTGTTTCCCAAACGAATAAAAATAACAGAAGTCCAATCACTAATTAAAAAACAAAAAATTCCTCCGGCCAACTAATGATGTTCCACAATGATCTTCTCTCTGAAAGATATTTGAATCTTAATATGATCTGACATTAAAATGTAATTTGTGATGGGTCTCAAGATGGCGAGAGAGATGGTACTGAATGTAGTAGTAAACTGACGTCATCGTGGTGTCACCACCCCTCAGTGCAGTAATATAACAATGTACTGGGCCCACTCAGATGCATGTCCATTTATTCTTTCAGAGAACAGACAATTACAAGATTGAAAATTGCCTGGAAATTATTTCGTGGTTGTTTAGTTGCAACAACCTTGATGGAGATGTGGCAGCTCTGAGTGCTTTGTAGTTCACATATGAAAAAAAAGTCATGAAGTGAAAAGTCATGATGTGAAAAGGTATATTTCACATATTGCCTATAGTCACTCTTAAATGGATAACTAAGAAAAATGTCAACACGTTGGCATTTATTTCGTATAACAGGCACCATTTACAAGATTATATACAATATTCTCTATGGTAATTGGATTTCTTTGTGCTGCCAGTTGTCAGTCAGTTGTTTTATGATCAACATCAGCAAAACTGTGGAACCCTTGACAACAGTCTCGGTAGTATTGTCAAAATATGCAGACCGCATGTGTAAAGACGATACAGTATTGTGCTGCATTTATAGAGTACAGCTAGAGACATATAATTCCTCCATTCAAGTACATTAATAAGACAAAGTAAATAAAAATTATTAATACTGCATGTGAATGTGACTGCTGATGTTTCTCACAGAGTTTTCATCATATCGCTGCTGGATCTTCCATTCTTTGCATTGGGCCAGTCATATTGCAGTTTATTATCGGCACTGCACCACCCAGTGGCTTAAAGTGTCCTCAGGCCTCCAGCATGAAGCGGTGCTGCGATCCATTTCTGCTCTGTGTTTTACATTTTACTTTCTGTCAAGAGAACAGTAACCATACTGGGGCAAATCACTTTCAAAAACTCTAGATTATTATGACAATCCAGTCAGAATCTCATTTACATTCAGCTCTTAGCGTTTGAGTCTCTGCAGAGTATTTTAGACCCTGACATTTCTCTCAATGATTTTAGGTCCTGTGGTGTTGCTTCGCCTAGCTGCTGCTACTCATCTGCATACAGCTAATAAATTGCCTTTCTCGCTGTAGCCTGACTTTGAAAAATTTCAACCATTCTTTCATCAAAGAATAGAGATGATGGTCTAATTCACTCAACTATTCAGTATTGGCATACGTGGAAAAAAGGCTTAAAAGGCCCTGAGGATTTTCAGCACTTTAAATCTATCAGATGCAAGAGCACATGAAATGGGGATGTATAGTGTACTTACACTTTATAGGCAGGTACAGGTATATGATGAATTAGAATACACATAACAAGAATATTTGTGATTTTTCTCTGATCTCAGTTATTTGGAATATTCATGGTTTCATTCAAAGCCAATTCTTTTCCTTTGCCATCTTTTTTTGCTCAATGTCAACTCATACACATAGTGAAACCCTCTCTAAAAGACTGATAGATAACAATTGATGTGCCAATCCTGTCTAGACAGCAGCACTTCATCCAATATGTTGGGAAACCAAACTTGATTGCGTTAACAATGCAAGGATTACCAATACAACATAAAAAAGAGACAAAAAAGGCCAGGAAGACAAGAGATGACAATCAGATTTCACAAAAGAACAATTGGTGCTGACAAGTCCAAACTTCTGGGGGACACATTGGTATCAAAAGTGAGACATATTGATTTTATTGACAATTTTAGTTTTTCCACTACAGCAATCTTTCTGCAATCTTTCTCAACTTGTTCTTCCTTTCACTCATTTTATATCACATTTTAATTGTGCTCTTTTCCACCCCAAATGGATCTAACACAGCCATTTAATCGAGCAAGACAATGTCCTATTTTTTGCATGACGGATTGAAACCACTTTTGGGAGGTAGTTTCATATCGGATATGGACAGATGCATCTCAGTCTGAGCAGCTCCAAACACTCCGATTGGATATGGCGGTCCGTGACGTCCCTGTACGCAACGCAAGAGCAAGGGGCCAGAAGGAAGAGCGTCGCGCAATACAGAGCGGTAAAAAGTGGAAGAAGAAGTTGGTAGTGACAGTGATACCACCAAGACTCTAGGTAACCATCCTTGATGTTCGTCATTGTATTTGTTGTTGCCACTGTCACAATTATACGGCCCTCATACATTACACGCCCCGACGTTGTTGCTATCACAACCTGTCAGATCAGCCATTGATGTGGCCCAATCTGAACAAGACAACATTGCATTTGGACACTTGCTAAAAACAGTGTGGACAGTCAGCCCTAAAAATCGGATATGGAAGGAAATCTGATTGGTACTGCTGTCTGAACGTAGCCATAGACAGCTGCCGTATCTTGCAAGCATTTGAAGGGTCAATGTAATATTAGCAGAAAAAGTAAAAAAAAGAGAAATAACAGACGCTCGTAAAGTAAGTAGTGTCTTTAAAGAGAGAGACAGAGAAAAATACCCTCAGCACGTAGCATCTTATCTAGTCTAATCTGTGTTGTTCCTAATTATAAGGTTTATCAAAGAGGAAGGTTTTGCTAAGGTTATAAATAAGCTATAGTTCATTATTATTATTTTTGTTGTTATTCTTATTCTTATTCTTATTATGTATTCGTTATCGCAAAAAGAACGGACAATGAAATCGCTCTTGTGCTTTCTCATCCCACAGGTTGCCAATGAACTGATTTTCTGCTGGGATCATGGTTGACAGCCACTGACATCACAATTATAACCATCATTATTATTATCATTACTATTACTATAATCATCATTATCATTACTATCAGTGTTGTTATTGAAACAATAAATATAAATACTATAAACGCTAAACCTATTACAATAGCTGTGGTGTTTATTGTGGATGCACCTGTCTGTCTCTCTGCTCCTCTCTCTCTCTCTCTCTCTCTCTCTCTCTCTCTCTCTCGTCACACATCCCCTATCTCACTCTTTCTACCTCTACCCCCCCCCCCCTCTCTGTCTCTCTCGCTCACGGCCAAAGCAGAGGGTCGCCCACATTGAGACGGATCGGTCCACCGTTGCCACCCGTTACAATGCAGTTTCCTCACAACTGTCTCCAGTAGGACTCTGTTGGGTCTCTGTAGAATCAAGAATCAGTCCAGACCCGCTCTTTTAGAAAAACTGCCATAATATTACATTTTGATTCTATAAAAACAAACATAAATTCACTTCTAACTTCTTTTTTTCTTATAATATCAGGAAAAAAATGCACTCACAGTGACGATAACAGATCGGAATGAAAACATTCACCACTTGTACACAGTTTGCCCTTGAAAAAAATTGTATTTAGTTTGATTTTGAATTTCTGCACCATTATATTCTTCATCCCATGTTCTCCTAAAAATGCAGCACTGTAAACAACAGCAGCAAAGGAGGTTATGTAGCCAGATATCTTGCCGTTTACTTAATAATCTATGGCCTTTAGGATCCGTGGTGGAAATAATAAAATATTGATTTTTCATTTGACATTCTATGATGCAATGAAACCCAACCAGAGCTTAAAGTATAGGAATGCAGCATGTAATGTCTAATGGTCGCGCGGATACTGTACACTTGGAGTGGGTGAACCAAAAAATGCTGATGTAATGTTTGAGGACCAGCTCCAACAGAAAGTAAAAAATGATTTGTGGATAGATTAACCTCCTTTAAAGATTTGCTCTAGCTCAGTCTGCAGTTATATTGCTCAAATGTGTGGATGTCAGGGGAAGAGGGAATGTGCCAGCAGTTTTCTTTTAAGTGTGTGTTTATATTTATTTATATCTTGAATTTCATCGTCGGTTTTTATTTCTTTGCCATTTCTCAATCTATATACTCTTGATGATTTGAAGTGTGTGAGAGACATTGGTCTCATTTTCCTTCCACATTCAACATGTTAACTAAAAATGCTGTCAGGTGTTGGTTACACCTTTTCATTGTTCCTCTGCTGGTATTAATTCATGATCTCTTAGGTCAGTGTTATTTATTCTACTTAGGTGAATGTAGATATTACTACTGCATACACCAAATAAAACTGATACATTTCTCATCAGGACAAAAGGATTGAATTAATTAAACACGGTTATTTTAGTTGTGCACATACTTTGTTGGAATTTGGATGATGATGTTGAATGGATGTGCATTTGCATGTGTATGTGCAGACCATGATCTGCTGGAAACCAGAAACAGCAAGGTGTTCTGGCAGACCAGGAAGAAGGAATGCACTGGAAATCTCAGTGTTTAAAGCACTTTTACACTATTAAAACAAAACTGTTATCATGAACAAAAGTTACAAATTAACATTAATTAAATCACATTCACAACCGTCACTCCAAATTAAAAGCGGTGAATCTTTGATGACGCATAGAGCATAGACATACATATCGTACACACTAACACATGCACATACATATAGTCTGCCAGTACACACATGTAGTGTTTAAATCAGAAATGAAAATATTATCTGTGAACATAAATGCAAATAACAAATATACAAATGCTATTCCTAAGACACAAGGAAGCAGTGATGATAAGGACTTAATTCAGCATGTATTAATGCTAATATGATCCGATTTTCCCATATTACTTCAAAATTAATTAACTACTACAGCGTTTTGACTCAAAACATGGGACGTCTGCTCAACGAGAGTAACGGCATTAGAATTTTTGGAAGATAAGCATGTCTTTCAATTCTTTTAATTAGGGCTGGATCATTAATGAGTCATCTGAAACTTTGCACTCTGAACACACTACTCCTTTTTAAAATGTGGCATCAGCTGCCTCTAAGGCCAGTGTGCTAATACAAAAATTAATTACATCAAAGCCATTCATGTAAATGGACGTCCTTTGACAGAAGCAATATAATAAAAGGTTAGAGGAGTGTGTTCGAGTCCCCTGATACAGAGACACGTTTAATTGCTTTGTCTTGGGTTCCAGTCATCTTGACAATGTCATAAAATACAGTTGTATATTTAAAATGAATGGCTGGTTTGGTTTTGTTGAAACAGAAATTAGTAGTTTTGTAAGTTGAGTTCTGTATGGAATTAACTTGTTAGATTATTTTATTATATGGATTGTAATATAAAATGTAGCTTCTATGAAGTAAAATTGCAGCGTTAGACTGACTTGTGGGCTTTAAATGTAAAAATAAGTGAAGTGAAGGGTAGTTGCTTGCTGTAAGCTGAAATCATTAATTAGTACAGAGATGTCCTATAACAATTGGGTTCAGTTTTGGTGAATGTGAGATAATGGGTAACTTTTTAAATGTTCTTTGTAAGCACCATACTTATCCATTTAATGCTCACTATATAAAAAAACAACAACATTGAATTATATATTTCACTATACTTACTTGCCACCATACCATTACAACACAAACACAGCTACTTAAGAATAATGGGCGCTTTTACCTTGATAAAAGTCAGCAGCTGAACAGAAAAATTTAAATTCAAGAATCCTTGAGCTGGACATAAAGTTCTTTAAACAATGTTTTCACAATGCACTGAGAAAAATTGAGACAGAGCACTTGTATGGGAAATAATATAATAATAAGAATGGCAAGGTAAGCAATTTATTCAAAACTCTAATCATTTTTCTGTCATCCCTACAGTCCACTGGGCTCAAGAACATTAAAAGAATATGTAATTATTTTAAAATAAATCACTTATCAGTTTACATTTTGAAATTCTACAGTATCTGTAGCATTTATATTTTTTCACATTTTTTTCCATGAAAAACTGAATGTTGTTGAAGAATAGTTTAATATTCTACTGCACACTTCTTCACTTGCATCGATGAACCCAGTAGTGAGGAGAAATGAGCGAGCTGTGATCGTATTCTACATTACAAGTGCTATCTTCTGTATGTTGTTAGGTGTACGCTCTGGAAGATTCTTTTACTTCATACCACACTGTTATGCTGATTGGATTCAAACCAGGGACATTGGCATTTAGTTCACCCCTGGGTGAATATGACACCACAGCTTAAATGATGGATTAAGAAGACGTTCGTTGATAAAAGTCATGTAATTTCAGGTGAAAGAGTATCCATGCAATTGTGGAATGACCAGGCCTTGATGTTGCAGATGACTGTAAGATTCTCCTCATGGCTGTAATAGTTTAATCAATAGTCTATTCAATTTTATCTTGAACTTAATTTTACCTATATACTGTATGTCAATGCACTGACAAAAATAAATGTGTCTTATTCAGCATCATTTAGAGCGATAGATAAGTAAATGAATAAATATAATTATTTCAGTCAATGTTGTGGGTGCAATTGTGTATATTTTTTTTATCACGACAACCATGATAACTGTGCCTCATCAGCTGATAGCTGGGTTTTTGCCTGCAAGAGATTTACTTGATCCTTTGTGAAGTTACGAGGCTTTTATTTATAGGAAGGGTATGTAAACAAAGCAAAACAATTATAGAAGATATATAATGACAATGGCTTTACCTTGACAGACATAAGGAAAAATATATACATACAATACACACACACACACACACACACACACACACACACACACACACACACACACACACACACACACACACACACACACACACACATATACATATAATTATGCAAATCGGCACCAAATTGGTTTGAGTTACACCAATTTGGCTCAAGAAAAATTAAGTAGCCTGAGGCAGTCACAGCAAAGTGTGTAAACATCACAGATATTTCTGTTGATGCTGCTGCCACCAGTGGAAACTAAAGTGAGAGCAGCAGAACTGCTGGTGACGCGGGTGAACATGAGAGAAACAGCAAAGATGATGCAATAAGCACAGCAAAACAGAATGAGAGCCAACACAGTCCCCATCGTCCAGTCAAATCAACAGAGTCACCGTACTTTTGAGTTATGTCAGCTTTAATCAGAAGCAACTTGATCTTTTTTTCAGCTCTGAACATATTTCATGTCTCATTGAAGACCCAAGATAAATTCTTGTCAAATGTTCACATAAATGCATTATGTATTGAAAGAAATATTTAAAAATAAGTATAACTTATGTATAACTTGTATATCTTCCCTGTTTCTGTCTATTCGGCTACTGTAACATTTAAATTTCCCACTTTGGGATAAATAAAGTATATCGATCGATCTATCTATCTATCTATCTATCTATCTATCTATCTATCTATCTATCTATCTATCTATCTATCTATCTATCTATCTATCTATCTATCTATCTATCTATCTATCTATCTATCTATCTATCTATCTATCTATCTATCTATCTATCTATCTATCTATCTATCTATCTATCTATCTCTTCTATCTATCTATCACTATAAACCTCATTGTTAGGAGCCTCATAACTGAGTGTCCTCCATGTTTCACAGTAGAGACAGTTATTTTTCCTTGGTATGCTTTTTTGCATCTGTGAACACAGAGCTGATGTAAACTGGTCAAAATCTTCAAATTTTGTCTCATCAAACCAAAAGGACATTCTCCCAGAAGCTTTTTGGTTTGTCAGTATTCATTGTGGCAACTTCCACTCAACAGTGGTTTCTCCTTGGTCATCTCCCAAAAAGTCAACTTTGGCTCAAACAACAAAGGATGGTGCAACCTGACATCAATGTACCTTTACATTGGAGTTCACCTTTGATATCTTTGGAAGCAGTTTTAGAGTCTTTGGATCTCATTTGTATTATGAGTATTGTCAGTTTGTCATCAATATTCCTGTCCACAGGGGTTGGCTAAAGTCCCGTGGATCTTCTTCTAAATAATATGTGTAACTTTAGCCATAGGAACATTTCCCTTTAGCTTGCTGTGGTCCATGTTCAATGAAATAAACACAATGTCAACAAATGGCACAGTGATTGTCACACTTTAAACAGGCAGACTTATTGACTACCAACTTGAAAACATCTGTAATTCTAATTAAAGGTCATAGTGGACATGTCCCTATAGCCAAACTATTTTCAGTCTTTTTATCATCATTCTTGTCCAGACTTGTTACATTATTATATTTTTTATATAATTCTGTTGAATTATAATTGGTTAATTTTCTGTTTCTGTTTACTTTTTTTGTTTATTATAACTTTTGTCAGTTTCAAGTTATGTCAGTGACTGTTGTGGGATTTTCTTCCATTAACAGATGAAAGAAGTGTTATACGGACTCATTTGAGATTTGAGTATGTCCGTAAAATTCTTAAGAATGCAGAATTGAAGGTCTCTAAGATGCATACCCACTCATCAAAGCTTTGTTTAGAGAGGAGGCTGACCCCAGGGCCCCAGTCCCTGGCACAGCATTCAGTAGTGAGCACAGATAGAGAGGAGGACAGATGGGTGAGTTCAGTGAATAGATAGAAGGACATAAACCAGATTAATCATCTCATCATGTGTGATTAATTTGGAACTGAGGCACATTGGCAGTGGAATGCAGCGAACCAGACACCCCATTGACAGGTCAGTATGTTTACACTGATGTACTTGTTCTTTCTCCCCGTGTCTATGTTCCTGTCTCTGTCTCTCTGTCTCTCTCTCTCTCTCTCTCTCTCTCTCTCTCTCTCACACACACACACACACACACACCCTTCTTCTTTGATTGGTCGGTTGGTTAGTTAATTTGTTTGATTGCTTGTCAGAAGATTAATGACAAATTCGTTTTTCATGTATAACCAACTAGGTAACTCCAATTTAGTCATCATTACCTAATTAATATCTAATTAATTTAATTCATATTTAATATTTGATTGAAACAAAAAGGAACAAATGATGCCACCCCATTGTGTTGAATTTTTGAATTTTCTGAGATAAACCGGTCACCTGGCTGATATCCATCTTAGTTCACATCAATAGAAAAATTCATCTACACAGTAAAGAAGGAGAGATGGATGTTGTATCAAACCTTTAATAACAAAATACATGTAGGAGTTGGCACAGGAAGGTGTTTATCACAGGAAGGTTTAGTTATTTCTTTTAGCTTTTTCCCTAAGAATTGCTTGTTTCTCTCATGAAATCTAAAGGTTAATTCCTACTCTAATGCTACAAACTGCAAGCTATTAAGACAAGCTTCTTAGTTCTTAGAGTATCAAGGAACATGCCTTATAACGTTGGGTCTTACTGTTTGGAAATGTTTCTGTATGTAAATGGGGAACAGATGAAGGATAAATATTTGTTGGCTTTTATGTCATTATGCCCAACACTGCTTGATTATGGCAGTGCATTGTAAAAGAATGATGCCCATTCAGTAAACTCTAGTGTTGACCGAGTGTAGCATTAATCCTTTGGAGTGCTGAACACCACCAACTGTGCTCCTCTATCCATTTATTTCTGCTTCGGTTTTAACAATTTTGGAAATATCAAGCCTATGCACTTTAATATCCATTGTACAGCTCAGGTTGTACAAAGATATTGTACAAACAATAATGCCTTAGTTAATTTCATATTAAAATAACTACCACATGTGACGATTAGATGGTTAAAAGCCATATTAACATGAATTTGTACCGGTGATACATCATACTTTAAAGATGAGTGTAAAGTATATGTTACAGAGACAATATAAAAATTTTGAGTCCTAATTTTTAAATGATAAAATAACTCTAATTTTTAAAACGATGTAATGATGTACAGGAAGTCCCACGTAACAATTATCACTCAAACCAAATGTGGATTGAGTCTTAGGGTTAGGGTAAAGGAAAATACAATATCTACTTTTATAGGCTTTGTCTAAATATCCTACTGATAAAAATAAACAAAATGAAATAAATATTTAAAATAAAACTGACAAAAATGTTCATGTCAGGAAAACTATATTGCAGAAACATTCAATCTTTCTCCTGGAATTGAATACAAATTTTGCAAAAGTTTAGAGTGTGAAGGACAGCACATCAGTAGAATGCCTTTCACAGCAGAGTGATGACCAGCTCAGTGTCTAATGGCCTCTCTCATATCGTACTTCAATAGACCAACCTTTCTCTGGCAGGAATCAAAATTCACAGGGGAGGAATATGGGGAAAACAATGGTGTGTCACCTCATGGCTGCTGAATAAAAAAGAGAGATGCTTTGTATTGCTTTCTTTTTCAAATGCACAGGTGGTGGTGTGTGTGTGTGTGTGTGGGGGGGGGGGGTGCGTGTGTGTGTGTGTGTGTGTGTGGGCTTGTGTGCTTTTCCCATTCACCTTTACTGTCCTATTTTGAACTGTCCTTGATCACTGAAACATACTGTGTCATCAAAAAAAAACGACGCATCAAAAAAGAATGTGTTTGCAAAGTTGTGAGAAATGCTCTCTGGGGATCGGGTGACTTTAGTGTTGTTCATGGTCCTGCGGAAATATAAGGTAAAGCGATGGCAGGAGTGCTCTGCTGTCAGTCTCAAGGAGATCAAGGGGAAGGCTTTATCACAGGAAGGTTCTTCACAGTGGCTGTCTGGATGTCAAAGCATTCCGCAGTTTTTGTAGATTCAAAATACAATATATAATACATTCATCATTTATTTGCAAGTTGTGATGTTATTGAAGGTTGCTGAATCAATATGTACTAAAGAATTTGCTGGTACTACAACTTAAATTAAATATTTCTAATTCAAGCCATTCACTACGGACTGAAAGTAATAACTGAGTAAAAAACAAGTCCCATAATACTGCTTCAAAGAAGATAAAGATCACGGTCAACATCTTATGAAATATTTTTTTAATCAAGTATTATGACATTTTAGACAGACCTGATTTTTTACAAGTACAAAGTCCTCTTGCTGGTTGGATGCAAAGATATCAGTGTATCAGTGTGTCAGAACCAACTGATCCAACCTGAAATATCTAAATAGCATTGAGGCTCTGCACAGTCTTTTAGTACGTACGTTTCATTTGGTAAACAGTTTGCAACTTTTACTCATTAAAATTCAAATTTGTTGACATTTCATTTTTAATACTAACATGTTTTGTGAGCACAGTTCTATGTTGAGTAAGATCCCCCTTTTCATGAAGCTAATGTTTCTGGAATACGTTCAGGGTAGTTATGACTGAATTTAAGTCATGTCTGCATTTACCTGTTTTTTTTTCTTTCTGCTCAATATGGATGATGGCTTTCATTTACAATCGTCGGTGCTATAAAGCACTGGCCTCAGCCCCATAGCATCACCAGCCTGTAGACTCAGCTTCAGCAGCCAGTCATGGCCAAGACCATGATGTATTGAAAGCTTTGCTCTCTGTCTGTTAATCCTTGTCTCCCTCTGCCTGAGGCTACCTCCAGCCTGACTCCAGCTTCCTATAAGGTCTCAGTACCCTGAGTACTGTCTCAGTACCCTGAGACCTTGTACATTATTACAAATTCCCTTGGCTTGGCTCTGCTCACACCTTCACCTCTGGCTCCTCCCCAGCTTCTGCAGTCCCTGGACCTCTATAAGACTCGAAAAGTCACTTGAGTTCAGTGAATAAATTCTCTTTTTTGCCACACGTCTCCCTCTCTGTATTTTACACTTGATTTTAAGTTGCAGTCTGTTAACAGGTATGTTGATTTGTTTTTTCTGAAAGAAAGCCAGATGTTACCTGCTGATATAAAACATTATTCTTAACGTGATAAAATGCATGATATAAAACGAGCACTACAGAAGGAGAAAGGTGTCTTTTTTGAAAACAAATATTGCGAACAATGTCCTGAACTTGCTACACTAAGATCAACACAGCTCACATTTTGAGTGTCTTATCCAATGTGACAGAAATCATTGACATAGGTGGATATTTTATACAGAAATTCACGAAACTGGTGTCAATATACAAAAATAAACAGTGCATTGCGATGCAGAACTCTTTACTAATTTCTTTATGATGTCCTACAGATTACTTTAAAATTTAAGTACTTTGAAACAGGTTGTACAATTTTTGTACAAGTAATCCTATCTCAACATTTTTGTTCATAGTTCAGCCCTTCCTCTTACCACTGATCCCACCAGGACTCTGCTCTCCATTTCACTCCAGTCTTGAATGCCACCCCTGCCCTGGAGACTTTGAGATCTGTTGACTCGGAGAATTGAAACACCTCTTGTAAAACTTTGAACATTTCCCTGTGGATTTCAAGGGGAGTGTCAGTTTGCAAGTATTTCCATGAAAGGATGATATTGCTGAAGGTCCCTGGCAGTCATAACCATTTCTTTAGACAGTGGCTGTCTTTCCTTCCTAGATCTGAAATGGTGGGGACCGGAAACACAGAAAAGAGCAGTGGCCATTGTATCATATTCAGAATCCTGTGATGGCCCACTCACAGACTTTGACATACCTCAGCCAACCCATCAACTCCTCAAACGTGTTTTTGCTGGAGTCTGTGTCCCTGAGGCTACTGTCAAACAACCTACCCAAACTCTTAATTGTCTTCCCACAGATGGTAGGGATTGGAGTTCCTGTGATGGAAAAGTAGAACCCGTCTGCCACTCCGCTCTTCTAGAACAAGGATATTGACTTTGTTGGCTTGATCGACATCCTGGCCCATGCCATCAGCCTCTCAAGGCTCCTTCAAAACACAACTCCCTCCAGGCACTGCAGGGTCATCCATTGAGGTGCAAACTGGTGGTTGGCGAATCCCAGGCACATCTATGGGACCTATGCATTCTGGTCTGGCTGGCTGAATACAGAAATCATGGTCATTGCCAGAGCAAACAGGATCACTGAGATGGTTTTCCCATTCTCCAAATGACCTCCAAGATCTTCCAAAGCCAGTTTAGAGGCTTGGGACAGCGCTTGTAGGTGAAGGCATTCAACTTTATTGCCCTCTCTCTCCTCCATATCTTGTTTTGTTCTGCTCTGCACAAGACTTGGAGCCTATTCCTGAAAATTAGACTGAACTCTGCTAGATGGACCCTCTTCACCGGTGTCCTTGTGTTGTTTCATCAAGGCTTTCTGCTCTTTCCGTTTGTGGACTTTGACTTACCTCTGGTTCTTGGTGTAAAGCTTCTTTACACCAAGAACCATGCTCAATATACTGGTCATCATAGCCCAAAGCCTTCTCTCAACATATTGTTTGGATGTTCCTTCTAATACCTTACAGTCACACTTGTCAAAGTTCTGCCATCTGCTGTTTTAGAGACTTGGGGTCACATGATCCTTCTCTTCTTGGACTGCCTGGTTGACGGGACAGTTGCACCACTTGGAGGCTCTAGACTCTGTGGGTTGCTTCCGGGCTCAGCTCCTCCTCTGTCTCACCAGGTGTTAGAACTGTGCATTGTTCTGTGCATTCATCCTTGCTTGATGGTTCTTTAAGCCCTTTCTGTTCTTGCAAATGTTTCCTCACAGTTTCTGCTCATTGCTAGTGATTGTTAGCCTTGAATCTGTCCAGCTGGGGTGCTGAAACATCTAGCAAAGATAGGGCATATCATAAGTGATGCAAAGTCCATAGCAACATTAACTTTGCGTGCATACCAGTGTTTGCAGTTTGAAAACTCAAAACAAATAAATGAAAAAGCTGTGTAAAGAACTCAGGGTCACATAAATGCATTTAAACAAAAATAAATACCTGATTAAATTTTACATTTAATTATTTGTTCATTTAGAATATATGAGGCTGGTGCTTTTAAATAATTATTAAATGCCATTATTTTAACTGCAGTTAGTGGAGCTTTCATGAAAAACTCCAAAATAAATAAATAAGTTCAGAGGCTTTTCAGTGAAGGTAAAGTTTTTGCTCAGAGATTCTGTAATTTCCATGTCAATAGCTTTCCTCCTAGCAAGGTGAACCATTATACATAGTAAAGAGATTTAGAGTGCTTCAAGGTTGATGCTGAATTGCAATACATATTTCAGTGTCCCTTGTATAAATGTTTCATCCCTATGGTTATTCTCAAATGGTGCTTCAGGTTCTGTAAAGTCGAAAAGAACTAAAAGGATTTCAACCCAGGAGAGGTCAAAAATTCAGAGCCAGGGCAAAATTAAGTGAGCCTAATATACACTGGGTGAGGTTTCCTTTTTCAGGCCATATGAGATCTACTACTAGTCTTATACATTCTACTTTTTTTGTGAAAACTTTAATGAGGAATAATTACAGTAGATAAAAAATTTTGTCAATTCAAAGAAAATACTGTAATCAGTCAAAATTATATGTGATCAATACCAGTAAATTAAGTTAATTCCACATTTTGCTATGTTGTAAATACTGCAATCAGTGCCCTGGTATTTAAGAACCTGAGCTGAATTGACATATCCATTTGTAAGAGTTGCCTGATTTCAGTGAATAATGTGGAAAACAATGCCAGTTTTAATTGCACTGTTGTTTGTAGAACTGGTTGAGAGAACCTCACTTATACTGTAACATGTGTAAGTCATTACAAAACTAAGGAAGATCTGTGTATGTGTAATCAAAATGGGATGTGCATTATTGGCTGCTTTTACTGTTTTTAGATTAAATTTTCTGCTTATCTGAGATGTAAATTCTTAATGTGATAGATTTTGCATTATTTTTGAACCTTAGGCAAAAAAGCCCAGACCGATTCTTCCACAAGGCATGCCGATTTCCAAACTTCTGTATCAACATTTTTCTTCCGGTGTGTGCAGGTTATAAATAAGGCAAATAAAAAGAAAGCAAAGCTATTTAACTGAAATTAAACTGGCCTTCCATTTTTTTTACATGAATATGGTCCTATTTCTGTGTGGACATATTGTTTGAGTCGATGTATGTGTGTGAGCCTGTGTGTGTGTTTATGTATGACTGATCTGATAATTTGGAGGGCAACTCATGCAGACAGGGATGATATTTGTTGCATGGGGCCGTGAGGGGGTTGTATTGTCAGCTGCAATGCTGTGGCACATATGCACAAACAAATGACACACACATTAGCACATGTACAAACACACGATATACAAACTACATCGCCTATGGTTCTTCAGATGCCCCCCGGACTTTTCCTGTCCATCTGTGGTGACAGAATGACCATTCTGCCCCCTGCAACTTAACCAAAGCACAAACACATCGGAAAAGAACACCAGAAGCTCAGAAACCCAACTCTTCCCTCCAGAAAATCAGCATGAACATGTTTGTCTAATTGACAGCATTCCAGCCAACAAAACAAACAAGTCGTGTTGCATTGAACTCCGACACGTTGTGCTTACAACACCTAGGCAACCCTGTGTAACTGATACAGCAACATACAAAGTGAACTTTTTTGTGAAAGGTAGTGCTGACAACAAGCTTTGATGTTCTGCGTTTTTGCTTTTCGCCAGTGCTGCTGGGGGACAGATGGACTCATGCAGATTTGGTTTGTGCACAATTTTTGACAAAGAAAAAGAAACAGACGTCCAATAAAATCAGTATAATGTGGTATTTTTGGAGGGATGCAAGATGCTGCAGACATTTGTTTAGTTGAATAACATCTAGGTTTTTAAGGCTAACGGTAAATATTGTCATTCAATAGAGACAAAAAGAATCACAAGAAGAAAGGATAAAGTTTTCTGGGACTTAAAGAAAAATCAAGTTCACATTGCCACAAAGTCCTCATAAGAGCTGATTGAACTCATTTGCATTCCACTTCTACTTTTAAATGCAAGTGTTATGAAGATACATGATTTTGATATAATGTCAACAAATTCAAAAGCTTTGCTGCTTCTTCCTTTTGCCTGAGGTAGAATCAAGGTCATCAATTACTCTTTCACTTCAGAATGTGTTGAACTGTATTTCAACTTTCAATAAACATAAAAGAAATTAGCCGAGAATCTCTTTAATGCCTTTATGAACATACGAATCACTTCAATCATGTAAAGTGTTTAACTCCCTATATGTTTTTTTTTTTTTCCCCATTTATCCTTGGAAATATGTTACTAACAAGTCCATATATCTTAATTGCTGTCTTCTTTGTTTGAATGAATAATTATTTAGAAATTCATGTTGTGTAATTGTGATACTATGTCAATGGGATTTTAAAGACCTTGGACACCAGGCTGAATATACTGCAGGGACAATGGCTGTATAAGCCATTTCTTAACTGCTATAAACCCAATGACCCCGGGAGCTTAAGACGCTGCAACCTAAGACAGCATGTACAAACACACACAGATACAAGTACACTCTAGAGAAGAGACAAAAAAAAGTTTTAATTTCTGGATGTGTTCTTATTTTTGTCTATTTGTATGTGTTCTTGTGTGAAGAACTCTCCAATCTACTATATGTAGTTATTTTAAAATAATAAGTGCGATGACATCAGAAAGTATATCTAATTTGATATCATTTATGGATGTTATTATAAACATAAGGGCAACATTGTCTAACACAAATTAAAACTAGTAAAATAGGATAAACGTAAGGATGGCCATACAAAAAAAAGACGTTTGAGAATTTGAAATTTCAGTCAGTGTTGCCATAGTTATCCATTAGCTGATGCATGTTTAGACAATCACCTGTCTGCCAGTGGGGTTTAGACTAACATAGAGTTGAATTTAGGACAGACAACTAGACAAAGGTGTGCATGTGCGACACATTGGCTGATCAAACTGATATCTAAAAACATGATCTGAAACACTGCAATATACATGAGGATGAATTATTTATGCTGTTGTACAGCTTCAATCAAGGAAATGAGATGAGCAAAGCCATGATCATTATGGGGACGCTCACATCAAAGCTTATAATTTGTGCCAATGTGTGATTGTGTGTGTGTGTGTGTGTGTGTGTGTGTGTGTGTGTGTGTGTGTGTGTGTGTGTGTGTGTGTGTGTGTGTGTGTGTGTGTGTGGTTGATGAAGTGTCTTTGAAAACAAACTCATTCTTTGTATGTGATTGGCCTCGAGATTAACACAAAGATAATGATATGCTAGAATTGTATAGGCTAATGATAATACAGGTGAAGGTATGTGTTGTGTCTGTCTGTCAAAAACACAATTAACATTGACAAGCTTAATAAAGCAAACATCTATATTTCCAGAGTCTTGTGTCAACGGCTCTAATCAAACCTTTTCAGACTCAAGGCGGTAAGTTAGAAGAGAGATGGGGATGAATGTAACAAAAGGTTTGATGCCACTTATTCAATTGGTCTTACTCGTTAATAACACAAAACAGTTAGCAACAAGTCCTTGACCTGCAACAATAGAAATACCTCATTGTAATTTTTTTCAACGATAACACCTATTAATATGGTATTTGAATGAACTTCAAAAAATCTATTGCTCTTGATTCTCTATAATTGGTTCAGTGTGCCATTTATCACAAATACTGTATAAATTAGATATAAATTAGATTTTAATTTGTATGTTTTAATATTCCAGTTCAGCTAACAATAAACATTTACCTCTCATCTTGCTGCTTTACCTTGCTCTCCTCTAGCCAGCTAAAATTTTCAAGAGTTCACATTAATTTAAATGCCTGACAGCAGACTAAATCCTAAATGCGAATTAAATTTAAGAAATGTTTTTACATAATGAAAATGAAACAAGAACAACAAAAGTGATCACCTTAAGTGCGCAAATTGTACAATTAAGATATAATCAGGAGCACTAACATGCACTAATGTGTGGCATCCATAGTTTTCCTTTTTGTGATGTTTCCAGTCAGGATCATTTTCTACTGCCCGTCCATAGAAATGAACAAAAAGTCATGGATCTACAATTTTTGGATGAAATTTTTCCTGAAAAAGTTGTTTTCTTTACCAAGATGTAGATGTGTGATGACAGCTTCTCTCAGATATTGATTCCAAAGAACCAAAAGCCGTCCACCTGTTCCACCTCAAATTCATCAACAAAGAGAGATTTATGTGTCTTCCCTCTAACCAAAATCAGATTTTTTTGTTTGTTTGACATTGAGCAACAGGTTGTTTTCTGTGCACCACTGTTTAGGACAATCAATTTCCTCCTGAAATTCATAATTTTTTGTAAAATGTCTAATTATTGAGGCATTGTCTATATAGTTCACAATAGCATACTTGCTATACCAGGGATTGTGATTATGGCTGTAAAATATTAACAGAAGAGGGCCCAGTACACAGCCATGGTGCACGCCGGTATATTATAATGAATTGGAGAAGGTATGAATCATAATCCAAGCTATTGGGTCAGTTCATGAGGCAATCCAACATCTAGTGTGCACAATGTGGTACCAAAACATATTTGATTGACTGTTTATTTGAGGTGTTGTTATTTTAAAAGAACACGAGGGGTGGACGTGAGGTGCAGGACAGTGAGGGTCCAGGTGGGTTGCATGTCGTTTGATGTGCCGGAAAACCATTCTCTCTCAGCACTTCATCAGAACAAGGATGGATGTCACAACACTGCAGACCTAGTCAGAGGAGGAACAACATGATGGTGGTGGCTTTAATGCAGTTGGGAACAGTTTGCTGTAAGTGTGATATATTAAAAATATTAGCAGTGATGTCAAGCAGCTGATGCTTTAATGCACAGCCAGAGATGATACCATGCCCAGCGGCTTTACTCATATTCGCTTTCAGGAGACTTTTCTGCACATCTGTTTGGACGCTGAGTGTAGCTGGTCCTCTGGAGGCCAAGCCGTACAGCTGACTCTTTGTTGAGGAGATCAGAGAGAGCATAGAATGTGCTGAGCTCTCCCAGCAATGTGGCCTCACACATGATGGGATGCTCCTGCTTCTGTAGCCTGTGATTTTTTTTTTTAATCACCTGCCACATTTGTTTGATGCTGTTGGTGTTGAGGTCTCTCTCCAGTCTCTCTGCAGTCTCTGCTGACATCTCCTCTTTGCCTTCTTTATGCCAGCTTTCAATATGCTCATGCATGCTCCCTTGCATCCAGACTAAACAGCATTTTTTTGTCTCTGTACAGAGTCCTCACCTCTCCATTTATCCTTGTTGAATGGAGATGATGTTGGCATTAGGTGAATTGCTATAGGGCATCACTTGGGGCATGCCTCCACCGCTGCACACACGGATGAATACCGCATATGCTTAGAAAGAGAGAGAGGGACTCGCTGCCACGGCAAACCGTGGACTTGACTCCTCACAGACATCAGCAACACTTTCAGAAGTTTTCTGATCTGTTAGCAGCGGAGGAAAATAAACCTTGTTGGGCACCAGAGTCAGCTTTTTCTACTTGACAGTGTCTAAATCCATCCTTCCTGCCTCCCACTGCCTCTTTTACTGGAATTAAGGTCATGCTCCTTTTGAATGCCTTCCAGTTAGCGTTCACTGTTTGCACAATACCCAACAGTTGGAGGCATGTAAGGGTTTTAAAAACAGTTTTCCTCTGTGGCAATCACTAATGTGGGATGTTAAATATAATGTCAGTGGTTGGATCTTGATCTAACTGTCATGCATGAAAGACCATTTGCCTTTTTGTAACAGTTATGAAACAATGAAAATGAATGATGGCTAATCAAGCAGAAGCTTTGCTGTATTTACGGGTCTAATCTACCACAAATGAGTGTGTAGGCAAACCAAATGAGGAGGTTCTCATTCTCCCCCCTTTCACATCCTCTCAACTGCTTTCTATTCTCATTTCCCTCCCATTATCTCAATGTCCCTCCCCTTAGCTGTTTAAGGTGTCAGATTAAATACAAATAGAGAATTGATGGGGAGTTATCTAATTGTTTATATACCATATTGAATTTTAGAGGTCTCTATTAAATTAGTATGATGTGATATCTTTGTTAAAAATTCATGATTAGATTGTGAGGATGTTGGTTTTAAATCTGAGAGCTGGTAGAACTGGCAGTAGCACAGAGGGACAGGATGAAATACACACACACGCGCACGCACACACACACGCACACACACACACACACACACACACACACACACACACACACACACACACACACACAAAGAAAAACCACTCAAACATTTCTGACCTTGCTTAACTTGTGAACAAGTGCTCTCAGGGTACAATTGAAATAAAAACCAGCACTGTGCAGGGGGTAATCAAAACCAATCCAGCCAGTCAAAATAGAAGTTCCATTTAAAGTGCTACTTCGTGCAAAGACGAGCACCGTAACATGCATAAAAGATCAGTTTCCCTGATCTAACAGTTGCACATGAACAACATTTGTGTTCGAACACACACACATAAATATACACACACACGCACACACACACTCCACACTCGTACTGACACAGATGTAAGAGAGAGTTGTACTATTCCTTCTATCCCTTTAGGAAAGGATTGCAGGCAGCAGTTCCTATTCATCAGACCACTGGCCATCTGAAATCAAATTTCCCCTGAAGACACCATGAAATTACAGATATTTTCTCTCCCAGTTCACCTCCCTGCCAAAGCCCACAGGATAAATATCACAACTCTAAGCCTTTCAAGCTGTTATAAGCTGGTACGTTGATGACATTTTGACCAGGCCTATGTTTCTCCCAAAAGCCTCACTCATACACACACATACACAAAGAATACATGCACACTGTGTCCACAGTTGCTCCCCTCTTTCTCCCTCTAGTCCCTGTACTATAGTGACAGACTTAGCAGCGCAGTGATCCATGGTACTAGCCCCCTGTTTATCCAGCCTAAGTGCTCTTTGCTGTGCCATTCCACTTTTCTGTGTTGTCTCAGACCCGTTTGATAAATATTGTAGCCGGAAGCCAGAGCTAGCCTCTGACCTTAAGATAATGGAAATAGTTTGGGAAGTCTAAGATGAGAGGCTAAATGCTATAATCTCACCACCATAATCAGGATGTATGGGAGAAGACATGACAAGTAAGATTGATGTAATTAGGGTAATTTGCTGCTCGGCCTGTGGTCTTCGCTTCAATGAATTAAATATTTTATGTAAGTGATGGTAAATTCCTCACATGACAGCTCTTGTGTGCATGTCCACTTGTGCAAATGTGCAAAGAGCCCCCATGTAAATGTATTTTCATTTTTTAACAATCTCAAGCCACCAAAAGTAATTTACTGTTGGGACCGCGATGATTGATACACATGCATTGTTGTATAACCAGCAGGTAACCAGGAAATTTCTTTAGAGAGCCCCCTGCCTTTAGCATAGTGCATCTATGCTAAAGGCAGGGGGTGACTCATCATTTCATGCCGTCATATGCAAGCACCCCATCCCTCATTTAAAACTTTAAAACCCGGCAGTCATTCTGTCAGCAGACTGACAGAATGACCATGCTGCTGTATCTGTAGACAGTATGCAGTATAGTAAACATGAATCAGGAATTCTACCTCCCTTCTCCAGCCCCACTTGACCATGACAACTGGCATTACTTTGTTTATGGCTTGACTCACTTGAACCACCTGTGGGGGTCAAAAGTAATAGGTCACATTTTAACTGCACAAGTCTGACTTTGTGTCATATTTCTGAATCAGTGGTGTAATTTTGACTTCATATCACTTGCTTTACAATTGAATGCCTGGCTGCACAAGGCTGTGTCAAATTTGACACAATGCCTCTCACAAATTGTGGGTCTGTCTTCTTCTTTGGGCTTTTCCCTGCAGGGGTCGCCACAGCAAATCAGTTGCCTCCATCTAACCCTGTCTTCTGCATCCTCTTCTCTCACACCAACTACGTTCATGTCCTCTTTCACCACATCCATAATCCTCCTCTTTGGTCTTCCTCTAGGCCTCCTGCCTGGCAGTTCAAAACTCAGCGTTCTTCTACCAATATATTCACTATCTCTCCTTTGGATATGTCCAAACCATCTCAGTCTGGCCTCTCTGACTTTATCTCCAAAACCTCTAACATGTGATGTACTCATTCCTGATTCTGTCCATACAGGTCACTCCCAAAGAGAACCTCAGCATCTTCATCTCTGCTACCTCCAGCTCTGTCTCATGTCTTTTCCTCAGTGACACTGTCTCTAGACCAAACAACATCGCTGGTCTCACCATAGTTTTGTACACCTTTCCTTTTATTTGAGCTGAAACTCTTTTATCACACATCACACCTGACACTTCTCCACCCGTTCCATCCTGTCTGTAAACAGTTTTTCACCTCTTTTTCACACTCTTCATTGCTCTGCACTGTTGACCCCAAGTCCATAAAATCCTCCACTTTCTTGATCTCTTCTCCCTGTAACCTCACTCGTCCACTTGGGTCCCTCTCATTCACACACATGTACTTTGTCTTACTGCAGCTAACCTTCATTCCTCTCCTTTCCAGGACAAACCTCTACATCTCTATCTTCTCCTCCACCTCTTCCCTGCTCTCACAGCATCTGCAAACATCATAGTCCATGGAGATTCCTGTTTAACCTCGTCTGTCAGCCTGTCCATCACCATAGCGAACAAGAAGGGGCTCAGAGCTGATCCCTGATGCAGTCCCACCTCCACCTTGAACTCCTCTGTCACACCTACAGCACACCTCACCACTGTCTTACAGTCCTCATACATGTCCTGCACCGCTCTAACATACTTCTCTGCCACTCCAGACTTCCTCATACAATACCACAGTTCCTCTCTGGGCACCCTGTCATAAGCTTTCTCCAGATCTACAAAAACACAATGCAGCTCCCTCTGGCCTTCTCTGCACTTCTCTATCAGCATCCTCAAAGCAAATACTGCATCTGTAGTACTCTTTTTTGGCATGAAACCATACTGCTGCTCACAAATGCTCACTTCTACCCTTAGTCTAGCTTCCACTACTCTTTCCCATAACTTCATTGTTTGCCTCATCAGCTTTATTCCTCTGTAGTTGCCACAACTCTGCACATCTCCCTTGTTCTTAAAAATGGGCCCCAGCACACTTCTCCTCCATTCCTCAGGCATCTTCTCACTATCTAAGATCCTGTTGAACAACCAAGTCAGAAACTCTACTGCCACCTCTGCTGGACGCTTCCATACCACCACTGTTATATCATCACGGCCAAATGCCTTTCCACTCTTCATCCTCTTCAATGCCTTCCTCAATTCATCCAGACTTATCTTTTCTACATCCTGGTCCACAACAGGCACCTCTTCTAGTCTTTGTTCTCTCTCATTTACTCTCCTGCCTGTCTCCCTGATCACATTAGCTATAGTTGTCCAGTTATCTGGAAGCACCTCCTGACCGCCCAGCGCCTGTCTTAACTCCTTCCTAAAAGTCATGCAATACTCTTCCTTTTTCAGCTTCCACCATTTCTCTTGCCCCTTTAGATGTGATGTAGGAAAGAAAAAGTGATTTTTTCTGGTATATGCTAGCAGTCACTGCACTAAGTGCTACTGGCTGGTCAGTTTCATTCATTACAGAAATTCAAGAAAATATTAGTGATGTTCTATGTTAGAAACCAGGAGTCATCACGAATCAGAAGGCAGGCCTAATGCAGATCATAAGAAGCTTCTACCACACCATAAAGGCTTTTTGACATAATGGGGAAATGCATCAGGTTTGTACCTTTGGTTATCTAAAAATTATTTAAGCAGGCACAAGGTCAGCTCAGTAGAACCACCAGGGTCCTTTTACTGCAATATGTTTCTACCCTAAACTATGATGTGCATTGTAAACTACATGGGGCAATTTGAGGCCCATAAGAATAATATATTAACAAAGTCACTTTATAAAATTTTAAAATGTGATGATCAAACTGGGTCTTTTGAAATGACAGGACAGTAAAGTATGAGATTTACTCTGCCTGCAATGAGGAGAAGAATTGAATTGAAGGATCATCTGGTGTTAGTGGTAAGATTCGACTTTATGTGTATGTCACATATCAGAGAGTGAAAGATTTCTGTCAAGACACCCTTGGTGTCATAGCATGTGTGGAACTCACAGGCATCAAAGACACACTTGACCATGAAAGAAATACTATCACACAGAAGAATCAACCTGAAAAATGTTTCCATCACCACTGATGGTGCTTCCTCCATAATAGGAAAAGAAAAACAACCGACTAAAGAAGACAAACTGGAAATACCACTGGATTTTATATCAGACTGTTCTGTGATCCACTCTCAACAAAGAAAATGGAGAGATCATACTTAAAGTGGGTATAAAAAATTGATTAACATGATTTCTTTTGAGATAAAAATATTAATTCATTAATTTTTGCTGTCTCACTTGATGCTTAAAAGAGCACTTTACTCATTTCTCTTTTATTAATGGACCAAAAATCATTTATTTGGGGTGCATATTTACAGATGAAGAACTTTTTTAATATTTAATTGAATGTTTTTGTTTAATGAAAATTTGAACTAAACTAATTATTTTTGTTTGTGGCATCAGCCTATATTTGCATGTATCCAACTCTTTCCTCCAATCAGGGAAGGAGGAATGTTGACTTGTGCTTGCAGATATTTAACTGGATTTGTAACTTATTTTATCTGTTGGTGCTACAAGTGGAAAAGTCAGAGACTTAATCATTTGGGCTCAACATCATGACCCCATGAACATCCATTCAGCCATCCATTTTCTTGTAGATGCGTTTGCAATTGCCTCGTCCACAGCCACTTAAGCATCTTGCGGGTCACAGTTCTTATGGCGCCTGGATACAGACGAGAGGCGGGGTACAAGATGCCGGTTTATCGCGGGGCTGCCGGTTTATCGCGGGGCTGCACAAAACACAGAACAAACATTTCAGTGGACTGTACATGCGTTGGAGCATAAACCCTAAGCCTACCTAGAATTGAATTATGGAAGGATATAAGATGTTAGCAATTCTCCCAGCAACTCAAAACCTTCACTGAAAACAGGGGCTTCTATGGCCCAGTATGTTGAAAGTGTAAGAGCAGTGCAATGAATGCATAGTTAGTTTGATTTTGATTTTAAATGTAAATTTAATACAATATGGTTGTTCAGAAGTATATGCTGCTATATTGAAAACAGCTTTAGGACAATGGTATTAATTGATTTTAAAGGTACAGTCCATGAGAGTGCAGCTGAAAGTACAAAAGACTGTATTCCAATCTATTCTATTAAAGCTAGGCAAACAGATAAAACATCAACGAATGTCAAAACACCTATAAATGAAACAAAGGCATATTTTAATCATATAATTTTTAAGTCTGAAACTCAGGAATTCTCCAACACAAAATATCTGGTATGCTTTAAGCTGTCAGTAAAAATACTCCGTTAATTTTTTTGTAATGCATTTTATGTATAGTATAACAAAAAATAAGGAACTTTGTTATCATTTAGCAATAACAAGAATATAGATGAAGAAAGAGTGTGCACTCAGAAAACTTAAATGCCTGCTCTTCTATGAAGGCCAACTGTCCTCATCTCTATAATATGCAATATGCATGTGTATTTAAATGTATCTGGATTAGTGATGCATGGAATGAATCTTTGATTTGGACCCAAATCTTCATGCGCACATGAATTATCCACCAACCCACATTGTGCTTGTGCTGGATTAATTTCTGCAATTTAGAGACCTCAATTCACAAAGACCTTTAATCTCACCTCCACTGGTCTTCATATTTATTACCTTTTAAACTAATCGGAGCATCGTACGTATTTCAGGAAAAAAAAATATTGTGTGTTTTGTTGGTGATGTATTTTGCTGGATGAGAGGCTGCTTTCAGGAAAGAAACATTTCCATGCATCCAGTGATTTAGGCAAATACTGTATTAACTGAAATAAGCAAAACTAAAAGTTCAACTAAACTTCTAAATTGAAGAACTGTCCAAAGGAAACTAAATTGAGCTTCTTGAATAACATTTTTATGCAGCCAAAATGAGGCTTGTGAATTATCAGGAGGACAGCTGCTTTGAACAATTTCACTGCATTAACCTGGACTTGTGAGCAGTAATATTCAGATGTCTACAGGAACATTGATTTACATTTCATTTTAATAAATCCTCTTGGTGTATTGTAGACATATCTGCGTGTCAGTCTTGGGCTTGATCTGGATATTATATGTCTGCTTCTCCCTTTTCTACTTTGACTGTGTCATGTACAAGGAGATGTAGGTTTGTGTTTGACATGGTTTTCATCTGAATATGCACAAAATCACAAAAAAACTTGTTTTAACTGTATTACAATGAAACAGCAATAAAAAAAATTACAAAGCAACTTATTCATTTGATGTATATCTGTGATCCTTATATGAAACACTATGCATCACTATGTTCTTTTTGTCCCATGCATTTAGCCTTAGCTAGCTCTCATATTGGCTTCCACCACATGCTGTTACTACTGCATGCAATACATGAATCACTTGACTGCTACTCAACCTGCAGTCCTCAAGAATGTTGTTACCACTGCAAATGCTAAAATTAGGGAAGTAAAAAAAAGTCTAAAACCACTACTAAATTATTAAACTTGTTATTCAAGGGAGTTGATTATTGAAGAAAAAGTTATGGACAATATGCTTATATATATTGTTACAATTGGACTGCATCCACTGCTTTATGAGGATAGGAATGCATTCATTTAAATATGAATTATATTTCTGCATCAGCAAACTATTTCAGCACTGCCATATTTTTACACTCAGTGGCATTTTTTCTTCTGAGTCATCAAAATAACCAGTGAAATAAGTTCATTAAGAGAGGCTAAAAAGGTGATCCCGCTCTATCATATTTCCCTGCTCTAGAGATAAGTCTGACTCCAGTTGTATAGGAAACATTTGTTTCCCATATTCTGTGACATAATATTTCTGAAAAACGGACTAAGCTTCATCTCAGTAACTGGTTCGTCTGTTCTTCAGTCACTTGTCCATTTATTTCACCGTCTCCTCTCTTCCAGCTGAGCCCACAGGGGCAGTGACCTCATCTAAACTCAAACTCTGTGACCACTGGGCTTCCTATGTGTCTGACAGGAGATGAGAGTGCCAAATACCTCTCTTATTAAACCTCTGTGTGGCCATTAAGCTAGGGTGATACACAGCAGAGACGACTAAGCTGGACCACACAGAATGTCTTTTGTCATCTCCAACATTACCTTCTAATTGGCTCCCATAGGTGTTCACCAAGCCAAACTGCATCCACACGCATATACTGTATAAACAAACACACACACAGTACGCACAGGCACACACACACACGCAAACACACAGTAAAGATTTTGTGAAATAATACACAGATCCGGCAATATATATTATTTTAATTGAACAATGTCAGTTTCTAACTCCAACCTTGCACAATTTGGCTATATTCATGTCTTTGTGACAGAGGGTCCTATATACAGTAATTGGCTTCCTACTAGGTATCCTAACAACCAATCAAATCTTATTTCTGAAATTACAAAGTAGCATGGTGCAAACTTGTCTTAAAGATTTGTGATGTTTGTCAGGTGCAGAAGAGAACAATAATCCACAGAAGGGTATTGTTTGGACACATTTTGTGGTAGCAGGAAGGTTTGTGTGAAGAGTTTTGGATTGTGTCGGGATCTAAACTGTTAAATGGATACTTACCTGAGACGGACTCCAAATAAAAACTTGGTTGAGATGAACTATGAGCATGTGACGATTTTCCCTGTGTAAAGGTGAGCACACGAGAAAATAAATGGGTCAAGCACTCAAAGACATTGGCCAAGCTGGACATTGGTTTCGTGTTGCCAGAACACGCGTCCGAAGTTCTCCCCGTTCGCCCCTCAGTGGCACGTAAATGTAACGAGTTTTTGTTGAAAGACTTAACACATTTTATCTGGCCAAATGAAATGATGGACTAATTGCTGATGTATCTATTTACTGTCATACTTCAATGTGCACTGTTTAATAATTTCATATGACCACAACAGCTTCTTCCCTTCAAATGCACCACGAACACATAAACATTAGAAATGATAAATCTCACTCGCGTTACATAACAAAAAATAGTGTGCACAAATACAAAATCTACAGAAGAAAACTAATTTTATGCCATATGCAAAAAGAAAAAGACTGCAGTTTTCCTGTTTGCTTATAAGTGTTTGTTTCACTTACACAAGTACACCAGCTACCTATTGCTGAATAACTGAGACTTCAAAATGAAAGCCAAACCTCTTGCATAAAATTACACAAGGTACAAATGTCAGTTGTTGCTTAAATGCTTTATGACAGATTTATGTATACACACACATGCACGCACGCACGCACTCACACACACACACACACATATATATATATTTATATTTATACATATACTGTATATATATGTGTGTGTGTTGAATGCCAATGGATGGATGGATAGATGGAAATCATCAACCTCCATCATCACTAATACTTGTCTTCACCACTCCACTTTGAACCTATCCACACAGTTCAAACATTCTACAGATTTGTATGACATGCAGGCAGAGACTGAAAACATCTGCAGTTGTGAACACTTCTTTCTTTTCTCTGTTCCCTCTGATTGTCTTTGTTCCATTATGTTTTTGTGACTATTTTTGCTCAATCAATTTGATGTTCTTCCCTGAAAAATTAATAAAGTGGCGTCATTTAGGTACCTTGCAAATTGTACTCCGTTTCTGCTCACTGCTGACTGAGTTCCCCAGGTTTTATATGACCAGCCTCGTCAGCTAAATCATCCTCTCTCCAACACAGCCTGCCATCAACCGTATCCTGATGGCACATTCACAGACTATAGATTAATTCACTTTCTCACATAACAATGTTTAATTACACAGCCTTCAGAGCAGCACCATCACAGGCGGAGATTTATGTGTGTTTGTCTGCAGATATGAAGTCTATATAAGAGTACGCTGTCATATTCATCATCCCAATAGATGAAACTGGGTTTAATTCCTCTCTCTGTTGGGATGTAATTACAGAGGTTTACTGAGATGGATAATAATTCTGACAGAAATACACACATATTCAGAGACACACATAATACACACACATTAGACATTCATACAGAGGATATTTTTGCTGCATTCATGAACCTTTATCCACAGAAATGAAATAATTTTTTTCAAAAAATCTTACACTTTCCCATGGAAATGCATTCTTTTAATAGTGATTCAGGAAAAACAGATTTGTATGTTGCTAATCCTACTTTCATCACTTCAAGCAATTATTGTTATTATTATTTTTCATTTTTTTGGAGTATGATGGGTACAAGTTTCAGATTAGAGCACATACACTGGTAATGATGGAACTAGCTGTCACAATTACTTTTGAAATAAATTATTAAATTAAATTAAATTAATTATTAAATTATTATACATTATTAAATCTCCCAATGTTAGTTGTTGGCCATTTGAACCCCTGTTGGTGTTTGAGCACAATTCCCTGTAGCTCCAGCCTTGTCCTTCAGCATAGATAACTGGTATAGGAGCTGCCACTTCATTGCTGGTGACAGGCTGCTGTATATCTAGAAACCAAGGGGAAGCCAGTTAACTGTAAATGCTTGGTCCATAAAGGTTTGAGAACAAAGATGTGTGTGTGTGTGTGTGTGTGTGTGTGTGTGTGTGTGTGTGTGTGTGTGCGTGCGTGCGTGTGCGTGTGCGTGTGTGTGTGTGTGTGTGTGTGTGTGTGTGTAAGTGTGTGTGTGGCCGCATGGGTCAGCAAGAAGGTGAATAGGTGAAGGTGAAAGATAGTCTGCCCACACTTCTGATGTATTGTCAAATGACTAACCCCCACACATACACACACACACACACACCTACACACACACACACACACACACACACACACACACACACACACACACACACACACACACACACACACACACACACACACACACACACACACACAGCTTCACCACCAAGCTGTCATAGCTATCAGTTACATTTCTTATGCCTATCACTCACTGGTTCTCCCCATGCCAATCACTCCACCTCCATCTCTGAATGACTGTCAATCCCTTCCTGTTTGTTTTCCATCCTATTTTCTCTGCTCCTCATAAATCAAATGGTGGGTTATTGTCTTGCTTTCTAATGTCAAATTTCAGTCCTATAAAGACAGACATGAACAAACAAGCATGAAAGTCCACAGGTAGCGTTCTGCCACTCTTTCAGTGTCTGTCTTTACATTGGTGAAACCAATGTACATGTCATTCAGCTGTGAGGATTTAGGAGTTGAACAATAGGTATTTATAAACATTAACAAAACCCTTATGCCAGTGGTCTCTACAGTATTCAGGGAGAGTGGTCAATTACAGAGTACGTCAAGTGTCAATCCAAGGCATGTACTGAGGTACCGACACTGGGAGACAGACAGGCACTTTACTGACCCAACAAATAGACAGACAACCATTCACACTCACATTCACAGCTACAGGCAATTTAGAACCATTAGCTCCTTGATATTTCATTGTTTTTTGACCATGAGAGGAAGTCGGACAACCCAAATGGAACGCAGCGACTTGGTAAGAACATGTAAACTTTAGGTGGATTTCTACCAAATGGGGTTACCTGGAAGACCATTGTGCCACTCTGACAGTAAAACACATAAAATACCTCAAATGTTGTTTTTTGTTTTTGTTTTTTTGAGAAGACCTGAAAAAAACAGATTAAGACTGCCTTAAAAAGCTACTAACATAATCAATGTTCACTGGGATGAACAATGTCCAATCTCCGGAGGGGCTGAATGTGGTAGGCGTTCAGGGACCACAGCCAGGTTAGTGATGTAACTGCATCAGGTGTAAAATGATTGCTTTCTCTCTTATTTATTTATTTATTATTTATCTATTTATTTATTTTGTGTTCCAGTATTTTTGCCAACTACCATACAAGATGGATGGAATATGTTAACAAATGTTATTGTACTACAACATGTACAGGATAGGCATGCGCTTGAACATTTTTTTCACAATAGAAACGTACATTTATGTGTCAACGTGCAAAGGCAGATGGCAAGAGACTGTTTCTGTTGTGGGAGGTTTTGGTCTCTAAAGTTTGTGCTCAGGGTGAGAGGGGTCAGCTGCAATATTTCTGCCTGCAGATCCTGATGATGTACATGTCTTTAAGGGAAAGCATGCTGGATTCTCCTTGAACTCAATAACCATGTCTACTGTCTTCATGGCATTGAGCAACAGGGTGCTCACTGGGTCACTAGATGGTCAGTGACCCAGTAGAAGAGATAAGCACAATGAGGGTGGTGTTATCTACAAACTTGAAAAGTTCTATTTCTTGTTAGAAATAAAAAATATGATCCATCGGCAAATGAATTCAGGCAAGTTCAACTGGGCGAGTTTGTCCATTAGCATAGCTAATATCATGGCCTTGAAACCAAGACTGAACTCCACAGACAGAATGCTACAGTATGTACCATTGGATTCCGCGTATTGATGGATGAAGGGGAGAAATATGTTTACCACATTATCTAGAGACCTGTTGGACCAGCGGGCAAACAGTGCATCAGTGGTGGCTTTTAGGCGGGACTGCAAAAGATGATCAAATAATTTCATTACCAAAGAGGTCAGAGAGACGTGTCCACAGTCAGTAAATCCTGGGATGCCTGGATTTGCTGGTGTGGTGATAGTGGACATCTTGAAGCAGACTGGGACATGTCTCCAAATATATGTTAAAGATGTATGTGAACACTGAAGACAGATGATCAGCACAACGCTTCAGGGTGGATGCTAAGACCGTGTGGTTCAGGTGCTATTCAGGGATTCTTTCTCTTGTGAAGCTTCTTAAAGTCCTTTTCCAGGGTGGACAGAACAGCAGTGGGGAGGGGAGGGCAGTCTCTAAGGTGGTTAACGTGGTAGGGAACTTATCATGCATATATGTACTCTTTGAAATGCTTGTTCAACTTACAGAGTAAAGGGTCAAGTGGGAAGCTATACATTATTGAATATCAGCAGAAAGGACCTTTATGTGTTAGAATGTGATGGATCGTTGAACCTCAACATTCTGTCAAGGCTCAGATAATGAATCTTACTTGGTTTGCCACTTCCAGTATCTGAGCTCAAACAGTTCATGATCGAGTAATACCCATGACACAACAGAGACATGCAAATGCACTTTATATACTGTAGAATACTATATATAGAGAGAATGGAGGTTTTTGGAAACTTGTGCAACAAGGATTGCAGGGCAGCACTCAGGGAGGTCAGTAGATCCATGGGTGCTAATGAAGCTCTATTTGAGAGGTAAACGTGAAAATATTTTTAGCAAAGTTGAGGCTAAGCAGTTATGATAGTCCAGCGAACGTAAATGACTGCTACCGCCCACTCATCAAGCCAAACTAAACAATGCTCTTTCATTTACTCGTTCCAAAACAAGGGACTAACAAATAAGCTTGTATACAAAAAGTGTGTGCACTCATTTTTTCAAACACAAATCCACGTGGAGCACTGTTAGAAGGCAAAGCCTGTGTCAGTGGATCTCTTCATCTGTTAATTGTTTCAGACTCCTGCCAAAAGTGATTGGCTTTTATACATGTGTGAAAGTGGGCACGCACACATAAGCACTGGGAGCTGGAAAGATGCAATGCTGGCTGATGGTAGTGCTTTTCCGTTTGTGAGCAGCCGAGCCTGATGGATGTGAGAAAGAGAAGAATTTTTTTTTTTCCTGCCTATGGGTTTAGAGGGCTAATGTCTCTCTCTCTCTCTCTCTCTCACTGTGTATGTGTGTGTGTGTGTGTGTGTGTGTGTGTGTGTGTGTGTGTGTGTGTGTGTGTGTGCGTGTGTGTGTGTGTGTGTGTATGTGTGTGTGAGTGGTGGAAACCTGGAACGCTAAAGGCATTCACAAGCTTCCCAGTGAATCAGAGCCAGAATAACAAAACGATATCTAAGAAAGGCACTGTCAGGTTGGTTACTGGCATTATAGTCCTCCACAGATGCACTGAACAGATGTACACTTTACCATCGATTGTGACTGTGGTTTCAGGCCATTAGAAATACTAATGATAATGCTTAAAAGGGTTTTGTTGACAGCACTACAAGTGGAGAGACATGATAACTATCAACAGAATGCAGCTACTACTGTATCTTTGGTCATTTATAACCCTATTAGTGAAGGTCTTTCAACACATCTAAGCTTTTATAGAGAAACTGTTGTGTTAACCATAATAATTAAACTTAAAGTTAATGCATGTGAACACTAAAATAGTAAATGTCCCTTAATAAAATGTTGGTTTACTGCACTTCCGAATGGTAAATTTCTGTGTGTTACCTTATACCTACCCTCTAAATTCCATCACGACTCAATTTGTAAAATAAAGTATACATAACATAACTCAACATAGTATACATAACTTAAATCACCCCTGGAAGACAAGTTTACTGAATCGAGAAACATTGTTTTAAAAGTTGATTACAAAGTGGTGTTACATTTTAAATACATGCCATAGCAAAATAAGACAAGCCTTGATTCATTCATTCATTGCAAATGCTAAAGCAAAATATGTCGTATTAAACTTCTAATTCAGTATACAACTGTACGTTTCATAGTTTTAAGACAAAGTTCAGACACACTTTCATTTTCACAGGAAGAGATACTTGGCAGAACTGACTTAGAACATTCTCCTTCTCTGCCTCGGTAGAAAGCCACTAACTGCATATGTCGCAGCTCTCATAAGAGCTATTTAATTGATTTGTATTGGAAGACACCTTTATAATGTCTTGCTAAAATGGCACAAAGAAATGTGTGCATATGTGTGTGCGTGCATGCGTGTTAGAATCTGACATGGACATTATTCAGAATTACCATACTTCTCCCATATAAATAGGCAGAGTGCCTGCACCTTCCCGCGAAAGAAAATATCATGCACAGATTTTGTGCATGATGATTCCATGAATGTACATTGATGTTTGGTACTAGGAGAACTTTCCCATCTGGGCTTTTCTTTCAGTAAGCTTTCTGCCAAAAATGACTTTGGTGAAGATAGAAAGGTTTTGAGAAGTCAGTTGATGCAATAGAAATAATGGTAGTCAAAAGTTGAATTAGAGTGTGTTGGGTGAATGACTTTACATACAGGGCTTCTACACATGAAGCAGAGGCTGAAATCTTGTGTGGAACATGCATTTGTATTTTTGAATTGGTATTTTTTTTAGACGTGAATGACATTTTGAAGTTTTGGCTTACAATTTTTCAAAAGTATCTGGTTTAGTTAACTTCTTTCTTTATAGTACTAATAGAGTTTAGACAATAGAATTTAAGATCGTTTATCTTGTTAAAACTATTTCCAGCTTTCATTTACACTTTTCTGCTGCTGCCCTGACATACTTCAAATTACAGTGCACGTCACGAACACAAATACAGTGCGCCCTCGTTCCTCACAGTTAATGCGTTCCAGGAACCACATGCGATTAACAAATTCTGTGATACAGCGACAAACTTTGCGGTAATTTAAGCATTCATAAACCCTCCCCATACTGATATTAAACCACCTTCTATCTGTATTACCTTTTCCCACACTCTTATCGACTGTTTAAAGCACTTTTGTGTCTCACCTAAGTCCGAGACTCACGGAACGGCGTGCACTTCCCGATGCCTGTACGGTATCACATGACTGCCTACCAAAAATCCGCGATGAGGTGAAGTCGCGAGTGTTGATGCACGAATGTGCAAGGGCACACTGTACGTACAGAAAATGGTATTTATCAATGCTCATGTTTCTGACGTGTCTCCAAAAATTTCAATTATCCAACCCGTACTGCCAACATATAAGTTAAAGATTTACATTTGTTAAAGATTTACATATGTGCATGCAAAAAGTATTCCAGTTTAAGGTCTTTGATATTGCATGTGAATGAGCTTATTTTCGCATTAGATTTGTCAAATATGTGTTGTCAAATATATGTGTGCATGAGAGCTAAGGCAAGATTTTCCTCTTGCTTGGGTTGTCTTTCAGTTCTTTAGGTAAAGGCAGTTATTTAACTGTGCTGTGTTTTATGTATGTGCTATGATTATATGATTATGACATCATTCATTATTACAATGACACATGTCCAACTGATTAGTAGCAGTTACTATTTTAAATCTCTTTACTTTGTTTTAAAGTTTTATAATGCATCATGTTATGAGTGTGTGTTTCTGTGTGTGTATGTGTGTGTTGTAGTGTGTTTGTGTGTTTGCTTTAAAGGTATACTGCCTAAAATCAATTTGGTCTGTTTGGCTGGTGAATTATTAATTACTTGTGAGCCAAGTGAGGCATTCTTCTTTGAAGCTGGTTCATTCAACCTTGCAGATTCCCTCTAATGATATGAAAGCAGACCCTCAACCTTCAAAGTCCATTACATTCGTGGTATTTTCCTCGGTACAACAAAGCTTAACAGTTTGTGGTATGGTGTTACAGTGTTATTGGTTTTAAAACTGCAAAAGATAGACATCCCCTTGAGGTAAAAGTCTGTGTTTTCACAACATATATTATATAGCAAATTCTTTGTTGCAAATTCTGAAGGAGGAGTCCTTGATAAAAACCAGCTACAATATAATTCCGTGTTTCAAATCAAGGATAAGTGTAATAATTGTTGGTTTTATTTTCAAGGATATTTGCACAAGTATTTGTGCACCTGATCAAAGAAGCTGAAAGTGTGGTAACGATTGGAATATTGGCCTAAAAAGGAGTGAGAGACAAGTTGATATAAGTATTGATAGAAGCACTGACATGACTGTTCATATGTTCTTAGCCATTAGAAGCTATCTGAGTCTTCAAGTTTATATTTTTTTGTGAGAAAAACGACACCAGTCACCTGATTGAGCAGCAAATTATCATTTCCAGTTTCACACCAGAAGTGGAAAGGAGTCACACCATGCAAGGTGAAGGGATGACAAAGTGAGGTCTCAGCCATCACAGCAATAGGGCTAGAAACCTGGAGGACAACAAGCTCAAGGGGTGTGTGTGTGTGTGTGTGTGTGTGTGTGTGTGTGTGTGTGTGTGTGTGTGTGTGTGTGTGTGTGTGTGTGTGTGTACGTACAGGCACACATATGAACCAAGATAGCTGTCCACCATCTGGGCAGTAAGCTGCTCCAAGCACCGAGGGAGGAAGGGTGGGGGACACTTTGCTCCCTCCCTGAGACAGAGGGCTCGTGGGCTCGGGAGCCATCTGCAAAAGATGACCTGTGGAATTGTGGTTCAGACATTCACAGTGTGACGGTGGAAAACAGATTGAAACTCACAATGGATTTTTGCCTTTACCAATTAGCATAAACATACATGTGCTAAAACAAAAAGACACACTTGCTGGAATTAATTTGTTCTGGCTTTTCCTAGATACTTTCAGATGAAGATTATCAGAACTCTTTGCTCAATGAGAATTCTGTTAATACGTGCCCCACTTAGAATGGACGTGCATGTTCTCCCCCATGTGTCTGCGTGGGTTCTCTCCAGGTTCTCCGGTTTCCTCCCACCTCTAAAAACATGCACTTGGGAGCATGTTTTTGACGGTGTGTCTTCTGCCCCACACCCAGACTGGGATAGGTTCCTGCACGCTGCAACAGTGGATGAAGCGGGTATAGAAAATGGATGGATGGATGGATGGATGGATGGATGGATGGATGGATGGATGGATGGATGGATGGATGGATGGATGGATGGATGGATGGATGGATGGATGGATGGATGGATGGATGGATGGATGGATGGAAATAAATGCCATTGTATGCTTGGAATCCTGTGGTTAATCATGCATCACTTGAAACACTTGAAAAAAAAAAAAATTCTTATTATTCTCATCATGAATAAAAATTTCATCAAAAGTACCTTGAAATAACCCAAATTTAAAACCATTATTTTAATAAATGGCTGTTAACAAAGCACCAGTCACTGGATAAAACTATATAATCGATATCAGAAATCTGACGTATGAAGTTATTCTGAATACAAATATTTTACTGTTGTAAATTGTTGTACAGTAAATATTAAGTAGACGTTGGACTGTTCAGTTGTTTTATCGCCAACATAATGCTCTTTTCATGCACATAAATGTGCTCTCATCTATATCAAGTTCTGTTAAATAAGGAAATCTATTTAAATGCCTTTAATGTTATGTAAATAAAACAGTAACTCGGCATAAGCATATATGTCCTCTCTGTGTACCAATTGCATGCCTACAGGCCCCTAGTGTGCTGTGTCT
>CM023617.1:17870518-17900518 GCA_013358685.1 Antennarius maculatus | reverse complement strand
ATTAGGGTAAATCAGAATAATAGTGTAAATCACTACAGCAGATACAACTTAAAATTCATACTTATTCATGAGGGACCAGACCAGATAACAGGGATTAGACCATGACTATTTTATTTTCATTATTCCCTCAGCTCGAGGTTTGGAAGCACAAAATTAGCCACACACACCAGCAATAATACATTATTTAGCCTCAGTTTTATAATTCATGGCTGCCTTAAAGCTTAACCAATCATGGGTTTCACTTTCTTTGATGTGCTAATAAATTTCAACATTGACACATGGGTCCATTAATCAATGAAATTTGCCATCAAAGAAGTGTGGATATAAAAATGTAAAAAAAACGATGACATTCCTCAAATCTGTGCCTCTCCTGCCAGTGCAACAAACATCTATACACAGACATGCACACCTCCTGCTAGTGTAAAAAGGTACATTAGGAGAGCTCAAAAGAGAGTGTCTTCTTTGAGGTGTATAAATGCTGGTGAGCAAGCAAGGCTTATAAATATTAAACAGGGTATGTAGGCTCTTTTAACCACTGGTAAGGCTCATCTTCTTTGCACAGGATGCTCCTCTTGGTCTCCTTTCAGCTTTTAAGTGTGTGTAAACAGGTTATAAGCATGGAGACATGTGGTCTTAAGTGTGATTGTAGGTGTACCTTACTGGAGTACTAATTATGTGAAATGCTCTTCACATTGAGCTTAAGATTTGTGTTTGCTCTTGGATGTCCTCAATCCTTCACAGCAATACATCAGCGTCCAAGATTGTATGATAACCATCATTCAAGATGTTGTCCTTCCCCTTTAAAGCCCCTGTATTATATTAAATGGATATTATTATCATGTCTCTCCTTCACCTCTGCCATTTCAACAGCTCCTTTCCCTTTATGTGTGTGCAAGTGTTCAGGAAACAGCTGAATAAAGGATATAACTATGCAGGGGTTTAACCCAGACACATTACCATTCCCTGTCTTGCTGGAGGGAGGAATATTACAGTCACTTTCTACATTTTTTGGACAACAGAATGCAACAACATAAAAGTAGAGCAATTTAGGCCACCAATCTATGCCATCCACATGCACACGCAAACGTAAACACTCACAAAGACACACACAGGCAAAAATAATAAACAGACAAATTATTTTGTCTGAAAATAAATATTTTGAAAGATACACAGTAAATTAGATTCAATGAGCACTGAGACTTCCCACTTCACAAGGCCACTACCATCAGCAACCAGCCAAATAATGAATATAACAGTGTCAGGATCTCAGCAGAAAATGTCACACACTCCATCTGGGTTACAACATGTCAGCTTAACAGGTGGTGGTGAGCCTTCACTGATGCACAACTATGTTTTGAAATAAGTGGAAATATATACTACAGTTTATTATAATTATTGAGATTGCAAATTTGCATATTAAAGAAGAGTGGAATAATGGTATTGAAGCCATCTGTTTGAGGTATGAGTGCCAGTGTGGCTCAGTTTTTACATTATATGTTGTGAATAACTGTCCTGGAAATATGAAAGCATGTTTTCAGTCAGAAATTTTCATCAAGGAAAACAATTTATAACCCTCAGTGAAATGTTAACTTCCACATTTGCTCCTGTTTTCACGGAGCCACTGGAGAGCCTATTCTGTGAGCTGACACTCACACAAACAGTTTATTTTGTCCTTTATATTTTATTTCCAAGAGTCACACTCTCTCCCTGTAAAGAATCAGTTAAAATTATAACCGCTAAATATTCATTTAACTGGATGCAATATAGGAATTGCCAGTTAAATGTGCCTTGAAAATAATTTTATCACCCGCTTCAAAGTTTTAGAAAGTTACCTCTTTTTAATACCGGTGATAATCCATGATAAAAAAGAAAAAAGAATTATGCGAATGTGTGATCCTGTTTTTTCAGGCTTCCTATTTCTGCCTGTCTCTTCTCCTGGTCTGTTTGTTTTGCCTTTGGCACATTATAGAAGGTGTCAAGATTTATGTCACACATTTTGTTTAATTTCTTACTAAAACACCATCTTGAATGGGGAACACACGCTTTCATCTTCAGATTGTTTAGACAGTGATGTTAAGTCTGCTTTGATAGTTCATTGCATTTTATTTTTAAGAAAAATTGAAAAGGCCCATTGGGTAACTGCATACATAATCAGCTCCTTTATTTATCCATGCTTTCATGGTAAAATTAAAAACTTTACTGTTTTATCATGGTTGTGTAAATTGTACAGTACAGTGATACTGGTGGAATCAGGGGTTTCAACATCTGTAGTTAGTGAATCAAAAAATTAAAGTGCTGATATCCTTATCAATAAAACAAGTTAAAATGAGATTATTAGCAAAAAAACAAAAAAACAAAACAAAAATATTCTAATCAGGTCATAAATAAGGTTTGATTATCCTTTGGCACAAAAAAACAATTTGATAAAGTTTCTGAAAATTTCACTGGCATAGGACTCAGACCACAGTCTCATCCCTAACTGTCCTAACTTTGAGCTTAGAAAGGAAAATTTGACATCTACAAACATAGCAGATAGTTGTTGTTAAGATAAAACACCATCAGCATGCAAATACAACAACACTAATTGTTTCAGTGTCCTTCTTGCCATATATTTTCAGACACCTTTGTACAACAGCCTGTCATATCTCAAATCTGTTGCTATTCAACCACAGGAAAAATTAAAAATTTTTTGATAAAAAGATTTCGGTTAAAAATGACAGAATAAGTTGTGTGAGCATTAACCGCAAGAGCAGCTATAACACATTTTTTGGCAAACTTTTCCACAAATTTGTGCCAAAAATGTCATTAATAACAGGTTTAGTTCAAAACTTGTAACAGTGCATTGGGCTCAAACTGACAATTTGTGTCAGAAATGCAAAGCAATGCAGGTTTGTTGAAAAAAAGAATAGAAAGAAATGGGAATAGATCAAAATAACAAGAATTGGCTGACAACAGTTTCTTACAGCACACTGTGCTATTCCAAAAATAAAAAAAATCTAAATTTGAAATGTGTAAAGAACAAGATTTGAGTGGTCAATTCACCAAAGTTTCATAATTTTGGAAGTGGGTGGAAACTGGAGAACCCATAAAGAACCCACACATAAACAGGGAGAATATACAAACTCAACACAGATAGGCAACAGGTGGAATCCAACCCTGGACCTTCTTGCTGTGAGGCAACAGTGCTACCCACCGCTCTGCCCAGACTAATTATGATATTCACAATGGAAAAAAAATAGAAGAAAAAAACAGATTTTCTCGTGTACAAATGAATGTAAGTAAATATTGGGCACTTCAATTACCTTTCAGGGTAATATATCTGGCTGTATAGCCCTACATTCTCAACTCTGCACGGGAGTGTACCCATTAGATATGAACCTTCACACTGATTTATACAACAAGAGGAAGAGAGTGAGAAGTAGGAAGCAAGAAGGAAAGGCTTTGAAAAATTAAAATATATTCATATTTATTCATTATTCAACTTATATTTCTTACATGTTATGATTTGTAAGAATCATAACACCACACCTACTTCTCACAGAGTAGGGGTTGTGTGTGTGTGTGTGTGTGTGTGTGTGTGTGTGTGTGTGTGAGTGTGTGTGTGTGTGTGTGTGTGTGTGTGTGTGTGTGTGTGTGTGTGTGTGGGTGTGTGCGTAATAATCTCAATAGGCTATATCAAGCGTGACATCATGGATTATGGACTGTATTTGGAAACTACAATGATACTGGGTAAGGTCCGACTGTACGAAAACACTGCTGTAAATTTATACAACCATTCCTGCAGCATGACCCACCCACCCCGCTAATCTCACACACTCTGGCTGGTTATTGGCAGACCATGACAACACCATAACTACCATTATTTTCATTTTACCACTTATATTATCTTCTACCTGTGATGATTCATTTCAATCAGTGACAACACAAGAATCCGAAAAAATTCAGAAGTCTGCAGATAGTATCTGAGTGTAAGCACAAAACTGATCTGACAACCACGTATTTTACTAAAAAAGAGGAAACACTATTTAATGTTCAGAATCAATTATTCAGTTCAGCTCTTAAAGACAATTCATTTCATTTTACATGTGCTGGTGATGTTGGACACAAAGTTATGATGGTGACCTAATCCAATATAAAACATCAATAATGAATGTCTGCCATATGCAGTATAGTTCCAGTGTCTACCACATGGAGTAGGTGTGGTGATATTTTCAAAGACTAAAAAGTCTAAGGGACATTACGACTGATAATTCTGAATGAGTGCTAATGAGTTGGGCTTTATGGAACAATCTTTTTCTGAGAAGTGCTTTGGGTTTTCAGTGCTAAGATCTCACATTTGATGTATTATTTTGGCAATAATTTGTTTGATTATTTCCGCAACAGTGCAGCAAACAAACCATAATGGAACTGCCTTTTATCGCAGTGTTACAATTACAGACATTTATTTGTCAGCTGCAATACTTCTCCCCCAACATACTACAGAGAAGCACACAGTACTGACCACAACAGCCCAGCAGAATATGTCGAACAACTTGCTGCACACATTGAACGATCACATGGATGCATGAATTCACTTTATGTGTTAAAAGTGTGAGCAAAATGTAAATCCTAGTTTAGTAGACTGTTTTGTTATTGAATGCTCAAATTTACAGTTTAGTTGCAAGTCATGGCCATTCAGTGTGACCTGCCGGACTAAGAATTAAAGCACCATTTGTAGAGAGCTGCTGTGAAAAACACCATCGGAAACCAACCATCAAACCAACCCATATTCCTTCCATGACAGAAGATGACAGATTGAAGGTCATTGTCATGAATAAATAAGCAATAAAGTTCTAAAAGTAACCACTTTGTGCAGTGGCCTAGTGATTTTTTTGCGAGCAAGTTTGTTTTAATCACTACACAGACTCCTAAGCACTAATGCCATGGTGCATTGATGACTGAGGCAGTGTCCTTGTTTGCGTGCGTCCTTGTGTCGTTGACAGTGGGTGGCGCTCCTTTTACACGCTGCACTGAGAGAGCGACAAGTTAGTCTCACATTATCACCATGCCTCCGAAAAAGAGGCAAAAGTTAGAGAAAACCCAAGTTGCAATGAGTACTTTCCTGAATTAAAAACAACCAAAAGTTAATGAAAAGAGAGAGACTGGTGTTACTGTGGACAGTACAGAAGAAGATGCAGAAGAAGCTGAGCAAAAACCAGCAAAATTCCAAACATTTTTTACCGTAATTGACGTGATTGTTTCCATGGGTGTGGCACGGCTAATTGTCAGCACCCAACACAAAATGCAGCTTAGAAAAAATGCGTGTGGAAAAGGCTCTGTCAGCTTGGTGCAGTGTCCACAAGAGAATATATGAATTAAAGGCAAAAACAACTATTAAGTGAAAAGCAAAAGGGAAAAAAAAACTGTATTACATCTTTCTTTATTTCTTAAACTGTTTTTTTTTTGTTTGTTTTTTAAGAATGACTACCAGGCTTTAACATTAGATAGAAATATGTAATTTTACATTTCTCTTTTTACTTAAACAGTTATGACATTGTTATGAATAAATTTGTTAAAATTGAGTTGGGATTCACAAATTTTTGTTGAAGCTACTTTCTTGAGGTAAAATGAACTCTGCTGTGGTACGTAAATATTTCCATTTGATATAAATATACCAACAGAAAGCTGATGAGATGTCCTTCATCAGAAGATGCTGCTTGCACAGCAGGTGAAACAGTTAAGACTGTCATCTTAATTTATCTTTGAGTTCACTGCACTTCATTGTAAAAACTCAAATGGGAAGATGTTCCAATCTCTCATTTTCTTTCCTCTCATTTCTGTTTCAAACATATCACTATTTATTTTCCACCACACAGATGCCTTCAAAGCTTTGCAATATTTATTTCATGAATTGCTGCATGAATAATAGCCCATTAAATCTGCAGTGACAGTTGAACTCTATCTTGCCCTGGCTTTTTAGGATGCCACTGACAAGCAAGGAAACCTAATTCTTTAAACATTTTCAGGACCAGACGGGGTCAATCACTCAAGACGCTAAACATGGGGCTCTTTTACTTTTTAGTGTGAAACAAAGTAGTCAATTTGAGATACTCTCACACACACTTGGTTGCCGGGTATTTATTTTAAAAAAATGTACGATGCAGAATTGAACAGTGTTACTACTCAACAGTCTTTTAACCTTAGACGTGGGTCTGTTCATTAGAGACCAGAATTTTGGGGACAAACAATAAAATTTGCACATCAGTCTTGGTCAGCAGGTCTGCATCACATAGCCTTAATCTAGGGTGTTTGAGATTTGGACATTGTGATTGAGACTCTCTGCAGTTCCAGTGTTGTGTTTCAGTTTTTGAAAAGACTCAAACTCAAACAGCAGCAGCAAAAAAAAAAAAAAAGAAAAAACATGTCAGAAACTTTAACACGGGTAGCCACAGTGAGGGCAAGCAATCTTCTACGAGTTGGCACATCTCAGCTCTCTCAATATTGTTTTTATCCACCTGACAGCCATTAGACAGGTGCACAGCCTCTGAAAGATTCCCAGTTTGACAGGAGTCCTGGGAAATGCCAGGGATTATGTATAACCATTATGGGGTCCAATTTTGCTTTAGTCAAGGAGTGAAAATTTACAGAAAGAACCCCTGACTCTGGAACAAGCTCACAATCGTCCACTGGGGAATTTTAATAAGTAATAATTAAGAAATTAAACAGCCATATGTCCTATGTCACCACTTGTTTGCTAAGTTGGGCTGCTACATAAAATTAATGAATCAACAAATACAAAAAGTGTTCATTACTTCCAGCAGTGATGAGAAAGATTTTGGTTCAGAAAGTGTCTCCTCTTGGTTTAACTTTTGAAAACACTGTAGCTGCTGCTGACAGACAGCGGTTTGTGTTGTCGCACAGACACTGAATGAAGGTCGGCGTGAATTGCAAATTACCATCTCTATGGCAACAACATTCAATCACATCGCAGGAAAAAAAATATGACGGTGTTTGTGACATGAGCCTCTCAGAGTAAGGTATACTTTCTGTTGAATAGAAATCGTTTTTGTTTTTTGTTTTTTTTTTGAGCGTTGCTCATTAAAGTTTTGAGCATTATCACCTAAATCATGAACTGATCAATAGAAGTTACAGAGCACAAATATACAGGTACATTCAGTGGTTATTAATTATCTGTTTATTTAATCATAGCAGGTCCATAGCTCCATCTTCACTTCTTTTAGGTTAGCTTTCTACAACTTGTCCTTGTATGCACTTGCGTGTTCATTCATTCCTGGATCAAAATATAAGTTTGTTTGCAGGTTTGAGACAGAATTTGAATTGAAGCATGTGGCAAACAGGGGCTAAATGATTGTGCGTGGTAGTACATAAAAAATTGTTCATGAGGTATAAAATTTTAATACTGGTGTGTCTCCAGCTGAATTCAATTCGGATTGAGACCTGAAAAGAAGACAAAATCCTAAAATAAAAGTATGAAGATGTCTTGATGTTTTTTTAATCAGATTGTGTTTGTTTTTTGTTTTATTGAAGGTAGGACACATGTAATATGAGATACAAATAAAAATAAAGGAATCATTACTCAGTCCTTTACACACACACACACGCACGCACGCACACACACACATACTCTATCAACCAAATTCTATTTATCTGTTCATAAATAAGAATAACAAGTCTGTCTGCAGTCTAAACAGCTGCCTCTATTAACCACTCTAGTCATGTGACGTGGAAATTATAAAAACTTGATTACATTGGAAACATGTTTTATTATTTTATTGCAACATAATCAACATAGTCTGTACATTTAGTCTCGTAAATGCCACATTTGAACATCACATATTTAAGAAGTAGATTAGGTTTTGGAGTACCTAGCTGCATAAATTTACATGCTCATGAAGCAAAATTGTATGACATTTAACTGCTGGAGTACCTCTTGTTTGAAGTGTTGGGCCAGTGCTGAGATTGTGTTGTACATTAGCTGCTGTTATGTTATTGCAGGTTGAAAAGAAAATCAATAACAGTGTTATTTTTCCCATGGTGACAGGCAATAAAAGTAGATATTATGAACCTCAGATGGCGATAATTAGAAAGTGAAAAACATGTAGTGTTGAGAGACTCTTGTTACTAAATCTGCCTAATACACTTGTTGCACTCACTTGTGTTGCACTTGTGTTCCATTTCATTATGTGTTTAGGTTAGCATTCTGGACAACAGGACATGACCAGCTTTTGCAAATGTGATTAATTTGGACTAAAATATGTTGCAAACTGAAAATACCAAACAAATTTAAAAAAAAAACTGTTCTGGTTTTGGGTTTTGTTTTCTGTTTAATTTCAGAAGTTTATATCTCCCCTTCGTGTCTCTTTTGTCTCTGATCATTTTTTGCTCTATTGGTTCTACTGTCTCTATTTGGTCCTCAGTGTATTCACTTGTGTACTTACCCTCTCACTCTGTGCCTGTGGAATTCTTGTTTCATGTTTCTTGTTCTTTGTGTTATTCACACTTCCACTTTAAGGTTTCCTCTGCATTTCCCCTCCTGTGTGATTTTCTGATTGATTTCACCTTTTTTTCTTTTCTCACCCATATCTCATTATCATCCATACCAAGTTTATATTTGTATAATTCTTCCCAGTCTGTGCCATGCTTGTTGCTGTTCCATGCATTTCACTTTCAGGCCCTTTCACCTGTTCTTTTGTTCTTTGTTTCAATAGCAAGTTTGCTCACTTTTGATTATTTCCTTCTTTCTTGGTTTTTGCTTTGCTTTCTGATTTGGAAGTCGCTTTGGTCTTCATGGAAATATTGCTGTACACAACTGCTGTTGGGATGTCTGGGACTCTGATTCAAAATACGTTTTTGTTTTGTTCTATTTTACATTTAAATCTCTAATGTGAGCAACTTAATTTCTCGATTGTGTTTGTATCAATCCTTATGTATTGAATGCAAAATTAATCATTAAAAATATAACTGTAATGGAAGTCCACCAGGGTAATTAAAAACATTCGGACTCATATAGATGAAAACTGACTTTGCAGCTTAAAGACACATATAAATTCATTTCATTTTGCCTGGCCTTGATATTTACCTTTTTTTCTCCATCTTCTCCTGCAGAAATTCTGTGTGATACAATGCCCAACAGAGCCTGTTAGTGATTGAGTATCATAATTATGGCCTTATTTCTACTCTGATTTAACCCATTATGCCAGGTTTCCAACTTGAAAAAGAGAGCATAACTAAATAATAGACCAAGTAATGAAACCAAAGAATATAGATTAAATCTTTCAGACTTCATTTCTAAGTGAAGAGGGTGTGTCTGGGAGTCTGGTATGAGAGGAAGCGACATTGTACCCAGTTCTACTATGCCAGAAATATATTCAAGATTTCATTTTTTTTATATAAACACCCTCAAATGGAAAATGGTTCTGACTGAAGTAAATGAATGATAATTTGGCTTGTAATTGGGGTTAGATAAAGGGTTTGACATAAATGATCTTGTCACACCCCTAATATCTTCATGTCATGGCTGATTATTAAAAGGTGGGGGTAATTTAGACCAGACCACATATCACCATGATTCTATTTCACTGCTTCCACTGAGATTATAAGATAACATCCCAATGCACGCTTGTAAATCAAGTTTTGTGCTTTGCAGATACACAGATGGACACATTTTTATTCTGCGGTAGTGATTCTTTTTTGTGATTTATAATTTTAGAAATTTTTCTTCCGTTAACATACATCCTGTAGTAAGATCAATTGAAATACTGTAGTGTTATTCTTGGTTCTGTAATTTATGAGGAGCACAGATATCAACTCACTGCACTTGAAAATAAATCTAGATATTTGTTTTTTTGCTTCTGCTGCTTTTTGACTCAGTGAAAACTAGAAGAACATAAGAGCACAGATATTATTATAGACTTATTATCATGTCTTGCCTAACATGTGAAAAATAGCGAGAGAGTGAGAGCATTTGTGCTTTTTCGCATTGTTAGCACAAGTCTTCCTTCCTGCCATCAGGGAGCTGATGCTATGCTTTTCCTCAACATGGTCTGTCATGAATGATAAATTTATGCATTTCTAACTTTTAAAGAAAATTCTCTGCAAACAGTTTTCCTACTGTGCAGGTACTCAAAGTCACATTAATTATTTGAAAATAAAGAGGAGTGAAATATTAATGCCTCTAAGCTCATTTAAACCCAGCCCTTTGAATGTGCTGTCTTGCACTTCTTTTTCATCCTCTTATTTTCTTCTGTTCACTTTAGCGAGCTCACACTACACTAAACATGTATTTCTGCTCATCTACTTCTTGACACATGCTTATTTAAAAAAAATCATGTACATCAGTATCACTTTCTTCTGAAAAATCATTTGTTGACAGATGTGCAAAAATAACAGCCAATTAATAGAGATGAAACGCATAACGATTCAATGTGTCTGATCCTTTTGCTTAGCTTATCAAAATGCAGCTGCAGTACTTTGATTTACTGTTATTGATGAAGATATCAGTAGGGTCTGTCTTCTCTGATAAAAGATTTTCCCATGTCTTTTTTGTGGCATTACTGCTCATCTCTTGCCTTTCGAGCCGTATCATTTTATCTTTGCAAAAGGGTCCAATCTTATTCCAAAGCAAAGGTAAGTAAAACGCGAGGTCAAATGACGAACTATCAGTTTCTCTAGATTCTTTTAGGGAGTGTTGTGGTTAATGTTTACGTACTTTCATGTGAGACGCTTCACTTCTTAAAGAAAAGGGTCACTTCACTGGCTATATACCAAGTTTGAAGAGTCTCTTCACTGCAAATGTGTCTGAAAAGATCTGCACAACAAAATGTCAGACACAAAGAAATGTGCAGGTAAATGGCAAAACACGCTTCTGCTAGTTTCTTCTCTGCATGAGAGACTACCATATTGATGATGGAGTTCAATTTATGCAAAAACACTCATTTGCTAATGTTATGATCACTGTTTTCACCTATACCTCACAGTAGCATTACATTAAAATTAATCTCCATCTTTTTTTTCCAGAATTCATTAGTTGTACTCCTTTGCACACAGTTGTATTATCTGTGTGTGTGTGTGTGTGTGTGTGTGTGTGTGTGTGTGTATGCGTGCGTGCGTGTGTGTGTGTGTGTGTGTATGTGTGTGTGTGTGTTTGTGGTTTTTGTAATGATGTGGTTATCCTGCCAATAAATACAGGGATAGACAAGGTATTAAACTTCATTCCAAACAATCAATGTTTATGGCTCAGGAGGCACACTGGTTGTCCACCTATCAGAGGCCAGTCAATGTACAATATTTTCTGGTAAGTTTTTGGGTTGAAAAAACCTTCAATGAGGGTCCCCAGGCAAAATCACCCATGCTACACATCCTACTCCAGGGTATAAGTGAGACAAAATTTTAAAAAAGGGGAAAAACTAAATGCTGTCCAACCCTGAGTAGATTCCCTGGGCTCACTGATGGAGTTCCATCAATCCATACACTTGCAGAAGTGAACACACACTGTCCCCATTGCCACAATTACAGAAAACCCTGAGCTAGTATAGTATTCCCACGAGATACTGTCTATAGATATAGGATCAAGAGTGACACATGCAGAGAGTGCCCTCTTTGGAGAAGAAGTTGGAATCCATGATCAAGAGATCACATATCAACACCAAACAGAAGTGCACAAGGGTATTGTGAGAGTCAGGTACTGGGTAAAGAAGTAAAACAAAATGTCCATATGTAATGCTCTAGAGAATACCAAAGACTCCCAGCTCTGCGTGCAAGGCTGGGAAATATATACCAGAAACATAGAGGTACACAGAATAAATTGCATGTTCACCAAAAAGGTGTATTGTTTGAGCAACAAGGCAACAGCAACACAGGGGCGACCCACCCAGAGCTGAAACAGTGCAATACTGGAAGATCATATGTAAGAAAGGGGCATCACACATCACTGAAAAAACTGAAAAAAAAAAAAAACCTGAAAAAATTTCAAAAAGAAAAAGGGGATCGTCACAGGCAGTAATGGCAATATTAAGAAAGGACTGGCACAAGGTGAGGGGTAATTGGGACCCTACTGATGGACTCCGTCCTCAGCAACCACGGAGCCCAGTTTTGACACAGATATTGGGAGATGTCTATGGTAGAATTAAATACCTCATACAGCCCCTTGATGAGATTGTGGAAGTCAAATTAGGATGGGTGATCAGAATGCGTCGAAATGTGCACTTGATTGAAATAAAAGAAGACTTACATGTCATGCTAGAAGAAAAAGATGAAGAGTTGGTGTAAAAACTACTAGAACAACAAGTCCTGCTGATGTAGGGCTGTTGAAAAGAGTTCAACCTGTAATAATAAACCAAAAACGATATATCGACAGTGCAGAACACAATATTCATTGAAACCTGATGCAAGAGAAGGCATAAAACCAGTTATACAAGATTTGTTGAAATCAGGTGTGTTAGTGCCTTGCCCAGAATCACCCTGTAGTTCTCCAATATTCCGTGTGAAGAAGGCTCCACCATCCACCCTGCAAGGTTTGCAAGCAATGAATTTAGCAGTTATACAGCAAGTCCCCGTGGTACCGGATCCACATTCTCTTTTGAATGATTTAAATCCAAAGGTGAAGGCAGGATAATAGATCTTAGAAATGCGTTATATCAATCCTAGTAAATAAAGACAGTCAATTCTGGTTTGTATTTACGTTTAAAGAGCGAAGGTACACATAAACACATCTACCTCAAGGTTATGTGTAGATCTATTCGGGAGCAATAAACAGTTGTCTAGCTGCATTTGTTCCACCCAAAGGTTTGAAGATTTGGGTCTATGTAGAGTGTAGACAATGTTTTAGTAGAAGTGATACTTTGTGTCTGTTACAGTATCTGGCGGGACACTAAAGTAAATCAGAAAAAGTTATAATTATGGCAGACCAAAGTCTCAGATGGGACATATGTAGTGACACAAACTGCAGTTTTATTAGCTAAGTGTCTGCCTAGATGTTTTTCAGCCTAAGCAGCAAAATTAATAGCATTGACAGAAGCATGTAAATTATTCAAAGAAAATGGGTTACCACGTACACAGATTCGCAATACGCATTCCCCCTCACTTCATGTGTTTGCGCAACATTGGCGGAATTCTTCTTTTCCTTTTGGCTTTTCCCTTCAGGGGTCGCCACAGCGAATCAACCGCCTCCATCTAACCCTGTCCTTTGCATCCTCTTCTCTCACACCAACTACCTTCATGTCCTCTTTCACTACATCCATAAACCTCCTCTTTGGTCTTCCTCTAGGCCTCCTGCCTGGCAGTTCAAAACTCAGCATCCTTCTACCAATATATTCACTATCTCTCCTCTGGACATGTCCAAACCATCTCAGTCTGGCCTCTCTGACTTTATCTCCAAAACCTCTAACATGTGCTGTCCCTCTGATGTACTCATTCCTGATCCTATCCTTCCTGGTCACTCCCAGAGAGAACCTCAGCATCTTCATCTCTGCTACCTCCAGCTCTGCCTCCTGTCTTTTCCTCAGTGACACTGTCTCTAGGCCAAACAACATTGCTGGTCTCACCACAGTTTTGTACACCTTTCCTTTCATTTTAGCTGAAACTCTTCTATCACACATCACACCTGACACTTTCCTCCACCCATTCCATCCTGCCTGGACACGCTTCTTCACCTCTTTTCCCCACTCTCCATTGCTCTGGACTGTTGACCCCAAGTACTTAAAATCCTCCACCTTCTTGATCTCTTCTCCCTGTAACCTCACTCTTCCACTTGGGTCCCTCTCATTCACACACATGTACTCTGTCTTACTGCGGCTAACCTTCATTCCTCTCCTTTCCAGGGCAAACCTCCACCTCTCTAGCTTCTCCTCCACCTCGTCCCTACTCTCACTGCAGATCACAATGTCATCTGCAAACATCATAGTCCATGGAGATTCCTGTCTAACCTCGTCTGTCAGCCTGTCCATCACCATAGCGAACAAGAAGGGGCTCAGAGCTGATCCCTGATGCAGTCCCACCTCCACCTTGAACTCCTCTGTCACACCTACAGCACACCTCACCACTGTCTTACAGTCCTCATACATGTCCTGCACCGCTCGAACATACTTCTCTGACACTCCAGACTTCCTCATACAATACCACAGTTCCTCTCTGGGCACCCTGTCATAAGCTTTCTCCAGATCTACAAAAACACAATGCAGCTCCCTCTGGCCTTCTCTGTACTTCTCTATCAACATCCTCAAAGCAAATACTGCATCTGTAGTACTCTTTTTTGGCATGAAACCATACTGCTGCTCACAAATGCTCACTTCTGCCCTTAGTCTAGCTTCCACTACTCTTTCCCATAACTTCATTGTATGGCTCATCAGCTTTATTCCTCTGTAGTTGCCACAACTCTGCACATCTCCCTTGTTCTTAAAAATGGGCACCAGCACACTTCTCCTCCACTCCTCAGGCATCTTCTCACTATCTAAGATCCTGTTGAACAACCCAGTCAGAAACTCTACTGCCACCTCTCCTAGACACTTCCAAACCTCTACAGGTATATCATCAGGACCGACTGCCTTTCCACTCTTCATCCTCTTCAGTGCTCTCCTCACTTCATCCTGGCTAATCTTTGCTACATCCTGGTCCACAACAGTCACCTCTTCTAGTCTTTGTTCTCTCTCATTTTCCACGTTCATCAACTCCTCAAAGTACTCTTTCCATCTTCCCATCACACTGCTGGCACCTGTCAATAGACTTCCATCCCTATCCTTAATCACCCTAACCTGCTGCACGTCCTTCCCATCTCTATCTCTCTGTCTTGCCAGCCTGTATAGATCAGTCTCTCCCTCCTTACTGTCCAACCTAGCATACAAGTCATCATAAGCTTCTTGTTTGGCCTTTGCTACCTCTACCTTCACCTTACGCTGTATCTCCCTGTACTCCTGTCTACTCTCCTCAGTCCTCTCAGTGTCCCACTTCTTCTTAGCTAACCTCTTTCTTTGTATACACTCCTGTACCTCCTCATTCCACCACCAAGTCTCCTTATCTACTTTCCTTCCAGATGACACACCAAATACTCTCCTACCTGTCTCCCTGATCACATTAGCTGTAGTTGTCCAGTCATCTGGAAGCACCTCCTGACCACCCAGAGCCTGTCTTAACTCCTTCCTAAAGGTCATGCAACACTCTTCCTTTTTTAGCTTCCACCATTTCGTCTTCTGCTCTGTCTTTGTCCTCTTCATCTTCCTCACCACCAGAGTCATCCTACACACCACCATTCTATGCTGTTTGGCTACACTCTCGCCTACCACTACTTTGCAGTCACTGATCTCCTTCAGGTTACATCGTCTACACAAGATGTAGTCTACCTGTGTGCTCCTACCACCACTCTTATAGGTCACCCTATGTTCCTGCCTCTTCTGGAAAAAAGTATTCACTACAGCCATTTCCATCCTTTTTGCAAAGTCAACTACCATCTGTCCTTCTGCGTTCCTCTCCTGGATACCAAACCTGCCCATCACTTCCTCATCACCTCTGTTACCTGCACCAACATGTCCATTGAAGTCTGCACCGATGACAACTCTCTCACTTCTAGGTATGCTCTGCATCACTTCATCAAAGTCCAACCAGAATTTCTCCTTCTCCTCCAGCTCACATCCTACCTGTGGGGCATACCCACTAACAACATTGAACATCACGAATAGATGAATGAAAACATTGACGGGAAAACCCATGGCACATTCAGTGCTCATGACAGAACTATTGAAAGCAATACAATCACCAAAGGCTGTGGATGTCTGCAAATGCCTTGCACATACCACAGCCACAGATCCTGTCTCCATAGGAAACAGATTTGCAGACGAGACAGAAAAAAAGGCAGCACCGAAACCACCTATGTGAGACATCTCGACGCATGAGACAGATGTATTGGAAACCATACTGATAGACATGCGGACAACAGCACCCGAAACCAAGATGAAATATTAGATTAACAAAGACGCACAACTAAAAAATAACATTTACAGGTCAACCGAAAACAAACCAATGCAGGTGGGCAGCCATTGTGAGCCATTGGTCTTGCCGTGTCTCAACACGAGGGATGTTGGAGTCAGTGCAACAGTATTGTACAACGTATGGGTTTACTAAATATTCAAAAATAATTTGCTGGCATGTAAAATATGTGTAGGATACAATCCACAAGGACACTGTCAACCTAAGAGAAGTAAATTTCCAGTACCACATTATCCCTTTCAAACCATTCGCATGGACTTTATTGAGCTACCACCAAGTGAGGGATACAAATATGTATTGGTTATCCATCCATCCCCCCATCTATCCATCCATTTATCCATCTATCCATCCATCCATCCATCCATCCATCCATCCATCCATCCATCCATCTTCAACTGCTTATCCAGCGGTCGAGTTGCAGGGGCAACAGTCTCAGCAGGGATGCCCATACTTCCCTCTCCCCAGACACTTCTTCTAGCACTTCCGGAGGGATCCTGAGGCATTCTCGAGTCAGCTGAGAGACATAGTCCCTCCAGCGTGTCCTCGGTCTTCCTCGAGGTCTCCTCCCAGTAGGACATGCCCAGAACACTTCTGCAGGTAGCCATCCAGGAGGCATCCGGAACAGATACCCGAGCCACCCCAATTGGCTCCTCTTGATGTGGAGGAGCAGCGGCTCTACTCTGAGATCTATCCTGGTGACTGAGCTCCTCACCCTATCTTTAAGGGTGCGCTCAGCCACTCTATGGAGGAAACTCATTTCAGCCGCTTCTATCCTGGATCTTGTCCTTTTGGTCCTGACCCAAAACTCATGGCCATAGGTGAGAGTGGGGACATAGACTGACCGGTCAATTGAGAGCTTTGTCTTACGACTCAGTTCTTTCTTTACCACGACAGACATATACAACGATTACATTACTGCAGAAGCTGCACTGATCCATCCGTAAATTTCACATTCCATTCTACTCTCAGTCATGAACAAGATCCCAAGATACTTAAAGTCCTTCACTCATAGTTGTTCAATTAGGACCTGAAGAAGGCATACCACCCTTTTTCCGTTGAGAACCATGGCCTGGAATTTGGAGGCGCTGATCTTCATTCCATTCGCATCGCACTCAGCAAAATGCCCCAGTGTACGCTAAAGGCTTAGATGAGACCAACAGGACAACATTGTCTGCAAGATGCAGAGATGAAATCCTTTGGTCACCAAACCAGACTGTCTCCGGGTCCTGGCTGTGACTAGAAATTCTGTTCATAAAGATTACGAACAGAACCAGTGATAGACCGCAGCCCTGCCAAAGTCCAACATGCGTAAATGGCATGGCCGGTTTTGTTCTGTGACGTAGTTGTGTGACGTCTATAAAAGGTGTGGCCGCGGGATTCTTCTGTGCAAATGACAATAAAAGGAGTAGGGTGCCTCAGAAGTGATGGTTTTTGTCCAATTTGTGAGAGGTTATTTAATTTTAATTTCATTTTTTAAATTTTATTAACTGTATTAATCCCTGAAGGGAAATTAAAATGGTTAACATCCAGATCATAGGGAAATGTCTTGTTGAAGATTCTCATGCCAATTGACTTTATGTTGCTATTATTCTTTGGTGTTCTTCTGTGTATCAAACGTTGATAACCAAGATTACCTCTTCCACTACATGTATTATTTTTACAGAAATCCTGAGCAGGCAATGTAATGTTGGATGTGAGGATTATACAGCACATACAACAATGATAAACAGAGGCTAAATGTTGGAAGAATTCAGTCTTTATTATCATAGCTGCATTATTGTTTCATTATTTCATTGTTAATCACTCCGCTATATCATAGTTAACCAATTACATATGGTGTGTGGTTCCTGTCTGATGATCTATATGCAAAACATGTAACCGCCTTCTTCAACTGTTCAATAAAACACTGTGAGAGACACCAGCAATTTGGAAAACTGAGCACACTGCTTTGGGTCTGCTTGTGTCTCCCCTGCAGAATGAAAAGTTAACTCGTGTCTGCCTGTGTCTTTGTGCGTGTTTCTTACAGAATTTCTGGAGAATAACTCTGACCCTCACTGCTCCATAATGATCCATGAAGTGGTTGGCATCAAATTCATACTAGTAGCTAGAATGGTATAGCTCATGGTAGCTCAAGAGCAAGAGGCGAGGGTCTAGCATTCCAGCACAGGGCATGAGGTGCATTCTGTGAAAAAAATTCCTGAGAATGTCCAACATACTTACACTGACAGGTATATTCAAATGGATGTACAAGAACACCTGTGCTGAGTATGACTGAAACTTCTTCACGTCCCAGTGGGATGCATCATTGAAAGTGTTTGACAACAGCACTGCGAAGCCCCTGTGGGATTTCAAGTTTGAGACTGATGAAAACAGCCTCACGCTAACCAATATATAACAGAACAGCTATGATACAATGCAGAACCCTCAAATTCATTTTCTGTTCGTCTCCCAGTCTCTGTGTCCTATTCAGGTTTATTTTCTCCACGTATGTGTTTGTAATTTTAAAAAATGTGTGACTTACAGTATATTCACTTCTGTTTTATGATTTTGTAAGCCATCTGTGGTCACATAGCACATATTGCTAGTAAATAATGAAAACTGGCACTGAAGTGCATTTATTGCTCCAAGAGTTTACTTTTTCATTTCATACTTTACTATTTGTCCTGTTGGTGTGAAAAATGGTTGCAGAGAATTAAACACATCAGTTTTGTTGCTGTCTAACTTCTGACTTCATCTGCATGATTTCATTAACATATCATGCCTTTTTATAATTGATAAAAACTACATAATTTATGCCCATCTCTTCTTGGACACTGGACATTGCTTCAAATTGACCACTTTTGAAAATGTGGAGTCCTATGAGAACAATTTAAATTTTAAAAAAAGGCACATGTGTAACATTATTATCTTTGGTCTTATTAATATTCTGCCCATCAAATTGGTTTTTGATGAGGTACACTGCCATTCTGTGGTCCATTCTCAGGAACTTGTTTTAACACAGCTTTGCTGGGTAATGATATTTAGAATATGAATTTGAATAATATTGAACACGCCAAGTAAAGATGTAGTGCGACTCCGTAGGCATACGTAAGTAGCCCTAACAGAATGGAAGAAGTTTCTTGTTCTATTTATAATATTCATTTGAATTTTAAAATACATCATTCAATGTCTGCCGTTCAGCGGGGTGCAGTTGCGTTGCATGGCAGATTAGGAAGTGAAGGCCTATTATAATAATTAACTTTCCTTTAAGTATGTACTGTATCAGAGGATAGCTGGGATGATTTTTAGATTCACACAATGATATCAGATTATTAACCGATTATAAGTGTTCAAGAAGAATTTTATATATGATAAATATCTTTTAACGTATGAGCATCATTCAGAATTGTTGGAACTTAGGTCTCTTAAATATTTGTACTAACTATTTGTTTTCCTATTTATTGTAATTCTAATGTAATCAGTGCTCACATTATGTGCAAATTAGGGTTAGGGTTATTCTAGTTGAACAAACCATTAAATTTATGGACCAACCCAGCGATGTAAAAAGGTTATGGCTGTATTAAAGTGCACCTATAAAATAACTTTGTTTAGAGAAAGTTTGTTTATTGATTATATGACGTTAAAGTTCAGTCAGGAAGATTAAACCATTGCGATGTAAACCATTGTGATGTAATTTATTTCTCATACATTTTGTTATTCACACTTGTGACTCATGCTGGATACTATGGTCTGTCATGGTCTGGGGCCAACAAGTATACAGTATTACTAGCAACCAAATGAATCCAGTAGCAGAGCAAAACTCCTTCACTGTTAACCTACAATATTGTTGCGCTCTCAAATAAACGTAAATATGACTCTAACTGCTAAAGACATTCTGATGATCACATGTCATTTGTTATAATTACTTAAACTACTTATCTCCTAATTGAACAACTATGATTATGAGTACGATTTAAGTCAATTCAATCAATTCAGTGGAGAGCACATTTCTCAGTCAAGCAAATTTAAAAGAATCCATCTATGTTGACAGAATGACCTGCCATAAGAGCTGAAATTAACTGCCCATCATCTGTGCATATATTAATAGATGTAAGTGTATGTGTGTATGCACATGTCTGAGAAACTGAATATCAATCAGTAGGTATGTCTGTGAGGGTGTGGGTCACTTGTCTGCCCTCCAGATGCTCTGACCACCGATGCCTCAGGCTTATTAATGTCAAGTAAGAGGTGGAGAGAAGATGAGAGAGCTCAGCAAGGTGAAACTAGGTGAGCGACAGAGGTCTGGGTATATGTCATTTTAATTTTTCGCTGTTACATATTTAGTAGGGAGAAGTGGGTAAAATAGGACATGTGGTGTCATAATGCAATAAAATTACTTTACTGGTAACAAGAGTAATAGTCGAAAGAAGGGCTGCAGGATGGGGAGCTAAGCCAATTTGAAAAGTCATTACCAATGAGAAATTGTGAATAGGAAATGGGACTACAGGAAGATTTTGTTGATGGTTAAGGAGATAAATAATTGTGATGGAACAGGGATAAACAGGAAGGAGTGGACACAGAGACAGAGACAGGGTCCTTATGCTAGTTTTTTTTTTCCCCCTCCTTTTCCTGCCCCTCCTTGGGACCATTAAATTTACTACAACCTTTGCTACATCTGTAATGTGGCATCTCAAGTCCCCTTCCACCCTCCCCCAGGAAACCAGGATAATCTCTGCTAAGCCTTCATGAGAGAAAGATTTTATCCCTCCATCTGACAGAGACAGAAAGAGGGAGAAGGGAAAGAGCTGGCTACTGGAGGATAACGACATAGATAATGAGTTAGCTGTCAAAAGATTTTTTTCTTCTTCTCCTTTCTCTTGTTCCTGTTCCTCATCTTGCTCAGCTGCTTAATCATTTGAGAGTTGCTTTTGCACTAGCTTAACATTGTCTTATATGGACCAGACCTTAAAGTGAAAGTACAGAAATAATTCCTGTAATACTGGAAGTTGAGTCATAATAATTGAGAAATCCCTAACTTCCACGGTAGTTAATTATTTCCATGCCATTTCATGGGTGTGAGTATCCACCAGGAGGCATTCACTACAGCCAGAGAAGAACTCTAATTGCAACAAAAAATAAAAGTATGAGCAACCCAGATGTACTTTTTCTTTCCTTTTATTGGTATATAGGCTGAGAAAGAAACTTTACCCAATTCTAGTAATATTAATAACAAAATCATACTGTCAACTTCCACAGAACCATATTGTGTTTTGTGCACTACACATGACTGTTTTTTTGTCCTCCAACCAGGAAACTTGCTTGGATAATGAGTGCTGTGTCAGCTTGTCTGTGTTAATGTCTAAAACAGACTAAAATTGCTCTCTACTGTTTAACTGACTGAATCTCATCAAGTGACAAATTAACCATGTTAACTTATTTTCGTGCTTGAAAGTTTACAGAGATGTGGATTAAAGAAGGATGAAACGCTGCAGATAATGCATCAACAGGAAAAAAGAAAAGACAGCAAACTGCTCACTTAATCTGATATTTGCTATTTTAACATTAGTTATTTTGACATGACGTGAAATCTGAATCTATGGGGTGTTAATGTTACATCTCACAGACCGTTAGCATTAGACTAAATCCTCTCCCATGTTGGCGTAATCTGCCTTTATCCATGGTCCTGAAGCATAATTTGGACATTTTCATCGTCATCTTCCATATCATAGCCTGCACAGACAAATATTTTTTTTGTCTTTTTAAGTTTGTGTTAAATATAAATGTTAAACTGCTGGAATTTAGGCTAATAGGTCCTACTATTTGCATAAAATAGAATTAGCCTGTTGATTATTTTTTCATGATAAAAAAATCACAAGTCACACCCTGATAACCACTCACACATATCAAACAGTGTGAACAGTTTAGTTTACTTAGTGTTGATTTCAAATAATAGACAAGATGCTTTTTGCTTACAGAAGCAAAACATTCTTGACAAAACAAACTCTCATCAATACAGAGTATATACTTATGCCTTTATCTCGTAATTATTTATCTTCTCAAGCAAGCCCCAGCAGAGTTCTGCTAAATAAATAGATAACAGTTCTGACTGATAACAGAATGATTAGTAGCAGTGTAACAATTTATTTATCCTAACTACAGTAAGAAAAGTCAGATTCTGAGATAATAAAATAGAGAATAAATGTAATTTATGTGGACAGCATGTTTTCATACCCATTACACCATCAACTTGTTGCTTCCTGTTTGAACTGTAAAATATGCTGCTGTTCATTTTAACATTGAGATGGTAGGATTACTGCATAAAGCAAGTAACTAAGTACATGCATTGATATTTCATTCAGAGTCTTCTAAATATTTATCACCTTCTCAAATTCCTACTATTTGAATAATTGAGGGATTACTTCTGATGTAAAAAGCTGCTACAACATATATTAACCCCTGCCCATGTACAATTATTCAATATTGTAGGTTTTGGGTTGCTTGTATATTAGTCTTGCATTAATCTATTTTCTTTCATTGTAATGATTAATGGGGTTATGTTATGATTGTATAGGGAATATTTTTTATATTTGCGTATTTGTTCTCTCAGGTACATACAGTTTTTCCATAATAATTTCTGTTATTTATCTATTTGTATTTATTTGTTTATATGATGATGTCATGGAAAGCATCATGTCATGATTCAGTCCATGACCTTGCATTGGTTACCAATATACAGTATGTCAGCTCACATAATTTCACCTATCCTCCCTATTTGCTATAACCTGTACTGTAGTGCTCTGTCATACACTATATGGCAATTTTGAGAATAGGTAAAAATCCGATATCTGTCTTGGTGCCTTTGGTGCACTTTTCAATCTGCAGTAAGGTACTGGCTATATTTTTGGATTCCACCAACACAGTAGAACAAGAAAATGTCAGGGCAAAGTGGAGAAAAAACAAGGTAAAAAGTATTACAAAATAAATCCTCTTTAGGCACATTTCTTTGAAAAGAAGGCTAAAGTAATGTCAAATTCAGTCCATCACAGCAACAGTTTAGAGATAAAAGTTTGACAAACGTATAACTCTTCATAGCAGGGACCGATGTCATGGGTAAGACCTTGCAAAGACCTCCTATACCAGTATGACAGGAATGGAAGGGAGTCCAGCCATTGCAGTGAAATAGAGAGTGAGAGCAGTAAATAGGCAATGATACTAGTGGAAGTGGATGCCAGCATGGCAGGTGGAAGTGCAGGAAGGGATTATGTGTAGGGAGCAACAGGCATGGGGAACAAGCACATTTTTAACAACCCCTATCTTCACCTTCTTAGGGAGTGGATGACATATGTCAGAAAATTGCATTAGAAATGAGTTTATTTCAGAAATGTGCTGCAGAGTATATTCATTAACCATGAAGGAGAGTCATGGGGTAATATGCATCGTAGGTCAGCATTTACAGTCTAAATAGATGGGATACATCTTATTTTATTTTAATCTTTTATATTCTATTTAGTTCCCTGAGAATTTGAGTCCATATTACAAATTGCATGTGTACATTACTATTATGAAAAAGAGGTCACTATGGAATATTGACCACTCATTGTTGGAAAAAAACAAGTCAAGTATTTCTGAGTTCCCATTCCACGGTAGAGACAAAATCCCTTGGTGTGGAGCAATAGTTGCGAATATTCCAAGCTTGGATTGGAAATGCATAAATTAACAAAAATCTATGACACAAAATTTTTTTTGTTTCTAACCCAGAAAGACATTTGACCTACCTTATTTCTTCCTTTTACCTTACACTCATTTACATACAAAACTTGACTTGCTTTTAGATTCTACTTATATGGTTTCATCACCAAAAGTCAGTAATGAAAGAATTCAGTTTACAGGGGATGAAAACACAACTTTATTTGAATTCACAACAACCACTGTAGGTAAGATAGAATTTCTCCGACCTCATTTAGGAGCAGAGTTTTCCATTAGTAAGTGTTGTTGCTGCTTGCTTAACCAAGGGGAAAATGGGTTTTTAAAACTGTCACTCCTGAAATGTTCAGAGTGTGTGTTGTGTGTGTGTGTGTGTGTGTGTGTGTGTGTGTGTGTGTGTGTGTGTGTGTGTGTGTGTGTGCGTGTGTGTGTGTGTGTGTGTGTGTGTGTGTGTGTGTGTGTGTGTGTGTGTGTGTGTGTGTGTGTCAGACTGTGTTCATATTTCTGTGCACACAGGTGCATCTCTGAGGTGACTGCAATATGAGCTTGTGAGTGTCGCTACTGTTGTACAAGAGGGCACAGTACAATGAGACTCTGTCTATTCTAATGCTGACAGAAGACTCAGCCTTTATGATTTGACAGGTACCAAAATTTTTCTGCTATGCCTATAAAGTTAGAGCTGGGACAGAGAGAGTGAATTTTAAGCGCAAAGCTTTCAAGCTCAAACCATGCTGCTTACTGTACAGTGGGTTCAAGGGCTGACCCCTTGGCCAGGCTGCAAAACTATCAGGTATCAGGAAGAACAGTTTTGAACTGTACTCTTCTATTGAGATCCCAACATTCCATCAGCAAGGAAAAACTGCCTATAGACTGCAGAAACCTTGAGCAGATCGGACATTCATGATAGGCATCCCACATTCTTTAACATCAGGTGAGGGAGAACATCACAGGTGCATGTCTCTTGTACAGCACTATACTCTGACTACTGAAAGCTATGATCGTAGATGCAAGGTGATCAATATACAGACTTTCAATTATCGGACAGTTGTCTACAGATCGTCATGTGTAATGAGAATGCAATTCTATTGAATTTGAATTTGATGCTTTTCATCATTTAGCATGATGAAGGTTTAAATGACGTAAGTTCAGTTAAAACAAAGACGCTTATACTAATCACAATCACTAATTTCATCAATCAATTTCACCATTCAATTCAATGAATTTCAACTTTTTAATGTACATCCTATATGTGTTGCTTACATTGGGAAATTGGTATCATTGCAAATGAGAAGCAAAATTTGTTAAAATTAATAAAAACAACGATAACTTCTATTCTAAGATCATATGGAGACTGGCAACTGTTCCCCCTGGAGCATGAAAAGGATCATATTAAGGTTGAGTCAAGAATGTGGCTGTCAAGGGGTGATCAACCCAATAAAACAAACTCAAGTACATCTCATTGTGAATATCATCTGGCATTTTTGTCTCAATGGAACAATTAGAGTATAAAGGAAGACTGAGCTCATGTAAACATAACTTCACTGAAAATTAATTATTTCTTCCAGCCTTTAAGGATTGCAGCACGGCATTGACAAGGAAAATACTTTTGGGAACAACTACTTTAATGAACGTGTTTATTTTGTTGTTTTACATTTGATTTTTTTAATTTGAACAAATTCCTGAATTCTTCATTTTAAAAAAGTCTTTCTAAAAACTATAGTCTTTTAATGTAATCTCAAATAGCAATATTTTGACACTGGTCCTGCAACCATGCAGAAGTCATCGATCTCATTCAGTTGAGGCAGGAACTATGCACTTAGAACACTGTGCTCCTAAAATTAGAATCCATCTGTACTCGTGCTTTCCTCTTATTATAATTGTTAGGGGTTTTAATCAATGGAAATATTAAACAGATGTTAATAGACTTTTTTCAAATGTTAGAGGAAGAAGAAGAATCCACATTCGTGCCCTATAGGGGAATTGTTGTTTTTCCACTCTACTCATCATCTTTGTAATTATGATACATATACGAGTACAGGCCTGAAAAACACACTATCTGTCTGTCTGTCTGTCTGTCTGTCTGTCTGTCTGTCTGTCTGTCTGTCTGTCTATCTATCTATCTATCTATCTATCTATCTATCTATCTATCTATCTATCTATCTATCTATCTATCTGTCTGTCTGTCTCTGTCTGTCTGTCTATCTGTCTGTCAATCTAGGGTTTGACCTGGTTGTGTTTCTTTTTTGCAAATAGTGTTTTCTCAACCACATCTCGATCTTTCAATGCAAACATCTAAAGAATGAATCAACACCTACTTTATTTTGACATTCATATAGCAAAGTATGAAGCCTATAAGGTTCTAACATCTGTAAGTTTCAACCCATATACACTCTACAAATAAACTGGTGTTTGATTAGGTTCTTGAAAAAAAAACGACTTCCCATCTATCCTCATGTGAAAAGTTCACTTGTTGTAGCTTATGCGTTGTATTTTTTTTGTCTTTTGCCTTAGGCTTTCAGCAAAGTTTGCTAAACTTTAGTCTACTGTCTCTCCCTTTGTATCTAAAATGAAAGCAAGCACAGACTGGGGTTTTCTCTAAGTATCATGGGATTGTCTGTGCAAGTTTTTGCACATTTCAAGCACCCCTCATCATCTTCATCTCTCACTCTTAAAAAAAAAAAAAAACCCTGTGGCTTGTGCTCAGACTGTGGTACAGTAGAGTAGATTTATGTGTTTGAGTGTGTGTGAATAACATCAGGTTTTCAGAAAGTGAAAATATTAGTATTTCAGTTCTGGTGTTAATGGTCCAGTGTGTTAAATTTATTGAAGTCTACTGGTGAGTCTGCAGATTACACAACTGTACAGAATAAACTACAATGGCAAATACAAATAATAACACACACACACACACATCTAGTCCAGAGGCAATTTCTTTAAGAATTCAGAGGAAACAGCTTCCTCTAAAATTTAATTAAATGGTCAAATACACACTGTTGTGTGGATTTAATTGACTACAAAGCATTAGAATACAGTACGTTCTGATCTCAAAAATGAGTTCATCCAGAATTAGCTACTTTTTTAACTTCTCATACATTCCCGTTGCATCGATGTATTTACGTGTGGAAGCCAAATGTCTGTTCAGTTCTTACTTTGAAACTCTAAGGTTATTTGATAAATGCCATGTTTTTTTCCAATGTTCGAGTTTAATATAACTTCATTATTTCATTCTATCATTTATACTGTTGGCTAGATCAAAGTAAACTAGCTAGCAAGATGCACATGGTGGCAGAAAAAGATAATATTGTCTACCTGATTCCTGAATCTTGGATCTAATGTTGCCTTGTAAGTTTCCTTCTGTGGAGAAACTTTAAAGACAGATCATCCCCTAAGCATTGATTTGGTGCAAAACAATAGGGAAAAGTAATAGGTCTTTTCAGCTCTCCTGGTATGACAAAGTTAGTTGGCTGACTTTCAGTGCTATGACAGAGAAAGTGTACCATTGCCCAAGCCTCTTGATGAAACCATCTTAGAGAGATCATTTCTGGTCAAAATTGGGTGTTAAGGATCTGCTCAACTTTGACAAGGCATGTAAAAAGCATGAAAAGAGCAATGAAACTATGAGCGCATGTGCAAGGTTAACTTGTCTGGGCAGGGTCAAGGTCGAAAATACAATCACTGATGGTGATTCCGTTAAAGTGGCATAACATAATAAAACAGTCAAACTTATCGGGGCCTTAAGGGCCTCATGGAAGTGACATTCTGCTTGGCTGGCATGAGCTATCATTTAGGGGCATGATGACAGTAAAGAATATGAATCTGTCTTGGCCACCCATTCAAATATTTAATTATATTTTCTGGTATGGTTTCTGGTATTTCTCTGCTATTTGCAGCTTCTGTTTTTTTTTTTTCTGAGATCAGAGATTAAATTTAGGATGCTCTTTTTTTTTTGGATAGTAGGTGGATGAAAAAACTGATAATACATGCCATGCCCAACTCAATCATTGATTATTATGTTGATAGGACAGATAAAATTCAGGAGAAATTTATTGGGGCAGGATGCTCATTCTTCAATGGAAGTATGAAATGAAATCATTCAGGGCTACAAATTTAGTGATAAACTTGTGACACACACACACACACACACACACACACACACACACACACACGACAAGGCTGCAATCATGGCTCAAGCCCTCATTGGTCTGCAGACCAAAGTGAAGGCAATTGCCCCCAGTGTAATGTTTGCGTATTGCTATGCACACAAACTTAATCTGATGCTTTCAGAAGGGGCTAAATGCTGGTTCGAGTGCACAATATTTTTTTCATCATTCAGTGGGTTTATCACATTTTCTCCAAAATCCACAAAGGGGGCATCTTTTGTTGAGCCAGCAGACTGTTCAGGGTTGCCCAGAAGCACGCCTTCTAGATGGAATTTCACATCACAGATAGTGAGCACTGTGGCAAACAACTATAATGCCTCCTTTCGACTTTAGATAAAATCATTGCAGATAAAACAATGGATGATGACACATTGGACTGCACCAAAAGTTTTGTAATGAAGCTGAAGAATTTTGAGTTTGTCTTTGTGTTCACTTTGAGATGAGCCCATGAGAATTTGCTGTCTCTCCTGAACCTTCCAGAAGGTTCAGGAGAGGTCTTAACTTCAAGTCTTGTGTTCAAATCAGGACTTACAGGGGAATGCTGTGTGATTTATTGGTTTTCCTAAAAGACACTAATTTGTACAATGCAATGCCCCAGCAGATCAAATTGTTATCATTAGTGGCAACAATTGGATCTATGTCTGCAGTTGTAGAAAGGAGCTCAGTCCATCGGCCAATGCTGTCTAAGCAGCCTATAGTTCTGCTGGCCATTGAGGGGCCACTGGTCGAGTCCAACGCCTAGTTGGTATAACCAGAATTACAGACAATTGTCTCAAAAAGCAGCGTTTACATGTAAATAAATTGACAAATTTTATGATGTAGCCTAACAATAAGCTTCCCCTCTTTGAAAAACCAGCAGCTGCCACTGATCTGGTCACATCCATCCAATAACATATTGACACCCTTTTGTTAGCCAGTTATGTGGCTGCTGTCTTTATAAATAGGTTTCATAAAGTTATTAAGTAACTTTCGCTTTCCTATCATTGTCTAAGTCTCAGCAGTTATCAGGCACGTGAAACATTTGGTGGGTGAAATTATGATTATGCATGGTTGTTTGTTTTTTGTGTGGCCCGCAATGAGCTGGCGTCTAATCTGGGGCGCACTGTGTCGTGACATACTTGACCTTTTCAATATATCAACTCCCAATTGAAAAATATTTTGGATGCTGTGCAACCTATTTACAGAACAAATTGAGGATAAATTACCAATTCTGTTTCATGCATTTGAGAAAAGTAATAATATAATATGAAAATCTGCCCCATGGCGACCATTGAGAACCGTCCATAGTCATAGATGATGTTATCATGTTAAGATCAGAAAGGGGTTAGGGTGACCACTACTTTGTGAAACGTGATTTTCATGTCAACAAGAATACTTTGTAAAATCATTGTATGCTGAGATAGACAGTTTCCCTCTTCCTTCTCCCATTTAGTTCTCCATGAGTTTGTCATCTACCACAAAATATTTGTCTCCCTGGACTAATGTCTGCCCAGCTTGCCATTGTGTCATCCATCTGCTCAGTTTTGATTCACTTGCTGCTCGATTGTACGAACAAATCCCTGTTAAACTTTTTGCCTCTTCTCAGTCTACACTTTGGATATTTTTGTTGTATGAATGACATTGTAGGTACACAGTTTGTCTGCAAATAAATGCATTGTAGTTTAATTAACATTATTCTCAAAGTATTGAAGAATAAGTGCTATACACTCTAGTCTATATCATATTTGAACTAAAATTAAACTATGTTTAGAAAAATTCAAGTATGTATGATAATTTAGCAGACACAAAGAATGAACCATATCCTTGACCTCATGTGTCCTTGCATTCTTTGGGGACTTTTTTCCTCAATAACAAGTGGAAAAAAAATATGTTCTTGTTTTTCCATTATTCAAATTTTCTCAAGATGAATATCACTGGTATCTGCTATAGTATTGTCAGATGAGGAGATTCTTTAGGCTAGCCATTCTACATAGCTCGACGTAATTTGTTTAGGGCCAGTTAGGCGAGAATTACCTCATAAGAAGTCAGCAAAGGAAAAGTTAGTGGAGACGAGGACAGTTTTAAGTATGAATCAAGCTGCAGTGTCTAGAGATGTTCTAGGTCAACAGAGGTCAGCTTCTTCAAACCCCTGATTTGCAGTGTTTTTTTCTGAAATGTAAATGGCCCAGAACATACCACAAAT
>CM023617.1:16560518-16598018 GCA_013358685.1 Antennarius maculatus | reverse complement strand
GTTTTAACAGAATGGAAAAGATTCCAAAGATTATGCAAAATAACTGTAGTCAGATCAAATAATTTCCAGGCCCATGAAACCAGAAAAATCCTCTTTGCAGCATGGCAAGCACTGGAGAAGGGTTTTATCCTCAACACTGTAGGCAAACATTGCGCGTCATCACCATGGTCTCATTCATCAGTGGTACCAACATAAAGACACCCACTTCATTTAACATTAAAATACAGCACCTCTGTGTGCAGCAGAAACTGTATTCTGTCTCCTATGAGAGGAACACATCTAAATAATCCTTATTATTAAATAGAGCCTAGTTGCAATGCAAATCCATCAAAGGCATCTTTGTTATGCATGATGGTGCAAAACACATGGCAATGCACGGCAATCGTTTCCCTGCAGGGCTTACAAGCAGGGACGGAGTTAGAAAAGTTGTAAAAATGAAAGTGAATTATGTGCTGCCTTTCTGACCAGCTCAGGAACAGACATCGTGTCACACGGTTTATAGTTGGGTGACCTATTCTTTTACAATTCACCGTCGTATAAATCGAGACCGGTGTCACTGCGCTCCAGACGGAGGGTCAAGCAGTGTTTAACACCGCAAAAACACTAATGATGTTTTTTTTTTCTTCTTTTTTCTTCATCCTCCAGTCGCACTTGTTATTTTAAGTGTGCAAATGATGCACAAACGCCTGGGTGATTGTGGAGCTATTCATCGTGAAGTTTGTCGGACTCAGTGTGACACCAGCTCTGCTGGTTGTGGACTTGGCAACAGGTGACGTTGGCGATGACTGTATATTTTTAAAGACACTCAGTGGGACGGTTAAAGGGGCTCGGGTGGGGTTGGTAATTGTAACTGACAAAGATGAAGAGAGAGAATAAATAGAGCAGCGATGGAGACGTGAGCAGGAGCCACAGTGAACTAATTTCCCCTACTCCAGACAAACACACCGTTTGATCCCAAAAAAGCATTAAAACTCAATGAAGCCATCTATAAATAAGCACTGGTGCTGCTGAAGTCAGAGCCGCCCATACATAGATGCATTTGATATAAATTTCAAAGAATAGATGTGACTGTAAACAAACCTTTTTCCTCACTCAGCTTCCTCTAATAATCAACATCCCAACATGTCAAAGTAAACAAGAAAACATTGCCAATAACATTCACATGACGGGATGCATATTTATAAGACACACACACACACAAACAAATTGACATATCTGTTTTGATCAGTATATTGTAATAAATCAATACATTTGCTGACATTCTATAATCATGGTATTACAATAAATTTCACAAAATGCCATAGCTCAGACAGCTAGCGAGAAAATTTCAAATTAAGTGCTACATCTCAAGCAAAACTGATTTTTCAGCAGTAACTTCCTGAATGAGTCTACAACGCAATACCAGACGTCTTCACAGAATTTAATTCGTCCATTTTAACCAGTTTAAGTGCAATATTCGAATCAAAAGCCATAACTCCATTGGAAATTGTTTTTTCTGCAGTCATTTTCTAACTCATTCTACTAAAGTACATAGACGAGCTCTGAGCAAAATTTAATTCTCATATCTTTAAATGATTCTGAGAAAACTTGTTCGGTCGACGAGACTCTGTGGCAAGTGAAAATTATGAATTAAGGGCCGCAATTCGACTGGAAAAAAGTTCCTCTGAAGTCATTTTCAAACCCGATGCACTACAGTACATTCTAAAGCACTCTCAAAATTTAATTTGCCTGGCTTTAATGGTTTGGAGAAAAGTTGTTCGGTTTCAAGTAAGAAGCACACAGACGCCCGAATACACAAAAATGTATGGAACCCATTCCTATGTTTAACACTTTGTGTGTGTGTGTGGGCAGGAGGGGTAATAACCACAGCCTGGGGTCATCACCATATAGTAATCCTGTCATCTGGATAAGTGTCATCTGGAACAACCTACATTCACACACAAGCTGATGATGTGTGTGTGTTTTCTCTAAATTATTTCTAACCCTATTTTCAATTCTACCAGAGCAACATAAGCACTTTTCTGCCCTCTTACCCTGTTTGAAGTCACATGACCTCTCAGAGTTACCTCCTTACTAAACCCTGTCCAGTCTCAACATGCAGCCATTTAGATTATCACGAGGAAAAAACATCAAATAAATGAGAAGAGAAACAGAACAGTCGCAGCAGCTTCCATGGCGACCCATCAAATGGCCTGACAGGTAATAAGACGTCACGCATCATTTGCTGAGGCCTTCATAGCTGATAGATTACAACCTCATTGATGACCTATGGGAGATTTAGGATGGATCTTCACACTAATGTGGTAATAATAGCTCTTCCCTCTAGCGCAGACCCAGCTGCTCTGGAGTCTGGTGTGACCACATCACCTGACACACCTTTTATTGTTCTACATCTTCTTTCTGAAACAGCTAGATTCTAGTTTGTAGCCATTCTCGGTTATCCGGTTCTTCTTAGCTTGTTGTTGCTGTTTGAGCCAGACTTAACTAAACTATAAAAATGACGCAGACAAAGAAAGAGAGCCAGAGAGAGCTGCTTTAAACAAACGCTGTGGCACAAGTCCGGAAGTGGAGAGAAACACCAGGTGGTCGATCGTCTGGAGGCAGGCAGTCAAAGAGCAGTGTTGCCTTGACAACTGTGATGCCTTGTTGATGATAATAGCTTAGCACCTTGCCGCCAGCAGCCCACAGACACTCAGTGCATGTCTGTATTTGTATGCTGTTTATATTCTATCTGCGTGTTTGCATTCAAAAGCAACATTATTACTCTATACGAAACAGCAGCGAGCCCAACGTGTTCTTGGTTACACAAGCAGCAGAGCTGATAAACCGATTCTACTTTGTCACCACATCAGCGATGGTGTAACAACACTGAGGCCCAAAGCTGATATTTTATTTTTGTCTTCTCTCTCCTTTTTCCTCTCTTTTTTTTCAAGGAAACTATAATCCATCATCACATTCGCTGTTTTTGATGCAGGGGACAGGACATCTGTTCACCCAGCAGCAGTGTGGGATCTGATCAATACACCCACAGTGGACGAGGAAGGTGGCTGCTGTGGTCTTTTTCTCTTGACTGGAATAATGGATCAGCTTTCGGGTCACAGTGGACTGACCACTGAGGTCTCTGCTTCTGCATACTTCTTTGTTTCAACTTTTAATTAAGAAGCTGGGCAACAGAATTCCCTAACAGGCTTAGTTATTGGCAGGCTTGCAACCAGAACTGATTGTTCAATTCAGGATCTAGCAAGTAAATCTTTGTATGGACAACACATACTGCTGTAATTTGTCAGAGTGTCAGGCCTTTTGCATGTTAATGCTCCTGAAATAAAAGCAGATATTCATTTACATTGGGGGAACATGTCAGTTGTACATGCTGACGAGGTTTTCACTGGTCTGATGTGGACACATCCAGAGTCCTCTCCTCCTCCACTGCATCAGCTGTGATTTTTAAGCACATAGCCACTGCAGCATCCCACCACCTCATCCTCCTCCTCCACTCTCTTCTCCTTCCCCACCCTCCCTCCTTCAACCCCCTCTCCTCCTCCTCCTCCTCCTCTTCCTCTGCCTGCTTTTAAATGCATGGCGTTGCCCTGCCAGGCCAGTCTATGCAGGCAGCATCACTCCCCTCAGCCCTCTACAGAGCGCAGGAGGAGGCCGTGGAACAGGATGTATGGTTATCAGGGGAGGAGGAGGGGGGGGGCGTGAGGGAAGGAGACTGGAGTGAACCAGCAAACCTAACCCCCCCCCCCCCCCCCCACTTCTCCATGTGTACCAATAATTGATTGGACGATGAGAGGCAACCTGAATCTGGACGTCTTACCAGAAAATGGTTTAGCCCTTCTGTAGGCTGCCCTGCTGCAAGCATCCAGTCAGTAAATAGGCCACTGGCTGCATGAAAGCACAGGAATAGTCAAACTCCAGAAAGCACTGGCCTGAAATCAGCTTCTAAATTCTGTTTGGATGAATTTACTTCTTATTCAGAAGAAGAAAATTAAAAATCATAAAAATCCACTCTTTTTAGATGGATGGATGGATGATATCACGGTGAACACATCATTACCAGATGCACGTAGGAGGAGAAATAAGCGAGGCAGCATCCATCCAACACACACACACACACACACACACACACACACACACACACACACACAGAGAGAGAGAGAGACACTTCTTTTATATTACATGAAGCTAATGTACATTTTGTGTCCCTGAAAGTCCTGTTAAAATCTGCGTCTGGATTAAATCCTATATTATGTAGGGGAGGGTAGGCCCAGCATCGCCGACACAACCTCCGATGGAGGGGTAAAAGATGAAAGGAGGAGGTTGTGGAAACGTATCGCTGCTCCATAAATGAAATAATGGCTGTTTGGAGCCCAGCAGTGGGGAAACACGAACCGGTCCACGGCCACCTTCCACTCCAGGCGTTTGCGCGCAGGATGCCGGGCCCTGCCTCCAACAATGGGCCTGTGTGTGATTTTCAGCCATTCTCATGCACAAACATATGTCGATGGATAGCATGATGCTAGTCGGCCTTTGTCCGGGTTGGATTTTGTTTCGGTACTCGACAGATGTGCACATCTGTATGGTTTTGGGTGTTTTTGTTTTGTTTTTGTTTTTTTGGGGTTTTTTTTTTTTACAGAATCGAATTGATTCCGTTTTGGATCTCTGGCGTTGTGCGCAACGTTGTGTCCACTCCGCCGTTTGAGAGCCACAACCTGACTATGCAGCATCACTTCAGGGTACATATCAGGGTCAGGAGAATAGCCTGCATACACTTCCCCCTCCATCTGCTACAGTTTGACTGCAAATGTCTTGTGCGTATTGTACCGCAAGCGGGTCATTTAGTCAACAATGGCTGCTGATTAACTAAAACCCTCCATGCCTCGGTGGGGTCACATGTTTCATTCAGCGCCTCTCGGCTTTACAATAATACAAGCTTCAGCTTATTTATTGGATGGGGATACAGTCTCATGTGCGCCCGTCTTTATTTGCAGAAAAGAAAAAGCCGAAATCCAACCTCCGAACAAACAAATGACATCATCTGCTGAAAGCCTCAGAAACAGGGGAGTGAAGCAAGCAAGGACTGTGTGATTCTATGTGATTCTATCCTTTTTTTTTTTTTCTGTATGTTTATTAATAAAACAATCCTGCATCCACTCACCAGGTTCAAAACCGTCTCCACGATGTCCCTGTTGCTAACCTCCCCGACTTGGATCAGACCCACCAACACCGCAAATTTCATCTGGATATTCCTGATCGGGACAGCCGGGTTAATCACCCCGGCCGGGAGGACCATAGAGCCGGCTGCAGACACCATCCTTTCACCGGTGGCGCCGGAACCAGCGCCCGCGGCGACTTGCTGCTGCTGCGCGGAGGAGCCCGGCGGCGGATGGGAGTCTCGTTCTGAGTCCGCGAGCGAAGAAGCAGAACCCGGTGGTGCTGAAACCGGCTTCTCGCTCGACATTTCCCGTCGGAAACAGGGAGGAGAGGAGCGGTCGCCGCTGACTCTCACACCTGCTCTTCAAGCTGCGTCTGCTGCCGCACAAACACCATCCACTGCGCAGGAACAACGAGAGAGAACGGCGCTGGAAAACCTTCTCAATTCGCCCTATCCTCCTGAAAACACATACGGACTCATAAGGCTGCTGAAAAGGGATGGAGGTCTGTGCTTTCTCCCTCTCTTTCTCTCTTTCTCTCTCTCTTTTCCCCCCCCCCCACCCTCTCTCTGTGTCTTATTGGCAGGTTGCAGTCAGTGCGGTCGTCGAAAACATAACGCCATGTTGACGCCCCCTGTCTGCGGCAGGACGCTCTGACCGCGCATGCGCACTTTGGGATTTTTTTTTCTAGCGCGCTCCAAGCAGAATAACATGGATCCATTCATGCATGGGTTCAGACAGAGCACAGCAGCACCTTGGCCACCGAGTGTTTTTGTTTTGTTTTGTCTGTCTTTTTAATATTTAATGCTTCTGGGTATGTTGAATGTGGAAAATGGAAGAAGAGCTGAATATTATGGCAATGAATACTGGCAAACATGTGGTGGGTGCAATTCAGGGGCAATTCAGCATGAGTTCATGCAGTTTAGGGAGTCTGGCTTCCAGACTAGTCTGTGTTTATATATTTAGAAGCAACCCAGCTGTCCCACTTATCGCTGTCCTTTGTTTTATTTCCTCATTAATCGTCACTTTAGGGCTGTCTCGACACTCATCACTTGCTAAATTATTTTTCTGTCTTGTCCCCATGAATCTCTGATTTTCTTCGCTTCTTTTTCTACATGCCATCTAAATTTCAAATTGTTTTTCTACATTAACTGTCTATTATGTTTTGCTTTGTCCAGCATTGATTTGTTTTGTCCGTTGGTATAATGATTCAAAAAGTCATGAGCAATTTTGAATCTTTTTTTTTTAATGTGGTAGGGTGCAGTTTGTCTGAATCAAATAAAACTTGCTTTACCTTAAGGCGTACTACCAGTTCCAGTTCCTTAACAAAAATATATTATACAAAGACGCTCCCGTTAGATCTACCACATGTGAAAGTCTCATCTGGATCTGAAATATGCCAGGTTTGGTATTCGAGAATGTTTACAAAAATTGACCTCATGGACAGTTTACTGCTACAAGGTGTCTCATATTTGTCATCATGCTAAAAACTTGCATTTAAAATCAATCATCAAGGTCCCTCATGACGGAAACCACAATTTAACTGCTAATGACATCAAATTCTCCAAATTCTAAGTAGCGTTCATGGCAAGTAAGTCATACTGCAAAGGTCAATTATAATACTGTACTGTATACGATGTATTATATGTATATAATGAACGTCCTAAGCTTGTTGAAAGTTTATGCTCTCTGAATGTTGTGCAGTCCTACTAACCCTAAAGCCAACATTAACATTATACTGTATGAGCTTGTGCGTGTGTGTGTGTGTGTGTGTGTGTGTGTGTGTGTGTGTGTGTGTGTGTGCGCACGCTTCTTTCTCATACTCGTTCACTCACACACGCTCATTCAGCATCCTTCAATGGCTGCACAGATTGTGGCTCCTGGTTCACTACCTGGATGGATATAAGACCCAGTTTTACACTCCATGTGTTCTTCCAATAGGCCACATCTGGTGGCTACGATTTCCATTAGGAAGGTGGCTGGAGAGGATGTTTCATTCCTGTGTGTGTGTGTGTGTGTGTGTGTGTGTGTGTGTGTGTGTGTGTGTGTGTGTGTGTGTGTGTGTGTGTGTGTGTGTGTGTGTGTGTGTGTGTGTGTGTGTGTGTGTGTGTGTGTGCATGTGCATGTCCGTCTGAGTGTATTTTCATAAAGGGAGTGATGGCAACCGTGTAATTCTTCTTGAGATGCTGACCGTTAACAGAGACGAGCAGGGTGGGTGGGGGCGGGGGGTAACGTCAGTGACATTTTCTGACTGAGCATGTGAGTTGGTGTTGTGCACGTGCTTGTGCACATGTGAGATCATTAGAGAATTTTACAGATGAGCAGCAGCCATCTATTTGTTTGTTTTTTTCAGCCCAGTCATCAGCACAAAGGAAATGAAGGAGACAATCATGCAAAAGCACTGTGGAGCACACACACTCACAGTGCACACACTCACAGTGCACACTCACAGAGACGACGCCTTCATGTGTTGCACTCTTCCCTCACAGTCATAGAAGTCATTTCTCAAACTAACCCACACTCTCTCTCAGATGTGCGCACACTTGGGTTCACGCATACACACAGAGAAAACACAATGGGCAGGCTCACTCTCATGCACAAACACACTCCTCTTTGTTTTGAGACAAAGCCTTGCTTCTGGAGCTTTGTTAAGATTCCACAAAAGACTTCTATAGCTGAAAGAAAGGTCTTAACCAAGATCCGTGCACTGATTGGGTAAAACAATCACAAACATTTTTCTCCTGCTATCTCTTTTCTTTTGCTTTTATCCTCCTTCATCTCATCCTCTTTCACCCTCCTTTACCTCCAATAGAGGTGCAATATTTGTGGTCAGGTAGCCATTGGGCTTCCTGTTATGCAGTACGTTTTTAGAGATATGCAGAGGTAGTGCCACTGTCCGGTGTGTGCAATTCATCAATTGATTAAGCTTATATTGTTGTTTTTTTCACCTACGCTGAAAATACATTATATTTTTTAAATAAAAGACTTGTGGGTTAAATTGGGTTCAAGCAAAAGCTTTCATTTTCTTTAGCTTCAACTTCCAGCCTCTGAATCATTTTTTTCTGTCAACGTTCTGCAATGACAATGCAGACATGAGATTTGAACACTGTAATATATGATACATTTATTCACGCTTATTTTGTCTGATATTCTTCTTGATGTACAATTTTAAAATATAATCTGTTTTAGAATGTAGAATTTATTGAGATAACTGTATAGAATTTTTTATTTTTCTTTATGTAGAAAACAATAAGTCAGTACAGTAGTTTTCCAGTGTCAAGTGCAAGTGTAAGTCTTTTATTGTTTGTACCAAAATGTGAAACAAAACTGGTCTTATGGTAAATGATAAATGCCAACACGGCCATGTCAAATAATGGAACTGCATGAAATGCATAGTAAATATCCTCATTAATGAGAAACAAAATTGTGCATCATGAACAAACTTAAATAGCAATATGAAAACTATACAAGTAAATAAACACATAAACAATCAATCAAGGTTTAGATGCACATCACCAATTACGTAATTTTCCATATGCCTCTTTTCTATTCAGGTAATACAAGTAATAATTCTAATAATCTAATAATAGTCATTCAAAATGGAGGTCAAATAGTCAAAGGTCCCAGTAGCACAGTACCTTTCCCATCCATCCTGTTTAACATAATCTTATTTGTAGATTAATATAAGCATAATTTAGCAATGTGTTGCACAGATATCAAGAAAAATACTGAATCCGATGTTGTTGGAAACTCTCTCTCTCCCTAAAATGAAATGAGAATTTGTAATAGACAAAAAATAAAAGATATTCAAGTCGACACTCTAAGGGAATTAACAAGGTTCTCTTATTGGCTCCTCTTCTGAGAGAATCTATAATCTTGGAACCAAATACTCTCAGCGATCAGGTCATATTCCCTGATGCACACTCTCAGTGAGTGAAGTGATGCTGCAGAAGAAAATCCTCAAAGGACACCACAAAGTAGCTCTTCACAGTATAAAAGACTAAAAGATGCTGAAGTGAAAGAGCACGAAATTGCTATAACTCTCAAAACCACATTTTTGGTCACTGCAATGTAGAGCTTCCACACTCCTCTGTGGTTGAGATCAGACAATCTTTGCTCTTATGAACCTCTTTCAGAAGATGAAGTCAGAAGTGTGGTGTAATGAAGCTTTAAACAAGGCTCCTTCGTCTTAGTTAAAAATACATTTTAGGGATAAATGATCCACAGAACAAGAAGAAATGTTGCACGACAAATATTTTTTAACCATTTCCTTGTGTTTTAGCTCATCATAGGTCCTCATTTCCCTATTTACGTGATAAGAGGGATTGGTTCATGCTCTGGAGTGAAAACTGTCATCAGGTGTCAAGGAGTCAGCACTGTGGAACAATCCATCTGAAAATAACTTTCAGTCTGATGGCCACACTTCTATACAGGTATGTCATAGCCCTATAATAGGCTTATTGGCAAGACCAGCTCTGAGTCACTACACTAGAGAACGGTGAACAATGTCCAGACAAGTGCTCGACACCAGTATGTATACTTGTGTTGCCATTATGGACCACAATGATTCAGTACACTCTCCACAATCTCATGGATACTGAACACCAAATCAGCCGGTTATTGATGGTTCAAATTGACAGAACTTTTTTTTTTTCTTCTTAAATTGTACTCAGAATTTAAAAAATATCAAAAGACATTTTGAATTATAACGAGTAGGAAGATTCAGCACTGCCAAAATCTGAAGATTTAAAACAAAAGATTCTGCTGAGTCCACACAGTTTACTGAATGTAAAAGTAGAAAATTCCTGAAGAGATGGTGGATTGATCAGAACCTAAAGTTTAATCCACAGTGACTGTTTGTACTTTTGGTGACCTTTGTGGCCATTTTTTACTTATTAACCATTAAGTTGACCCACTCCTTCTTAAAACCCTTCTTTCTCTTTGGCCTCAATTAGCTTTGACTCAGCAATCTGCCTCTTGATCTTCAACTCTCTGCGAAATAGGAGCCAATAAGCTGTGGGATCTCTAAAATTACTGCGTAATGTGTAATGCTGTAGAAAATTCTGACAAATCTGCTCTCTGTTAGAAGGTGTAAAAAAAATTATCGGTGTCTCTAGATAAAGGTGTAACACACCCATACATGTGTGTTCTGTCATAATTAGTCTTCCTAGAAGGACACTCTAAAGTGCGGTAATTACTACATGCAGTGAAGGCCACATGTAACCAAGTAGCTGGTGTGATATGACAGAAACTCTATATATGAATAAAATAGTGTCCATAGTTGAACACAAACTTAAAGCAGCTGTCTTCAGTTTTTAATTGTAATAACATTTTAAAAAGCTTAATGAAAGAATCATTATAGTGTTTTCATCCTAATCTGCAGCTCCTCACCTCCTATCAGAACTTTGCATCAGGTTTCAGCTCATATTTTAGCTGACTGATCTCCAGTTCTACTATTTTGGTTCGCGCTCTCCTCTCTGGTTCACCATCTCTGCACCCATAGTGATATTCAAAGGGTGCAGCAGGCAGCTGCTTCTATTAAAACTGCTGATAGAATATTTTTCAATTGGACAGTTAGATGTATACTTAGAGAGTCTGGAAATATCTTTAGAACTGCCTGTGGATGTTGTAAAAGTGAGCTTTTAGGAACTTAAAGGTCGTCGGGTAATTATTTTTTTTAAGAAAATCAGGACGCTTTGCTCTGTCACTCATACTCAATAAGAATTTTTTTAAAGGCACAGACTGGACCTGGCTTTATTCTTAAGTGCTCCTGCACATGAGCTAAAGTGTCATCAGGTGAAGATCCCTGGCCACTGAGCCTGGGAAAGAAATCCAATTTTGTCATAACATCCAATTGGCCTTCCTCACAGCACATTGACTTGTCAGAAACAGATTTAACATGAATAATGGTTGGATTTTTTATTAGCTGTTGCTGTACCAGGGTCCTGATTTTGTGTGTGCAGTTTCACTGCTGTGCTTAAAAGGACTGAGCCATTATTTATGTTATTAGTTTCACTGCCGTAATGAATCAACTCTCTATCCTTTTTGCAGCGAAAATGGACTCCATCAGGTGCTGTAACAAATCACTTTGTTCTCACTGTGTTCATCTTTTTTGTACAGTCCATTCAGCATTTAAAAGTATATGCACTGCATGGAGTAAAAAAATACAATCTTGCCATAGTTGGTGATTTTAATTACAATGTGAAGAATTCACAGATATTTGTAACGTTGTACATGAATATTATATTATTATGTTTCTATACCTGCAAAGCTCACTGGGATGCTCCAAAGAAAAAAAAAAGCAACCACAATATTAAAAATCGTGAGAGACCAGTGATTGCAGTATATATTAATGTTTCTTCTTCTTATAAAACATATGATTTGTTTCCAAAAAAATATCGATGCTCAGACTCTTCAGTGAGATTGTACACTGCCTGTACTGAGCAGCAGCAGATATGACCCCCACTAGTGGCCCTGCTGACACCACTGACTGATGAAGTTGGAGAATCTTTGGAGATTAGATTAAGAACATACTGATAAATGACAAGTGCTGTGTTTGGTCTTCCTGAGTGAATATTATCTGGAGCGTCATTTAGTTTCACTCCTTGATATTTCTGTGATTATTTCCCTGAGGTTATGCTTGTATTCTTTGCCATATAAGTATGTAACAGATGCAGTCAGGAATACTAATAGTTATTTAGGCCTATTATGGTCTAGATTTTTTTCTGATGCAGCCTGTGCAGCAGTTTTTAATTTCCAATTTGCTAAGCTTGAACAAGTTCAAACTGCTGTGTGCTGAAAGTGATGGCAGGCTTAATATTTTGAACTATTAAACACGGGCTTAGCTACTTTTTAAATTCGGTTGCTCGTTTTTTTTGTAGTACACCAATACCAAGCCACGTGCAAAGGGTACTCACTCCTATCACAGTCTCATCAATAATTCATTCATTAGATAATTTATTCATTAATGACCTTATCATGATTGTCTGGGAGAAGAAGGTGGATTAACCCCTCTAAGAGAACATGCATCTGGGTAAAATCAAAACGCATCTTCTTCTCCTTTCGGCTTTTCCCTTCAGGGATTGCCACAAAATACATATTGGACCATCACCATACATCTTATATTGTACATTTGTACTACGATATCTAAATTATTGTGCAGAGATTTGGGGTAACACCTATAAAGGTAACTTGAACCATTATGCATTTTACAAAAAAGAGCTTTTAGAATTGTTAGCAAGGTAGGCTATCTGGAGCACACTAACAAACTGTTTCTACAATCATTTGCAATTAAGTTTATGGACCTTGTTGAATAAAAAACTGCAATAATAATGTTTAGAGCAAGAAATAATTTATTGCAACGTAACATTCAAAAAAATGTTCAGTGATAGAGAAGGGCATTATAACTTATGAAGAGAGCTCAACTTAAAAGTACGGCCAGTTAAAACAACACTGAAAAGCAAGTATCTCTGTACATGGAGTGAAGCTGTGGAACAGACTGTGTAGAAGTTCAACTCAGTCCAAACATGAACCATTTCAAGAGGTCATACAAAAAGATTATATTTGGGAGGTATTTGAATGAGGAAGGCCTGTTGTTGCAGCCCAGTTAACAGTTAAAGGAAATTTTCAGTTAAAGGTCTACTGTTAAGCTTTAATGATTTTATTCCTCATTTGATTACTTTATTGTTTTATTTTATTTGTTCATTTTGTTATTTCTCCTTCTGTTTTACTTACTTTGTTGTTTGTTTAATCACATCACTCTATGATATGTGCAGTTCAAATGCTTGATTTACTTCTGTAAATATTATCAGCAAGTATATTGCAATGAGTATTATTTTTTTGAGTATTTTTGAGAAAAAAGGGGTAGGAGTTTAACAAATTTACACTTCTTCCTACTCCTTTTCGGACAGTGTTCACACCTTTCCGCTGTATTTATTATTGTTTATGATTGTTTTGTTTTTTTTGTTTTGTTATTGAAAATAAATGAACTCGTTCATTCATTCATTCATTCATTCATTCATTCATTCATTCATTCATTCATTCATCTGCTTTTCCTCAATCTCTCTTTTTCTCTGTTCAGCTTCAGTTAAATGTGATACAGATAGAAAGTAAACAACAGCCAAAGTCCATCAACACAAACATTAACTGCATGCTTTCAGATCTTACTCATCATGAATCGTGTCAGTCTTTGTAATGATTGAAGGTAATAGAGCTGTTCACATCCTGTTATATTGGTTAGTTACATAGAAAAGATTAGCCGGATTATTATCCTGCATTATTTCAAGGGGTCAAAGTCAAAGGGGTGGCAGTGGCTCAGTGGTAGAGCGCCCAGTAGCGCGGGTCGTCTAATGTTCTGAGATCGGAGGTGAGCTGACCGTGGGGGGTGTCAGCTCACCCCCTGGAGCACTGCCAAGGCGCCCTTTAACAATACGCCGTCCCCCTTACAAGTTGCTCATTTGGGGCACACCAATCAGGAGCTGCTCGCCACCCTACATCCCTCTGCATGCGTACAGGCCCCCTGTGTGTGTTTGTTTGTTCAGGGCCTGTACACACTAACTTATGCATTTGATTTGACTAACTAGAGTGTGCCACTAATTTCCCTTTGGGGATTAATCGAGTACATCAATTTTTTTTTTTTAATTATTACAAAAAACGTTTTTATTTTCTGGTCTCTCTCTATATATACTGTACAGTATATATATAGTCTGTATATATGGTACCGCCCAACTCCTACGATCTGGAAAACAAACAGGTCCTGTGTCGACTGTACAGCCCACAAACTCAAACAAACTGATCAGACTCAGCTCCTTTCGTGACCTAACGAACAGAGTGATTTGCATAGCCCCACCCCATCTGCATAAGAACACTCCTAGATAATGGGGCGTTCATCCCCGAGTTGAAGTTCGGTGTGTGTCCAGCGGCACGGTAGCAGTGTGTAGCAATGTCGTTGCTCAGAGTTAGACACACAAGTTAATCAGTTGTTGGTGGTTCAACTCAAGCGCTCACACAGGTATACCTCGGCTTAGGTTAGAACGAGTTACATTGTATTTGATTAAATGTAGGTTTTCAAAAACAATGTATGGAAAAATACAAATCAAGTTTACGTCATTTTACTCAACTTTTGTCTGTCGACCACAGATTGTGGCATAGCATCAAGTCCCGTGACCGGCAAAGCTAAAGAAGCAGCTGAAGACATGAGGTTTTTTTTCTGGACTATGCTAAAAAATTACATGTATTTGTTTGTAAGTTTAAAGTATATTTGTATTAACCATATATTATTGAAAATGCATTCATGCATAAAGTAACATACAGAACTGGGAATGATTATTTTTGGTTTAACCTGGAGACAAGTTAATTCAACATACACCAAAGAAGAACAGAAGAGACTGTGGTTTCATTCAATTTGAATGACAACGCGTTGGCTATGAGGCCTGCAAGTTTGTTTGTGTGTGTGAACAACTTCACTTCAGATTGCTTCAACAATGAGGATCAATACAAAAGTGGCTTTGTCTCGACATGTTCATGTTAGTGTAGTGGGGGTGGACAAATGCCTCTGCCCTTCAGCTGCATGTCTTGTGTCAATGAGTAGCGTGTGTGTGTGTGTGTGTGTGTGTGTGTGTGTGTGTGTGTGTGTGTGTGTGTGTGTGTGTGTGTGTGTGTGTGTGTGTGTGTGTGCATGCGTGTGTGTGATCATGCATGGGTTCGCGTCCAGTGTGCCCCTGGCGTCATAGTGAGCCATAGCGATACAATCATCTTAAACATTAGCCCATGCTACTGTTAGCCACATCTTTTCCATGACAGGTGTTGACAGAAGGAGCTCATTAGCATTTAATGCTGAAGGCCTGAAACAGTTTGATCTGAGATGATCTGAGCGACTTTTAGACAGCTGAAATTGTGGACCGCAGGTCAGTTTGGTGTAATATGTTTAGAGTGTAGTTGGTCGTCTGACAGCTGTGTGAGATTGACTAAAAAGATTATAATATGGTACCTTTAATCTACTGCCATTGAGGTGAGAAAAGAAAGATAATTAAAATAACAACAACTTCCTTGTTTTTGATTCATAGACAAATTGAAGGCTTATAACATCCAGTTGTCAAAACTCAGTTATGCACACAAGGAATTTGAAAATATACATGACATTGTTTGGCTCAGTTTGACAAAACCTTGTCTCTGTCTCAGTTTTTCTCTGTTTATCTATATGTAGGACATGTTTGATTATCAGCACACAAAGTTTAGTCATGCTTGACTGGTTTTTCAGAACTCTGGAGTCTGAAAACACAATTTTAAAGAGGCAACAATGTCTTTATTCGGCTAATTCTAAATGCCCAAAGGACCACGCCACTGTTAAACCAACCCTCCCTCAATGAAAGGGGCTGGGATTGAGGAGAAAATGTCATTTGCAAGAATGTCACAGCTGGGGCATCGGCTTTGAGATCATGCCATTGGCATTCTGAAGGCGGATGCTTCCTCAGACAGTCTGTTTGGATGATGTGAATAATTGTTTATTTAGTTATTTACTTACTTGCATGCTTATTTAGTTAATCTACCTATCTACCTATCTATCTATCTGTATACATCCTTCAAAATTCTTTTAAAGATCCACATTCAAATAAAAATAACAACAGAAAAGAAATTGATAAGGATGAGGATCCACCTCTCTAACTGATTTTATATCTACTTATATTTTCAGTGTGGTGAGGAAATAAAATGATAATATACGTGATAAGTAGACAAATGAGACTTCAGAGATAAACACACACTCAGGAAGTATAAATCAACTTTTGAACATTTATTTAACATTTCTTCTTTCTTTGTGTGTTTCAGCCTCCTGTAGAGTAAATTTATGGAAGGCTGAAACACAAAGAAATTAAGTGAGGTGAATTCAGGTACAGTACACGTGTTTTTGACAGGAGGGGGCGCTACGGTGACGTGGTAGTTCGGATGGCTGCCAAAGGGTCACTGAATGAATGTTAGAGTTCATTCACTCATCTTCCGAACTGCTTAATCTGCCGTAGCGGGTCACGGGAAGCTGGAGCCTATCCAAGCTGTCTTAGGGCATGAGGCGGGGGAAACTCCAGGCGCGACGCCACACAAAGACAGACAACCACGCATGCTCACACTCACACCCTTGAACGTTAGAGTGTCTAATGTTAAAGTAAATTTAATAGAACTTGTTCTACTTCATCATGTCAGCTTACACTTATCCAAGTGTTTGTTTACAATGTAATAGAATGATCACTTGTCTTGAAAACACTGAGAAACGGTGCTGTTTTTAAATCAATTAACAGAACCATAAATACTGTATTCAAACAATTAAAACAAGATTCAGAAAATGAGTCCAACTGACAATAAATATTAATTTACTGAAAATTAAAGGCAGGTTGAAAATGACAGCAACAAAAAGGCTCAATTCAAATATAAAGGAGATTCATCATGCAAGTACACAAACATCCAATGTGAACAAAATACATAGTTAAGCAATATTTATTCCATAGTTAACTCTTGTACATATTTAGTTCAATATTTACACGTGAAATGTTCCACTGCTACAGCCTGGAGGTAAAATGACATCACATTCTCAGTGTCACTGGTGAAGAACAGCTGCTGCTGCCACCATCTTCCTTTTCCTCCTCTGCCTCAGAGTTTCTATACAGTATCTAACATCTAGTACAGTATCAGTGCCGTCAGTGTTAAGAAAATATTCAACACTGACAAACTCAGACGGGATTGAAAGTCGGACAGCAGGGCGGCAGCAGTGGGACCAGAGGCTGAGTCAGAGACCACAGACTGTGGCAACAGGAGCAACGAATGTTAAATGGCATCCATAGGATAAGAGTGTGAGAACACACATGTAGGACAAGATTAGCCATGTTGTTTTTACATACATCACCTTTGTAGTGTGGAATCCACAATTTAAGGTTGTGGAACCACTGAAGAGAGGGAGGTCGGTCCTTTGGCCTGTATGGAACATTTGTCATTCTGAAATGTTCCGCTGTCCCGTAACTCTGATCTTTATGAGTCGTGAGATTAAAGTTTGTGTCACGTTTTTCTGACACCGAAAACGACAGAGAGTTAAAATTCAGTCAATTGTGAGATGAGACTGACACTTTAAACAAGTGATCTCTAGAGTGTCACTGGTGGTTCATGGGGTGGAAAATCAGATTTCAAGTTCCACCTTAGGGCCCCCTTCTGGATGTAACCTGAGGTAGCAAAGGAGTCAAATGGGGGTTTAAGATTTAAGATTTAATGAACTTTATTAATCCCCAGTGGGGAAATTATTTTTACACTCGATATATAAATACACATACAGGCTGAAGCGCATGCGCACACACGCGCACTCACACAAATAATGGAGAGATGGTCAAGTGAGCCATATAGCTGTGGGGTTCAATGACTTGCTCAAGGAGACCTCGGAGTGTGAGCTGACGGTGGGAGGTGTCGGCTCACCTCCCAGCCACTGCCGAGGTGCCCTTGAGCAAGGTGCCGTCCCCCCTACAAGATGCTCATTGGGGCGCGACCCTCGTCCGCGACCCGTCACTCCGCCTCCCTTGTACCTTTGTATGTCCTCTCTGTACTAATTGCATGCCTACAGGCCCCTAATGTATGTTGTGTTCAGGGGCCTGTAACCTGTAACCCCCAGTGTGTAATTAACACATCTATATGTACATGTGTGGGTGAAGTGAGAAAAGAATTTCCCCAAGAGGGACGAATAAAAGGACTGATTATTATTATTATGCTGAGGAGGTGAACTGGCACCTCTCCACCTACCACTTTCTAATCCATACTTTGGTCCATGCTAGACTTGAACCAGATTTGAACCGGCCTCCTCTGGTCCTCAAGCTAAGTCCTTCTGGTATGAACCACTGCCACCCCAAACAGACACTGAAGGAGTCAGGACTTTCATCCATCCATCCATTTTCCTGCACCGCTCTATCCGCTGTTCACGGGGAGCTGGAGCTTATCTGGAGCTTAGCTTAGGGCGTGAGGCGGGGGAAACTCCGGGCACAACGCCAGTGTGCCGCAGAGCCAGAGTCAGGACTTGTGTTGTTTATATTTGAATAAGCCAACGGTGAATGAAGGAATCAGCTGTCTTTTGTGTCCAGGAACCCTTGACAAAAAGTTACAGTTGGTCCAGTCTGTTGCTAAAATGAGTGACAGGTACATGAAGATTGGCATTAGGAAATGTTTCCTGCGCCACTTCCAGAAGAGCATCCAGCTGTTGAATCGTGGCCTCCAGTTCCTGCCTTCTGAGTCCTGCTGACAAAACAACTGTCTCCACTATCTCGGTTGAAAATTCAGAGCAAGACTGGAACGCCCAGGCCAGATTGGTTAGGCTGAAAGCACCAAACATCAACCATTAGGTCAGTCCGTTGGTGGACTGTAGGTTCTCTTGATGCTGTTTAAGAGGTGGGGTGGTCTTCCTCTTCTTTGTCTGAAAGGAAAACGATGGCATGCCTGATGTCATTTCTGGAGGTCTCATACGTGCTCGACGGCTCACTGAAGAACATAGTGAATGTAGTCACGAAAGCATGCATGTTTTTTATAATCAAAAATATCATCAAAATTAAAAATTTGTTGTGATGTCCCAATAAAAAAAAAGCGCATTTATCATGTCACTGTGATTATTGTCACAATACATTAGTTCCAGTCCAATCCTGCAATATGGCAGCCATGGACTAACATATGATGGATTACCATATCATGGGCTAATATATCATGGCAAAACTAAGCAGTTAGAGTCAACTTTTGTCATACCATAAGATGTCACGTGGGTTGCAGGCATCTTGGGCTCAGCAATGCTGTCTTGAAGAAAGACCCTTTGAGAAGAGATGTAATAATAGCTATAATATATACTGTTTTATTAGCTCCTCAGGTTGTTACATTGATTTATAAAATACACCTCTAATTTCTACATTATTATTTCTGAGCCTCCAGCCTTCTATTTCAAACTGTAGCTATGACCTGAAGTCTAGTGAAAAAAGTCATCAGGATGTAAACCTGAGTTCATCAGTGCCTGGTGTTTCTGCTGGTGGTGATGGAGTTCCTCCGTCTGGGCCTGCAGAGCAAACAGTTGACGCTGAACAGACTAAATGAGAGTCCCTGTGTCCAATTTTCTTCCAAGCACACTGGAGGTCAGCCTGCAGCCTCCTGTTGTGCTCCTCCAGATCGGTCAGTCTCCTACTTCAGGCGACGGTTCTCCTTTAGCAGCTGAGAGTCCTCCCCCCTGTCCTCTCTGTCCCTGGAGACATGATGTCTCCTGATATCGTCGCAAAGCTGGTTAAAAAATCTGTTTAAAATGAGACAAGCCATGTTTTTTATATCACACAGTAGGAAATGAACGTGCCCCTATATAAATAAATAATAGATGTATAACTCTTTAGTGGAAATTAAATTATTAAATGGGACAAAAAAGATTAACATGTAGCTTGTCTGGCCTGAGTCTATACTATGTATGTCTGTTTTGTGTGTGATGAGAAATGAAACTGGGACCACTATTCTCTTTTCAGCCAAGGGGGAGTTCTTTGTGTGTAAAACAGCGGAGCGAGGCGGAGGAGCGAGCGAGTTGAGAGGAGCGATCATAGCGAGCGAGCGAGCGAGCTAGCGAGCGAGCGGAGCGAGCGAGCGAGCGAGCGAGCGAAGCAGCAGCGAGCGAGCAGAGGAGCGGGCAGCGAGCGAGGCGAGCGAGCGAGCGAGAAGCGAGGCGAGCGAGGAGCGAGCGAGCGAGCGAGCGAACGACCGGACCGACCGACCACCTACCTACTAACCTACCTACCTACCTACCCTACTACCTAACCTACCTATCTATCTATCTATCTATCTATCTATCTATCTATCTATCTATCTATCTATCTATCTATCTATCTATCTATCCATCCATCCATCCATCCATCCATCCATCCATCCATCCATCCATCCATCCATCCATCCATCCATCTATCTATCTCAGCCAACATCAAGCTGACTCCAGTACTGTACTACAGTAGAATCTATCCTGCTGTATGATTGTGAAAGCTGCATAGAAGGATCAAAGTGGCTGCAAGGAAGATGCAGAATATACAGTAGCATGATTGTAAATAAAAATAAAAATGGAGAGAATAAAGTAACACCTTAAGTTCTTGAAGTTCAAAAAATAAAACGAAATTAAATCACTGGTCCATCATTTAATCTCTTACAGAAGGTGGCTGAAGTAAAGCTAGAGCTGGTGTTTAGCAGCTCCTAGGGTGGACAGATCAATCCATCTTCCTGTCAAAATGTCCTTGGGCAAGGGTTACTCCCTCCCCACTTAACTGCACATCCCCTGATGAATTGGGAAGTGTCAAGAAGGGTATTCATAAAGTTCAAGGCTATGCTAAATTAATAAGAGAATAAAAGCAGAGTTTATTTTTCAGTGGGCTGAAATCAGCTGGTCACTGTGGTTCCCCTAAAGATGAGAAGCTGCAAGAAGTAGACTTTTAAATATCAGAGGCTTTCTCTAATAGTTAAAGTCTATCAGAAATTGATAGACTGATAGAGAATAGACTGATAGAGAATATATTTATAGGGAATATCTGTAACTTTATCTGAGTATCTGAGTAACTTTCCTCTTATATATTAGCTTTGTGTATACTTTTGATCAAAATCTTTGGAAAATCTAGTATTAAAACTTGGTTGTAAGTGCTTAACATGCATTTCTTGTTTTCTCCAGAGGAGGTCACACTCAAAAGTTTTTTTGGCAGGGTCACTCTGTGTGAAAAGAAAGCTCATGATCCTTCTGAAGCTTCCATCCATCCATTTTCTGCAGCCTTTTATCAACTGCAGTGTCAACGGGCGAATGAGCCATTCCAGCAGGCACTGGGTGACAGGTGGGGGACATCCTGGACCGGTCACTGGGAAAACACACGTATGAGCAAGTTACCAGTTCATCTACAGTTTAGGTTTCGGGGCTGTGGGAAGGAACCCACTCACAGGGAGAACGTAGAACCCCCACACAAAAATGTGTTCAGAACCTGTGAGGTAACAGTGCTACATGCCACACCACTGTTAGGCTGTCTGCATGTTATCTTTACAAAAGAGAAAACACTGTCAAATCAGATTACTGTATTTAAACATTTTGCAGTCCACATCTTCATAATTTCACCACCTATTTGCTTAGACCCTTGTAGCGCTAATCAAAAATAAGTCGATACAATTAGAAAGATCCACCCACCTCATCAGAAATCCTATTTTGTCGTAGTGTGACATGATGTTCCTCGTCTGTCAGAGCCCAGGGAATGATGGGGCTTAGGTACACCCACAGTGCAGGGGGATCATTGACATTCAGGAGATGTAACAGTATGTCCTACTTTCTCGATAAAGTCACTGACATATTAAATGAGGCACCAGTTAATGGAGCGATGTTTCATTCATTTCTGTATTGTGTTCAAACTGAGAGACAAGCCTGGCTTACAGGGAGGCTGGTGAACAGTAGCATCTGTATTCTAATACCTTCATCGTCCTCTGCTGGAGTCCTCATCTGACACGGCTAAGTAGGTAAATGTGATTGGGTATTGATTGGTTTACCGCCGCTTTATGTCTTTGAAAGGACACTGAAAATGTTATTAGGGAGACCCTTCTGATGTCTGGATGGTACTCCTTTAACTCTGTTATCCACAGACATTATCCATGAGATACTTTCCAGAGTCATTTGTGACCTTCAGGCTCCAGCAGGGCAACAGCACCACTCAATGGACTCCAGAACGCATAACAGGGAAATATTATCTGTGATGCACATGAGAACAGTCAACTGAGGATTTCATGCCTTATTAAAATAAAACAATTTAATATCACATACTGAAGAACAATCACACAATTGTCAAATATTATTCTGTTGTCTAGAAACAATGGTTCTGCATCAGACGTCCATGGGAGCTACTCAGCTGAAATTTGGAGCCTCTCAGCCGATGGATTATGTCAGAGTCACTCTCTCACACTTTATCTTTCCGTCTTGCTCATGCACACACATTAACACACAGACCCGTCACCCTACTCTGTAACAAACAGCATCCACGCACAACTTTGGTGGCACTGTGGAGACATTGTATCATAGCAACACCATAGCAACGCTGCCTACAGCCTAAACAGAACACAGTGCTATAGCAAAGCAAGCTTCAGTCCGCTGTTGACTTTAGTAGGATGGATTTCACAAATTTCACATTTCAGCATATCAATATGATAAGAAGACCCTGAAAAGCTATGATGTTTACACTACAGGTTGTACATATATCCAAAATGCAGATACACGGGCGTACACGCACATACAGTTTTAAACATGCTTCCCAGAAGCAGTGAAATGGTCACATGTCTTAGACATTGTATAACGTGGCAGCAAAAAAAAAAAAAATGCAAACGTGATATCACATACATCAATATCATGACAACAGGTTTGAAAAAATATTAGATGAGATTAACACTGAACATAGCTAGAGAATTAAATTAACAGTGATCGATCATAAGATGTATCCATAAGAGCACCTTTATGGACCTGGTGAGTGTTTCTCCTTTTTTTGTTCCCTCGTGTACATATTTAATTATTTTCCAGTAATTATTGCACTTTCACTATAAAATGCTGACCTATAACTGTATTGTTCTGGTCAAGGAAATAAGAACCATTGGGATACTACTACCTACAAAAGGAGCTATGATAACTAGAAGCATTTAGAAGTCCATAAGTCAAGAGTTAATTTTGCCCATGGATTGGGGAGAAAATGAGTTTTGGGGGGAGCGCTTTACTTTAAGCAATTAAGTTTGGCAGTTCATAATATAACAATACTGAGTATAAAATGGTGATGATGTTCTTTTTTCATATTTTTTCTAAATCAATTCAATATGTTATTTGACGCAGATTGTTTTGATCAGTAACAGGGCATGAGGCAATATAGAGAGATAAAATTTGGATTTCCTACTTAAGTCTACTTAAAGAAAGAATAACTTTTATATAACTTTTTATTATATAAAAAGAAAATTATATGTAATGTGTAAGCTTCAGGTGGATAGTCTCATGACTATTAAAGTAATAACAAAATAGGGCGTTTCTTACTAAAGAAACCATGTCCTTATTACACCTGTCTGTCCTACTAGACATGATAGCAGATGAAAATTTGTAATGAATGATCCAGAGCACAAATACTTAGATACAGTCTGTCTACATATTCTCCTCCTTAAAAAATGTACATGATTACAAGCAAATTTTATATATGAAAAATTCAATTACTATGTCAAATTACTTCTTTCATATTTAGAAGAGGTCTTTTAAAAAAATCATAATTTATGAAATAAATAAGGTGTGATATTCCACTTAAAGACAACTCTGCATAATCAGAAAGCACTGTTGTATGAACTGACTGATTCCATACAGTATGGTACAGTGTGGCTCAGCAGCCTGAAGAGACACCCATTCTCCAATGCTGGGGCAAGCCCCCCCAGAGTCACTAGTGAACAGAACCACTTGTTCTGGAAGTGAGACCCAGGATCAAGCCTGATTCCAGGGGTTCAGTTCTTGGCTTCAGTCTGATCCAGCGGGTGAAAAGAGGAGCGGATCATCTGGGCTTCATTAACACACAGGTGACCATAGGCCTTGTTGTACCATTCTGCAGATCTTCCCCTATGACAAGAAAAGCAAATAAAACATACTAATGATTAATCAGTCTAATAAACATTGACTGACAATGAGAGTTTGAAGTCAGCCTGTACCTGAGGTCCACTCTGGAGATGTGTGTGAGTCTGGTCCTCCCAGTCCCACAGGGCTCAAGGAGGTACTGCGACTCCAGCACCACTCGCCTCACTGCTGCCATGCGTGGGCTGTCGTCATGTTCAACGGACACACACACAAGCGCACAGGAGCCCTTACACAAGTCTGTGCGCCACGATCTGAGGACGCGGACAGTCAAAAAAAGGAAAGCAGGGAGTTTAGTCAGGCATGTCATATGGGATTACAGTACTTATTATTATCTATCAATTTATCTGTCGCTTATGGTCTTGATTAATTATGAGGTGTTGGTTCATTTAAAAAATTAGATCACAATGAAATATGCCCATCACAGTGTCTATAGGTTGGCTGTTGTCCCCTAAATTCTAAAAAAAAAAAACAACAACTTTAAAACCAAATAATATTTAGTATGAGTGGGGACTTTGCTTGTAAATTGGAGTAAAGTGTTAAAAACACAATAATTTGAAGGCACGACTTTCAGCATATTTCCATGTTTGTGACCCAAAACATTGTGCTTGCTTTTGGTGAAATTATTACTTTATTTTTATATTTTCAAAGTAGTTGTTAATTCAGTTTTGTATTTACTGTATTTCAATGATGAGATATCCTCTACTTTCCTATTTTAGAAATGTTTGAAGGGGGTTATTTAAGGTGATTCATCCTGACCTCAGTACCACATAGTCGCAGCTGCGTTGAGGTGCCATGTTACCACAGGAGTACTGGTACACATCTGTCTGTTTATCCAGCGTCTCCAGAACCTTCTCCTGCTGTAGCTCAGCCTGCCACAGGGGGCGCTCTCTCAACAGCCGCTGCAGCACCTCGCCGGGAGTCGCAGACACCTCCACACACACTCTCCACCTCCTGAGAGGGTTGCCATCTCCCACCTTATGAACAAACATGTCATGAGAGAAGAGTGTCATCTCTTAGCAGATCATGTATCCTACCTATGTCATATTTGTGTCTTATGCAAAAAAGTGTGTGTAAAAAATAATTGTTCAAAGAAGTTAAAAAAAAAAAAAAGTTCAATCATTTTTCAGCTATTCAATGACAGCGTACCTTTTTGAATGCAAATTCTGTATTGTCAGTAGTTGAGCGAGACACCCAGCCTTTGCTCTTGTCTTTGGCCTCGTCCTGCAGGTTCTGGACCAGCCTTTCTAGATGTGCATGATAGGATCCTTCCTCATCTTCCTCTTCTACATCCTCATCCACTTCATCTTCATGAACCTTACACAGCTCGTCTAGTGGAGGAACCATCAGCTCAGCTTCCATGTAGGAGTTGCGAGACTGTGTCACCATCTCCTCCGGGATCTGTGGAGGAGACAACCAAATATTGCACCATCGCCACACAGATCAATACACTAACAGGTTTTGCTCCTGCAGCCTTAAAACACGTGCACTGAAATGACAGAAACAGTCATCATGCAAGCTCTTGCAAAGTATTGCTTAGTACAAAAACTTGAATATCATGTGTCCTCTGCCATCATTCTATAAAAGTATTTATACTATCAAAAGAAAATAGTCATCCTTGCTCTTATGAAAAATTGTAAACCTGTATTAAACTAAGCATTGCATTGAGATCAAGGTGTCATTTTACCTAACAGGATTTGCAGGGAAAAAAAACACTACACACTGACTGCAATGAGGTCGTGATGACACAGTTTTAGAAGTGAGTTAATTACATACAACTATACTGTGGCCTTGGATAATAACTCAGTGAAGAAAATATCTTTCCACTTCACCTTGTCAGTTATTTTTATTTGTCAATTTGTTATTTGGACATGCATTATTTCTTTCTGAACACACTAAATTTGTAGCTTCTTTTTTCATTTTTCACTTTTGTGAAAGAAATCACTCAACAAGCCATTAAACCAGATCATTTCTAAGCAATCACATACTGCTGAAAACATTACGTTCTGACCTGGAAGAGGTGATGGCATTCAGCGATCATGTGGGCCAGGCCCTGGGTGGCAGCCAGGTTCTCACTCAGGTCCTTCTGATCGGGACGGCCCGTTGTGTATTTCCTCTGGATTGACCTTGAGTATTAAAATTCACAAAGAATAAGAATGTTTATATGACAGGATACAAGAATGTAGTTATGTCAAATAGTCATTTTGACATCAAAAGCAATCTAATCACTTAAATTGCATTGATTAATCTATCTATGCATTCGGGTCACGCTAACACACATTTCTTCTTTCTATGTCAGCATCACTGTGTTTACAGGTTAATGTCACCTTGGTGACAGCATCTCATTCTTCAGTATGCTGAGGTGGAAGAGTGAAGGTCCCAGGCAAACAGCAAGGTTCATCGGCGTCATTTGGTTCTCTTCCACCATAGAAGTGACGTCATGCAGGAAGTAGAGCAATGTTTGCAGAACCTCCCTGTTTTCATCCGGCATCAACAAAATGGCTGCTCTGACAGCCGGTAACCTCTGCTCCTTTGGGACGTCTGAAGGAAAAGGAACAGAGGAAGTGAACAGGGAGTGGGGGGGGGGGTAAAGGAATGCTGTAGTTACAGTTACCAATACTAAATATTTGATAGAATCTTTTATCTAGACCAGGGTTGTCAAACTCATTTCCACTGAGGGCCACATCAGCATAATGGCTGTCCTCAAAGGGCCAGATGTAACTTATAAATGTAACTAAATATAACTCAATGTAATATAAAATAAATATAGCTGCTCCTTATTGGTAAACAACTGAATTTATTACTTATGCAAGTTAAACATTACAGTTTGCTTATTGCTCTGTTATAATGAATATTTTTATAAATCCCTTTATAACTCTATTGTCAGTGTTAAAATGGGCTTAATTACTACATTTTGGTCAGAGCACACTTTTGACCAATTTATTTTTAGACACCCTGACCATTTTTGCTCTCGGGGGCCACACAAATTGATGCGGCAAGCAACATTTGACACATGTGATCTAAACAAACATATAGTTAGTGGCTAATTTAACATTTATTTAAAAGATCCCTGATTTTGGTATCATTTAGAAAAAGACATTGTCTTACTCTAAATGAAATTGGACATAATTTATCATATAGAAGCAGCACAAGTCAAAGAAAAATAAAGATATGAGCCAATTATTGACAGTCGCAATGCTTAGTGACTTCAAAGTTGTCATTATATTACTGTTGAGTTAAATTAGTGTTGTATTTTGTCATCTGAGCGTATCTGACCCTCACACCAATTTAAATGTGAGCTGTTGATCATTGTTGATCACTGTGAACTCACACTGATAGATGTGCAGAAAAGTTTCCCCCAGCTTGCTGGTCAGCAGAGGCTCTGGCAGGTCCCTGAAGAACTGTTTGACCATGTCGGCCACGTCGTACGCTGACTGGTCCTCGTAGCTCACGGCGTCAGGGGACAGCTCACACTGCTGCCTCAGGGTCTGAATGCGGGACTTCACGCCGGACTTACGGAACAATCCAACCTGGGATGGAATAAAAGCAAAGCAGAGTGAAGTCATTGGAAAACATAATGAGGAAACTTTGCTTTTTGATGTTTTCTGCAGCACATTTAAATGCAAATAACATATATTTACAGCCTCTGCCACTATAGTGAGAGAGGACATATAGACTCTTATTTAGACTTGTAAAACTTCTTACCTGGTCCAGACAGTGTGTCCTGAGGTGGCTGAGGGCCTGTTGTAAACACAGAGGGAGCGGAAAACCACAGCGCTGGACATGGATGATGAGGGGAACACCAAACACACTCTTCTCTTTGTAGTCTGGCACTTTCATGCGCTTCATAAACTTTGGCACAGACCTGGGAGCCATAGACAGAAAACAATTAAGGAAGTGTGTGGGAGAAAGAGCGGCTCATGCCTTCATTATCTCATGTAAATGCTGGTTAACCAAATTTTTCTCCTGGGGATAATAAAAGCAAACAGGACTGATCATTAACACACGGATGTGCTTGTGTTTGCTGTTCATGGCATATATAGACCTGTGGTGTGCTGTTGTCAACTCATAGCCGGTTTTTAACAAACAGTGGCGCCTTGATGACATAAACAGTATTAGTGTCCTAGTTGAGTTATGGCTCTTTAAACATGTGAATGTATTTAATGTGCATCCTGCTGTTGAAGCCCTATTTTGCAGCAGGAAGCTGTAAAATAGCCATTGACAAAAAAAAATGTCATGGATATAAGACTAGCTTAGTTGGCAGACAGGACAGAGGTAAGGAAAGGTTTTGTCACTTATAACTTGGTTGCACATACTGTACAATGACGTTTGAGTTGACTTGGACTTCAAATTTGGGACTTGTGAACAGTATGCAGTGATATCATGGGTCATTTATTTATGCATCTGGGGGGGGGCTGCATTTTGCAAAACAATCTGCTTTAATAAAAAAACAAAAAAATGCAACATCGTCTGTTTACATTAAAGATTGCTAGATCAACCACACCTGAAAATGGACAGGTTGGGCAAGTCACTTTGCTACGTGAAAGTTTAGTTAGCGACTATGGATGGTAATCAAAGAAGTTACATTGAGCATCATCTGTTTAATATTGATTTTTAAGGTTTTTTTTTAGCTATGGAGGCTAACTGGATCCATTTTTTGAATCCTTTGAAAATCTTTTGTTGTTTATTAAAAAAAATTAACATATAAAAATAAGAATGAACAGCTACAACACATAGACATGATAAAATGATAAAAACTATATTTCTCTGTGTGCTGTATGTGGTAGCATGTTTACCCACCATGTCCAGCCATGTTTATTAGACATGGAGTACTTCTCCATGATGGCCGTGAGGCGGAGCAGAGAGAACTTTTGCAGGAGACCGAGTTGACCTGCTGATTGGCTGCTGATCTGCAGTGAGGATGCTGGCTGTTTGAGATGATCCGAAGTTCTGAAACTGGGCCATCGTAGACTGAGACGAGGGGGAAATACCAGTACAGAGTGGGAGATACACAGAAAGAAGAAAGAATGTGAAAACACTGTGAGGCTATTTTAAAGGGTAAATCTGGTTCATTGAAATCCAAGGCTTGTAATTTTTGTTTTTGCCATCTTTCCTATCTGTATTTATAACATTTCACTCAGGCACAACAATGATCAAGACATTTCCAGACTTCAGCTAGAAAACAAAGCAGAAGAGCAATATTGTTCATTACTAACTTCTATTGTAGTTTACAGTCAAACTTATCTTTGACTGAAAATATTTTTGCTCAAAGAGGGATTATTAGAGACATTTGATGTCAGTAATAATACTTTTGCCTTCAAATAAGGTATGTTAGGTGAACAAACTGTTGGGTTGCTTAAGACCTTAAGACCGGGCCAACATCTCAATTCCTGCCATGTTGGAAATGTCTTAGCCTTGCTATTTTTGGCAAGTTCTGACTTCAAATTACAATGTTAGTGGACATTAAAATGAGAAAAAACTCCACTAACTAAGGACTTGACATGTGATTTCAAATTACTTCTCAGATGTCTCAACAGTTATTCACCGTGGCCTTGTTAGTGAGGCCCCAACTCCAGAGTCCCGCCTCTCCCGACTGGTCCCCGTCGAATCAGAGTCATTCAAGGAGACGCCATCTCTCTCTCCTTCGCTGGGAGTGGTTCTGCTCTCACCTTCTTCGTCCCCCTCCCCTGTGTCGCCCTCAGGCAGCACATTACGGCTCCAGTGGTCCACTATCTGCTGCAAACCACTGACATGCTGGATGATGTCATCCAGGTGAGGGAACAGATTGTCTTCTTTCTCTAAATCCAGGAGGTCTCCAGTGCTGGCGTACAGGTGGGTGCCAGGGACATTGTCATAAACACTCACCCTGCTGCCCCGAGGAGCTCCGGGACAGGGGGGCTTGGAAAGAGGTTTACCAGACCAGGGCTCACCCAAGCCTTTGTTTGATGAAGTTTTGGGTCCTGTCTGTGGGCCACTGTTCCTGTGATCAGGGGAAGGTGCTAGACTCTCTATGGACAGGGCTTTGGGAAAGGTGCCTGGTTTATGATCCTTGGGGATGTGAACGAGGAGGTTTTCATAAGAGTGAAACTGGTTTCTTCCAAACTGGCCATGTCCTTCGGTCCTTTTACCCTGAGAAGGCATCTCCATGTCTTCCAGATACATGCTACCCCTCTTGTTGGCGGTGCGAGGTTTTCTAAACACAGCTTCCTTTATATCGGATGCAACTGTTTCACTACGGGGGCTTACACTCGCTATGGATTGATCTTTACAATCTTTGGCAAGCGAGACAGAGGAGATGTTACCATCAGTTTCATGGTCGTGTTTAGGGCTGTCATCTAATTTGCTTATTGGAGTACAATGAAGCATTTGGAGTGCCTGAGGTTCCTCCCCCTGTAACACTGGCCCACTGATGACCAGTGGCGGCCTGCAATTTGAGCTTTTCCGTCTTGTCGATGGACCCCAAGTGCGCATCATTTCCATGCGACGCAAAAACTCTTTGGCTTTACTACGCCCCCCTTGGCCATGGTGACTGTTTTTGATGGGTAGGGAGTTGTAGTGAGGAAGTTCCCTGGCTGGTTGGTAGGAGGTGGAGAGGGAGGCTATAGATAAAGAGTCAATCATGGGAGAGGCAGTGTCCTCACTGTGCAGCGAGGAACTTTCCGTGATCTCCTGCTCACTTAGGTCTGTTAGGACGCTCTCACTGCTCACTGTGCTGTGCAGTCCCTCCCCCTGCCTAGTTGGGCTGCTTTCATTGGTGCTGTCCAAAAGGAAGTCTTGGAGGCGAGACCAACGTCGACTGCTCCACTCAAATGTCCATCTCTTACTGATGGCCAAAGGATCATCTTCATCAGAGTCATCACCCTATAGAAGGATGAAGAATTATTCTGTATTAGTTACTGGCCATCAGTAGACAAAGTGTTTTTATTTAATTTCTCTTAACTAAATGCATTATAAGTATATCAAGAGTTTAAAATGTAATATCAAGTAGAATGAAAATTTCTTTCTATTCGGTAAAAATTGGGGATAATGACGTGAACACGATCTGTCTGGTATTTGAATCTAGAAAAATCTTTACCTTGGTCAAATGCATACAGCCTAAATTTGTGAAGCTCCTTGGTGGAACGTGGTATCACATTTTCAGAGTGAGCAGACAACAAAGAGCTTGTTAAGATGATGTTTTAAAGGTATCTTACTTTCTTCTTGGGGTGGCTGACATCCAGTTTCATGGAGGCGCATTTGTTCAGAGTATTTAGACGTCTGTAACAGACACAATAGCACATAGTTATTGAACGAAGCTGGAGCTGTTCGGGTTGATAACTCTGTCTGGTGTCATACGTGTTTGTTTCCCTCAGTGCTCTCACTTTCACTCCTTAATCTGTCTCTCAACACTTCCACCATCACCCTTTCCTTCAAAGTCAGATCAGCTACTTTCAGGCATTCCTTTCATTCTGTCTGCATTTTTAATCTTTATTCCTCTTATCCTCTGGTATCACTTCTCTGGAACTGATCTTTCTTCAATCATAACTGGTTCATGTCTTCAACTTCTCTCCTTCATCCCTTCATCTCTCACCCATTCCCGTGCCCTTTGATTTCACTTCAACACTCTGTGGGTGCACTGGGCGCCAACATCCTCACCAAAAACGTCTTTGCTGTGTGCATCCTATGATTCCCGCTCACTTTTTCATCCCTTCCTCAGCCCGGGGGGGGGGGGTGGGAACACTGATTAGAACAGTGGCATCTGTGTCAGATCCTTTCAAGACGAAATCATTAAAAACATGACCTCTTTTGTTTGAAACATTTCATGGCCTTGAATACCAAAATACCACCCTTGTTCCTGAAAGTAAACAACCAATGGTGAGGGAGTCCTTGACGTTCTCACATGATTTTTATATTCATAATGATTTAGAATTCTAGTTTCCTTTGTGTTCTTACTAGCACAAAATTTACAATCCTGGAAAATGCTTATGTTTTACGGCTCCTGAAACACCACTCCAAAGTGTTCTATCTTAATATAACCATAAGGAACCACTAATTCTATAATTACCACACCCTCTTTTAGCATAGACAATGGACATTTGGAGACACGGGGGTAAACAGAGAGAGCTAAAAAGAGAATATGGGAGAGGTCAAATATGCCGATGCAAACTGGGAACACTTCACTTGAAGAGGAGAAGAGACGAGAAGCCGAAAAGATCACAGAGGTGTGCAAAGAAACCTGGCAGAGTATTCTGGTGTCCCCTAAGTCCTCCACTGTTACCCTCAGCCCCCCTGTTTGGCCCCCTAAGGATGTTTTCTCTTTGATTGTGAGATCAAAGTGAGACAGAGGGTAGGGAAGGTGACCGGATCAAAGCCAGGGTCTCCGAGTGGGAGACAGAGATGGGGACTTCATCAAGGCTCAGGGTCAGATATCTGATGATTAGCGTTTAGCACAGGACAGGGGGGGACATGTTTAGCTGTGGAACTGGGAGGAGGAATGAAACCCGGGACGAGGGGAAGAATTTTACCAGAGAGCGAATGAAGTTTGCATATGTGCATGCAGAGGATGTCCTTACCGACACAGAGGCTCCACCAGATCCTGGTCCAAAAAGTCATGGTCCCTTTTCACTGAGGAAATGTTGATTGGAAACAGGGAATCTGTGTGTGTGTGTGTGTGTGTGTGTGTGTGTGTGTGTGTGTGTGTGTGTGTGTGTGTATGTGTGTGTGTGTGTGTGTGTGTGTGTGTGTGTGTGTATGTGTGTGTGTGTGTGTGCGTGTTGTGTGTGTGTGTGTGTGTGTGTGTGTGTGTGTGAGAGGGGGGGGGGAGACAGATTTTTGGATTTTTTAACATCATGTTTATTCATAAAAGTCAAATTACAAAATAATCACGTTGACACAAAATCCAAAAGAGATTCACCTCAAGAGGATTTTCAATAGTACTGTGCGTTTTCTGAACAAAGAAACATCTAACCTTTAAACATTTGTCAAACTAAAAAAACATACAAAATTAAGAGAAAAAAATAATTATCCGTTCTCCACAATCATCTCTTCTACAATCACGTCTTTTACTTTTTTCCTTAGTTTTTTCAATCCATAAAGCTCTTGCTCTGAAAAAACTGGTTCACCACTAAAAGACAGAGAGAAACACGTTGAGTGACACGAGGCAGAAGTTTTCATGCTGTTTAACCCTTAAAGAAGTCTGTAAAATATGGAACAACTGCCACCGCAGCTTTAAGCACCCGTGGTTTAAGTTTACGGAACACAAATACACATTTTCAAAGCCCAGAATAACTTGAATTCTCCTTATTGCAGATCCAAAATGACTCAAGTCTTGTATTATTTTGGTCATTGTCTGTGCGGTGACAGAATGCAAGGATCTTGTAAGCCAGGCAGCAGCCACAGAGTTCCACAAGCCGACATGCATAACCTGACATTACTGTAGCACAGTTCAGTGTGTGTGTGTGTGTGTGTGTGTGTGTGTGTGTGTGTGTGTGTGTGTGTGTGTGTGTGTGTGTGTGTGTGTGTGTGTGTGTGTATGCAAGAGTTACTTCTGAGATTACTGAAACCATTTCCTGTTTGGTTCTGAACTGTGTGAAACTGATCATCATTGCTTGAATTAACGCCGGTACTGTAGGTTTTCAAGTGAAGGGAAAACGCAAGAGGAAAGAAAAAAAGAATGACAGAAGAGAGAGTGAAAGGAAAGGAGGGCGACTGGAAGAAAAGTAGTGGATGAGCTGGAAGAAGAAGAGGGAGAGAGAAGCTGTAAGATTCCCAGGAGTGATAACAAGGCCTTTCTCATGACCTATCTCTCCGGACAGGAACTGGTTCCTGCAAATAGAATGCGGCAGCCCAGAAGACAGAGGGAGAGCAGAAAAAGAGAGTGATGGAAAAATAAGACAAAGAGCCAAACAGGGAGAGAGAGAAAACCAGAAGAGGAGTAAACAAAAGTGCAGATCTGAAGTCTGTGTGAAAGAAGCCAGCTGGGTAAATGCTCAGTACTTGGGTGCATGTTTTTGTGTCTCTGTGCTGTATGTGTGTTACCTTCATAGAGCTGGGCGTACTGTGGAAATCCCGCTGCTCTAAGCCAATCACAAGCCTCTTTTGCCTCGATCTCTGCAAACAGAAAAGAAAGTAGTAAAACACTGAGCACTAAATTCAATATACTGACCATATGGAAATTTGGAAACAGGTCAGAGAAATAAAAACACTATGTTGACATGGGAGCTGATATCACATGATTTCTGTGGAGAAGATTCTGCACTGACGGTTCCAGTAGACTTCATGAGCAGTGGTGATGGCGACTTTAAAATATGTATTAAAATATGTATTAAAATATGTATTAAACATTCTGAGACCCCATTTCCATAAATTCTGGGAGGTCAAGTAAAATATCACAGTTGAATCCTGGACAACGACACGATATACATCTTCAATCTGATCAACTTCAGATTATGTTTTTATAATGTCACATCAGCTTTTAGTTTAACATTTTGAAAAGTTTAGATTTTTAAAGGAGACGTCTCATTTTAAAGGAGACTATCTATGTATCGATCTTTCCATGGACTTGTATTATAGGGAGAGTGATAGATAAATGAACCAGTCGTCTCATAGGTGCATGAACGTTATGGTTCTTACAGACGGTACCACACCCAATTAGATTCTGCCACAGCTCCAACACACATTTTACAGGCATTTGTTTTACTGCCTTTTTCCACAGCCTTACAGTATGCGTTGCTCACACTGCTTAACTGGCAGCTCTAAAATGTTTGTGGGTGTTTCTGTGCCTACATTTTGATAGTGAACAAACAACTCCTCTGGGCACAGCTTTGTGCAGATAAAGACATTCAAATGGCCTTTGTGCCAGTGATAAAATATAGAAATGTAAAATATGTACAGACACAGAGACACACACACATGCACATGCACACTCTGATTTTAAAAACAAAAAAATTCAAAAGTGTGTGTGGGACGATTTGGCTCTGTAGACTTTGTAAATAAGATCACACATTAAATAAATAATAAATAATGAAAGAATGATTATATGGTTATAATTACCAACTGATAAATGTCAATATTTTAAAATTAAGTCATATAAATTTATAGTAGTTTAATCAAAAGACAACAGTTTTCTGCTTCATTCTGCAGCTTTTTTTCTCTTCCCTCTTTCAAACTCATTCACTCTTACTTTGGCTTTTTACTTAGTGAGATGCTAGCGGAGAATGGCAACACAGAAATATAAGGGAACAAAGTTCAGCAGGGTAATAAAAGGTCTTCGTCTTCACGATCAGAGAAGAGAAGGGTCAGAGGAAACAAGCCTTCCACTGAAATCCAGCAATTACATCCCTGTCAACACCTTCCCAGCTTTACTCATCTCTCTCAATCGCACATGAAGCCACACAGGGGCAGGTCACCATTAAAAGAAAACTGAAAAAAGACTGGACAAAGAGAGCAAAGTGAGACAGAGATGAGCAAAAGGAAATATATAAAAATCCCAAATTTGGAAACTTACTTGAAGCCCTCATGGTGAGGGCGATGACATGCTTCTCTTTCTGTCACCCTTCCTCAGATGGAAGTTTCCTCTCCATTCCTCAACACATTCACTCACCAATATTCAGCTTCCTATCAAGTGTCAAAGATTCTGGACTTTCTTCTTGCTGCCCCTGGTGTTTACAACTCTGCCTCCCTCTTTCACCCTGCCCCATGCAGGTTTTCTCTTCCCTCTAATTTTCTCCTGAACCACCTCTCCTGCACTTTCTGCTTTGTTGGGATCCACATATAATACCTCTCTATTTTTGAAACCCTCTCTTTGATTTGAGTCTCACTTCTTTAGTGTCTTACTTTTGCTCTCTTCTGGCTATTTTTATCCACTTTCTTTTAGTCTTCCTCTGTATACCTTCTGCATCTCTGTCACTTCTTGCCCCCATCCTCCTTCATCCATTTACCCCCTTTGCTTCCTTAACCTCTCATCCTGTCTTCATCTTTGCTCCTGTGTGAAGCCAACCAAATCCACCAACTCCACACCTCCTTTCTCATTGCCAAAGTTGCTGTTGCTCCCTCTTATCTGAGGAGAAAGATCTAATCTCAGCTGGCGTTCACATCAGCCGGCCCCCGAGGTCATAGACCGATGACTGGCTGACTTCACATGTCAGATGAATGTACCAGCAACCCAATGAGGAGACTCTGACCTCAGCCTCTCTTCTTCTGGCGTACTGCGCACCACTGCGGCTCAAATGCATGCATACGCACAAACAAATATGACACACACAGCTCAGACAGTTTGGGGCAGTCCAGATGTTGCCCCCAGTGAGTGAAAGAATGCAAAAAGGATGAGCCATGCAGACAGCTGGGGTGGGGAGGGCAGCTGAGAAGCCAGACCCTGTGGGAAAACCACAGGCAGGAAGAACCGATCATAGCAGCCACGTATTTACTGGATGTAAGAGTTAAAAGAGGGAATGCTTTTGCAGAGTGAACAAACAAAGGATGAGACACCTCAAAGAAGAAATAATATGTTAAAATTGACAACTTTCTCAGTCATTATTTGATCCTATTCACACCTGGGGGTGGGGGCTATTGAATTTATGGATGGTGATGGGTGGAGTAGACAACATATACTGTGGGTTTTCTCCGGGTTTTTTGGCTTCCTCCCACCTCCAAAAACATGCGCTTCAGGTTAATTGACCGCAGTGTGTGAGTGTGTGTGTGTGCGTGTTTGTCTGTCTATGTGTGGCTCCACGGTGAACTGGCGTCCCCCACCTCACGCCCTGAGTCAGCTGGGATAGGCTCCAGCTCCCCTCGACCCGCCACAGCAAATGAAGCTGTTGAAAATGGAATGGAATAATGACCAATTTTCTAATTTTTTGTGTTAAAGATTTTTAAAGCAACTTCACGTAGACACACTCGTAGCCTCAACCAATAACGTTAAAGCCAACAAACCACAGCTGAGCAGCAGTATCCTGTTACACAATGTAAATGCACAATTTAGTTGAAGTTGAATAAAGATCTAAAAAATGTGCAAGCACATCTTTTCATAATAGATCGACAGAAGTCTAAAAGATTTTCATAGTTTACACTAAAATTTCTTGTGTTACCTTCAAAATTAATAAACAATAATGAAACCGAAGATGAAAAGCACAGAAGAGTGTGTTATCAGCATTATGTCTTTGTGTCTGAGCACAAGGGTGCCAAGTGATAAAGCTTCTCAGCTTCTGTCAGCATGAGAACGAAGCACTGTTATTCATCTGTGGAGAATTTAATCAAGAGATTAATTAGTGCACAAACATGTTATTAGCAGCCCACAAACACACAATTGTAGAGAGTCAGATGGGGCTAATCCAAGCTGCCCGCTGCGCCTTTCCTTCTGTCTATGTCGCTGCATTCCTGCTGTGGGGAATGCATGACAGGCAGCGAGACACCAGAACAACAGCAGGAAAGGTGGACAGATGGTGTGTGTATGACTGTATATGGGTGTGTGAATACCGGTGTTCATTTGTGGGACAAAGGGGCTGTAAGGTAATTCCTTGCACAAGGATGCCAGTTACGTTACATAACACATAGAATACAAGCACCCCGATGTGATCACAGCTTCTCTCTGCGCTTTCCCTTTTCTTTCCCCTACCTTTAATTTCCTCCCCCCTGCCCACCAGTAACCTTGACTTTCTGACAGCCTTTTCACGGTGTTACGTCTGCCTTGTGTCGGCTTCAAGGACCTTGAAGTGCCTTGTGTTACATCATATCCTGCTC